>OZ014486.1:13269433-13676268 GCA_963965965.1 Trididemnum nubilum
ATCGTTTATATCTTCATCGGTTAAAAGACTATAGAATTCCTTTTTTGATGGGAGGTTTCTGTCGTCAAACTTATCAAAGCTGTTCATATAATCGTAGGGATAAACTCCTTTTCTTTTCATTAGTTCTAGTTTTTCATCCTGAAATTCTTGTGATGTGTATTTTAAGTCAGAAAGTGGAACGTTCTTAACCAGAGTTTCTAATGAGCTACTCATGAATTGGAAGCTATCGATAAATTTTAAATATTTGCCTAAGAAAAAAGCCATGTATTTTTCTAGATTGTTTGGAATTACTTTAATATCCTTCTCAAACTTTCCTATTTCTTGCATAATAAAATGTGAATCATAACCCCTTAAATTATGAAAGATTACAGGTATCTTATGAGTAAGTCTGAAATTTCTATTACATTCATTATGTGCCGCCCCTCTGTATTTTCCTGTAACGTGACAATGATCTCTAACCCTTTTGTCTTCCTCAGAAAAGCCTTTTTTACAAATGTGGCATTTTGTAGCTGCTTGAAAGTTTTCTTCATCTTTGTTCGTTAAATCCATAGGTTGATTGAAATGTTCATTTTTCGTTTTTTCACAATAGTCAACTTCTTCCAACATAGCTTCCAAAAATTTATAAACAGCGTTTTTACCTCTATACAGTTGAATTGGTCTACTGAATTTATCGTCATAGCAACAAACTAGCTTGTAGGAATAGCCGCAATCGATGTGTTTTTGGTATCTTTCTGTGTAGGACTTTTCATCATTTGGCTGACAGCTGTCAATCTTTTGAGTTATTGCTTCAAAATCAGCATATATAACAAAGGGAACTGGTAGCTGTTTATGAAAGTTATTAAACTTCACCGAGCTACCTTTTTTGGGCATTTCTATTGCTTGCTTTCCATTTATTATTATGCAGTTTGGTGTGTGTTTGTGTAGAATTTCCTCGCTGCTAAAACATTGAAGACAATATCTGCAGAAATGTTTTCTGTGTTGGTGCTTGCTTTGATTATACATAAATCTATTAAAGTCTTTTATCCAAACATAATGTTGCTTTTCGTCTTCCATTATCAATAATAAATCGAGAGTTGTTTCAAAAACCTTTTTAGACACAAATAAAGGAAAGCGTTGCTTGTTTTCATAACCAATAACATTAATGCTGATGTTATTTTGTTCTTCAATTTTTGGTATTTGCTTGATAGACACTGGAAACTTTATACCATCATAATTTAGTGTGTCTACATATTTTTTGTAATGACTTATTCTTTCACGATTGCTTTTTACTTTCTCACTGTATACTTTAGCTAAATGACACCACCTAAAGCATTCGTTGTCTTTGTTTTTGATGTTAATTAGTCCTTTCTTAGCATTTCGAAGTTCTTCCGGTAATGCAATATAAGTTGATCCATGAAGAGGGGTATATTGAACTAAGTTAACGAAGTGCCCATCGACAGAAAATATAGACCATCCAGAACCTTCACTAAGCCAATTTCCAATTTTATTTATTATTTGATTAGATGCATTTTGTAATGTTTCACTTACATCATCTTTATTTAAGATGACAATTGCTCTGCTGTTAAAAAAAGCCGTCTTGGTTACTGCTTTGTCTTCTGTTTGTTTTTCAAAGGTAATTTTAAGAGTGATTGTTGCTTTCAATCCTTTCATTTTAACCAGGTCTAACCGTAATTTATCTTGTACGACTTTTTGTGTTTCGGTCAATTGTTTCAATGGGTTCAAATCAACAATATCTACATCATAAGATTTAGTATAGTTTTTCAGAGCAGTTTTGAGTAACTGCACTTTAATTACCCGTTTAGGAAAAAGATTTAAAATTTTTTGAAATGCTGCTGAAGCACTTGCTTTAATAGTTGGTGGTACGTAAGCCATCAGCCAATCGGCAAAATCATTTATACGCTTTTGAACTTTACCAGCTGCATTAAGAGCTATTTTCTTTAAGGTTGGGGGAAAATTTCTAAAGGGTGACGGTTTTAAAGTAGAAACTCCAATATCTGGAACCGCCTGATCTAAAATATTTGATTGGTTCATTTTTATTATAAGAGAAATATAATCTTTAAGTAATTTTTATGTTTAAGAAAATTTTGTCTGTAGTTAAATAAAAATGAATGATAAATTAGTCATTGAAAATCGTGAGTTTTATTTTCATCCAACACACAAAGCATACGCTGGGAGCATTGATGGATGCGTTGTTCATGTTGTTGCTAGAGAACCAACATTTGGAAGCATAAATGAAAGAGGTTATTATGAAATCACTGTTGAAGATTACTGGGATAGAATCTTGGTTCATAATTTTATATGGGAATGTCATCATGGGCTATTAAAAAATGGTGAAAAAATAAAACACATTAACAAAATACGTTATGACAACAGATTAATGAATTTAAAGCTTAGAAGTTCAAATGAAATTATTGTAAAAATTTCGACAAACAAAAAGATAAGCTACGTTTAACTTGTTAATCAAGCATTTTCTTTGACTTCACTGGGATTCGAACCTGATCTTCTGTTTCTTTAACTTCACTGAGAATCGAACCTACTATTTTGGATTTTCTCCGACTTCACTGGGATTCGAACCTGGTCTTCTGTTTCTTGAGTGACGTAATTTCGCGGAACTGGTGGTTCCGCGGCATTCTAGAATGTTCTTCTCTTGAGTGACGTAATTTCGCGGAACTGGTGGTTCCGCGGCATTCGAGAATGTTCTTTTCTTGAGTGACGTAATGTTCTTTGAGAATTCCAGAATGTTCTTTGACTTCACTGGGATTCGAACCTGTTCGTTACTGTAAAAGTTAAGCGACGGCTTTACCCACTCGACCATCGCGTCTTGATTGTTATAATGGAAAAAACGCGTACTTAAACTAAATACGTGATTACGTCACAGACAAGCTTAATAAGCTGTTTGTATGAAAGAGAAAGGACATTTAGACGTTTACGTTGGTTGTAACAAGTTGATTAGAAGAGTGTGGAGCAGCTGCGATAAAATGATTAACAACTATTGGAATGAAAGTGAATTGCAAATCATCAGAGAGCATAAAAAGTATCATGAAGACATGTTAAATTACCTAGATGAGTTGGAGATAAACGGACCATTAAATATTGAACCAAACAAACCTTCAAGCAAATTGCCGATTCCTTATAAAAAAAAAGAGAGACTTGTTGGCGAAAAGTTGCATGAATATTTAGTTCAAAATCTTTCCACTGCAGATTTTCAACCAGGGCTTATTGAACCGGAAGAAAAGACGATCAATTCGTTGACTGAATATTTAACAAAATGTGTTCAACTTGAAAAGAACGTAAACAAGCAGTCTCTTTGCTTTCATGTTCGTTGCGGAAAAGCTTTGAACATTCTCCACGCATTATGGCGAGAAGAAAGAGCAAAAGGCTATATTTACAAAACATGGAAAGCATGGGTGGAAGAAAACATCAATATTGGTGATCGAAGTGTCAGAAAGAAGAGAGAAATTGCTGATTTGATCGGTAATTTACCACGATTTCAATTTCTGACTCTTTCATTTTCGGAAGTCTGTAACCTAAAAAGTGATATAAAAGCTATGTTGGATGCTTATCCTAACATTCGAGAATACTGGTCAAATACACCATAATTGTGATTATTAACTGATATCAAAAATATGTTATTTCGGGCTCATTGTTGTGTATTGTATGCTAGTCAGCTGTGGTGTTGTTATATCCATGAGAGCTATAGACGTCTTCGAGTGTTTTACAATGATTCAAGTGGAGGCTAATGTTGATACTTTTGATGCCCTTGTTCGCAAACTTTTATTTCGTTTTATGAATCGTTGCCACAGGTCTACCAATGTGTTTGTTTGCGCTTTTGCGCTTGACACAAATAAATAAATAAATAAACAAAATAAAAGTGATTATTGAAATGAATAAAATGCTAATGCAGTGTTTGTTGACAGCCACACCTCCCAAACACAACTTATTTGTAGTAGCTGTTCATGAAATAGGTCATTGTTTAGGTTTAACCCATTCACAAAGTACAGATTCTATCATGTATCCTACTTATAAACACGAGTGGTCAAAAGTATCAAGTGATGTTCTATCCAAAAGAAGACATTGAAAGAATACAAAAGGCGTACGGTAAACCCAAAGTGAAAATATTTGATAGCAATGGCTTTACAATTAAAGTGAAACCTATAGAAAATGACAAAATCAAACTAATTATTGAAAAGATTTAAACACGACTGAAGCGCAATTATGAGCACAAGTTGGTTACATGTGACAAGCGCTCAATTGCGAGTTTAATATCTCCTACTAACATCGGGAGGGGGGACTGAGAACCACGATTTAAAAAAAAATTTGAAACACCAGGACGGTTTCAGTGCATTTTAAGTCATTTTGTTTCCAGTGCATTTTTTAAGAGTCAAGTGACCTGCTTTGCACTGAATGATTTTTATTGAGACAGTGCAGTCACGTGACCTCTCTTAATTTGAGACACAAGGACGGTTACAGTGCAGTCACGTGACCTCTGTGCACCGAACACGCCATATACATAACTACTTTAGCACGGTACAGTAAATTTTTGAAGTAGCCTACTAATGTTCAAATTTTGACCGTAGTGCCATCCTTGACCATAACCAAAAAGCTAAACATAACTTATAATCTCTGGTTGTATATAACAAATTCAGATCTCAATTTAGTCGTCTTGATATTGATAGTATGAATGCAAACTTCAACAGTTGTTTTCAACTGATAACTGATCGTTCAACGCTCGTTTGTATTTTTTTCAAATAAAAACTTCAAAAAAATTTCACCAGACTCTGTGGCAGGAAGCCCCCCCTCCCCCCCAATCGAAATGCTACTAATGATAAAAATGTGACAAAAAAAGCCTAGCGTTTCTTCAGTTTCAGTTTTTTTCAGCATTTTTCGCGTATTACAGTATACCTGTGCAATAGCAATTAACTACTAGATGGGAGTTTGCCAGCAAACCCAGTGAACGACCGACGCGTAACTAATACTGTGACGCTCAAAACTACTTTTTGTCTACCGTTAAATCAGCAATTATTATTCAAAAAGATCTGATTATTGAACCTCCGGAAAAGTAGAGTCAAAATTTTTGTCTTAAATTTCTCCTGATATCATAAAACACTAGCTGGCACGGTAAGTTGAGCCATTCAAAAAATTGATTTTTGGGGGTCCATTTGGGAGAACTCCGGGGAGGTGGCACCCCCAAACTATGCCAAAATATTTGTCTCTTAAATATCTGCTGATATCATAAAACACTGACACCCTAAGTTGAGCCGTTAAAAAAATTGATTTTTTGAGGGTCCATTTGGGGGATCCCCGGAGGAGGTGGCACCCCCAAACTATGCCAAAATATTTGTCTCTTAAATATCTGCTGATATCATAAAACTCTGCCACCCTAAGTTGGGCCGTAAAAAAAATTGATTTTTTGAGGGTCCATTTGGGGGATCCCCGGGGGAGGTGGCACCCCCAAACTATGTCAAAATATTCGTCTGTTAAATATCTGCTGACATCATAAAACAATGGCACCCTAAGTTGAACCGTAAAAAAAATTGATTTTTGGGGGGTCCATTTGGGGGGTTCCCGGAGGAGGTGGCACCCCCCAACAATGTCAAAATATTTGTCTCTTAAATATCTACTGATATCATGAAAGACTAGCACCCTAGCTTGAGTCGTTCAAAAATTTGATTTTTGGGGAGCCCCATTTTGGGGGATTCCCGTTGGAGTTGCCAAAGACAATTTTGGGAGAAAAAATTGCGTTTGCAGCTCAACAATTTTACACAAAAATTAGATTTCGATGTTTTGTGGTTTAGAAGAAGAGCATACACAATTTAGGAAGAAAAAAAGGAAATAAAAGGAAAAAAAAAAAGAAAAAAACCTAATCGCGGCTAAAAGTGGGTTGGTCGGGATGAAAGGATATCTTAAGACATGTAACCATGTGAAATATTTTTTGCCGTACTTAAGCGGTTTTTGACTGAGACCGCTTTTTACGCCAAACTTGCGGGGCGGTTTTCGGGTTCTAAAACCAAAGTCACGTGACTTATTGTCTCGAAATTGTGTACAAACATACAACTCATTATTCTCAAACTGCTGTCAAAATTTCATGTAGCTAGACCAAACCGTTCTCGAGTTATAAGCAAAAGTCTGAAATTTCGCACTCGTTAGTTGGAAAATGGCCGAGTAAAAACGAAAAAACACTCGACGCAAGCGTCGGTCTTTCCAATAATATTGACGACCAGGGGGCCCGGGCCCCCTCAATAATATTTAATTTTTGCCAACCAATTTAAATGTATAACTCCGGTGAAACTAAGGGTTTTTGTCGAAAAAGTTGCTACTTCGGGCTCTTATCGAACTTTTTTATGAACGTAATGCAATAACCAGGGCTAGATTTACTAAATGGCACAGTGTCAGGGTTCCGCGTTCTGATAGTAAGACTTTTTTGGTCTTCACCTATCCTATTTGGCAGGAAGATATGTTGCGAAAATCTTCAAAGTGCCAGGAACCCCGTGCAATATAAATTCGGCCCGGAAATAACTGGTTAGTAGACCTAAGCACGACAATCAAAGCTCTTAACGTACCGTACTTAAAAGGTACAGTACGTAGGTAAAGAAATGTTAAGGCTGTTTAGAAGTTCTCGTTTTCTGCGCTTTAAAAGAAAGGTTTTACTGCATATTATATATTCTAACATAAAATTCATGAATATCAGTCTTGCCAAGTTTAGAGCTTTTAAATCGACTTTAGTTTTTAGTTTTTGATTTTAATTGGCTTTAGTTTATGCCTATTGGTTTTAGTTTTTGGGGAAGAAAAAGTAGGAGAATAAATAATCAAAACTCAGAAATCAGAATACGAGTCAAAAATAATTTACAGACACGTAACAATGCATTATACCATACTCACTCAATATTACTTATAATACTTATAATATTGGGTAACCATGATCATACTAACATAAGCACGAAACGCAGCGTTGTCAGCGAGTTGCAAACTTTGATACATAACGTACTTGCATGGTGTGGTACAGTAGTACATTTAGTACGCACATTCAAATAGCGGACCAACTTACCGTACTCGTACCACGTGCCCCTACCTTCACAACAACCGCAGAAGCGTACCGTACTTTTTAGCAAAAATTGAGGCATGCCGTACAGTACTTACGTACCGTACCGTTCTGCCATCCTAGGTTACGATAATAAGCTTCATATCTGGTCAGTCGTGACAGCCTGATTAAAAGAAAATTGATTAATAAAAGCGAAATAGATTAGTTTTTTATATCTACTATGTAAGACTAAAACAGTTATCGACTAATTGTTTTGGAAGAGCACAACAACATCTAACTTTAGATAGAGTTAGCTTTTACTGTTTTCAAAAGTTGTGAGATTTTCCAAATACTGAAAACGACGGAACGTTACTCATTTAAACAAAGTTTGTTTTTGTAAAATCTGTAATACAAGTTTATGTATGATTTGCTTTTGTATGATTTGCTTTTGTATTATGTATGATTTACGAAAACGAAACAAAACACAAATGTAACAATTATTATCTTAGCAAATTTTAATATATTTGAGCATTGCTAAGAAGTTTTAAAACTTGACTTTGCTATGTATTTAATCGATAGTTTTCAATTCGTCTCCTAGAAAATAATATGCTTTTAATTTTTTTAATGATGCGGTCTGAATCAAAATTAACTTTGCTGTAAACTACACTATTTTGTTATGTTTAAATACAATATTTGGTGGCACTGGAGCTTGATCGACGTTAATATCAGAGGTGGAGTCGAGGACACAAGGCTCGAGGCCAAGGCCAGGGACACAAAAAAAAGTCCGAGGCCAAGGCCAAGGATAGCCCTTCCGTGGACAGACCCTCCCGAGGCCAAGAACAGGAATGCTCGAGGCCAACGCCAAGGACGAAGGACACAAGCGCAAGTGCTCTCCAAAAAAAAGGTCTCCAAAGCCAAGGATAGCTCTCCAAAGGACACAAAAAAAAAAATTTTTTTTTCAGGCGATCTCCCCCCAAAAAAAGGTCTTCACAAAAATTTTTCAGGCGATCTCCGGAAAAAAGTCTTCCAAAAAATGTTTCAAGCGCTCCACAAAATTTTAACAATTCAATAAATAGTGCTGTCCTCCAGCCGAGGACAGGCCAATTTTCGAGGACTTGAGGCTTCGAGGCCAAGGCCAAGGCCAAGAACTTCAAAATGTGTCCTCGAGGACTCCACCTCTGGTTAATATCAAAGGTGGAGTCGAAGACACAAGGCTCGAGGCCAAGGCCAAGGACACAAAAAAATCCGAGGCCAAGGCCAAGGACAGCCCTGCCGAGGACAGACCCTCCCGAGGCCAAGGACAGGAATACTCGAGACCAAGGTCAAGGACACAGGCGCAAGTGTTCTCAAAAAAAAGGTCTTCAAAAAATTTTTTTCAGGCGATCTCCAACTCATTGGCGAAGCCAGAATTTTTGATTGGGTAGGCCTAAACCACAAATCACATGAAATGACGTCATCAAAATTTTTCCACCAAGAAAGTTTTTGTGGGACAAAGATATCGTAGGTGGAAGATCTGAAATCGTTGCCTGTTGGCACGTAACCCGGATTTTGCGAAGGAGAGGGCTTAAACTAATAATTGAAAAATGCAAATATCTAACTTTGGAAACGCGTTGAGAAAGCTAGTGTAACTCAAACGTATCACAGACGGGGGTTTGGTGGCGGGGCCCCCAGCCACCGGAGGCTTTGGGGGCCTGGGGGCAAAGCAAAGCCCCCAACCGTTGGGAGATTTTTTATGCCATTGAATTACATTTTGCAAGTGTTCAGAGCCATATGAAAGCAATAAATTTTGACATTTGAAAGCCAATTGAAAAGATGAAATTGTTTGATGCTCCTTTTACTTGCAATTTAAAGGCCACCTAATGTCTGCAAACCAATGCACTTAAAATGCAATAAAGAAGTATTACTAATCGAATGCTGAAAATTTGGTTTAGATGCACGTTCTCAGTTTCAAGCTTTCGCGTTTTTAAAAAGTGACATGATGTCATTAGACCTAGGCGTTTGGTGCCTTCGACTAATTTATGTTTGCAGAGGATTGGCGATTTTGGAAAGGCATGTTGATAGCAGCTTGCTACTCAAAAAGTGTTGTGCAAAACAGGCGTAATTAGCTCAAAGTGAAGTCGAAGGCACCAAACTCCTGGGTCTAATGACGTCATGTCACTTTTTAAAAATGCGAAAGCTTGAAACAGAGAACGTGCATCTAAACCAGGTTTTCAGCATTCGATTAGTAATACTTTTTTATTGCATTTTAAGTGCATTGGTTTGCAGACATTAGGTAGCCTTTAAGTCCAAAACACGTTCAACATCTTGCATTTTGGAGGTAAATTTTAATTGTAAGTGATTTGGTCCAGGTAGGGGGAAGTAAGGTGCATTGTTTCTGGCTACATTTTAACAGTAAATAATAATCCACTCGAAGATTTTTCTTAGAGATTTTTGTTTTGTCATGAAAAGGTAACCACTTATAGGAGTACATGTTCGGCCAGGGAGCCCAGGCCCCCTCAATTGAAGTTCAATGATTTGTTCAATTAGCATTTTCCATGACTAATTTTAAAAAAAAGTATTTTGTGCGTAAAAACCGGCGAGGTTGGAGGTGAATTATTGAATTGTTATTGAAAAATGATAAAATAGAAGGTTACGTCTACTAACCATGTTATTGCCGGGTCGGATTTACATCGCGCTAGACACCTGGCACTTTGTAGATTTTCACAGCATCAAATCAAATCAAATCTTTCATTATACTCGCTGGATTACGCTGAAGCGTGTAACGAGTTGCCGAGGAAATCTCCGCGTCATTGCGCCCAAGCAACACAGCTCCTTTCGAAGAAATGTTGCAGCGGTGGCGAGCCGTTGGCAACACTGTGTCCGATTTGACCGGCCTGAGATTTGAACCTCAGACCTCCCGCTCCAGAAACGAATGCGTTACCGCTCGACCAAATTCCTGCCAAATGTAGGTGAAGACCAAAAAAGTCTTACGATTTCAGCTCGGGGCCCTTAGCTGGTACTGCGTCATATTATGGCAAATCCGGCCCTGATTAATGCATTACGCTCACAAAAGGCTAGATGTGGGCCCGAGACAGCAACTTTTAGGACAAAACTTTCCATTTTCTCCGGGTTATACGTTTAAATTGGTTGGCAAAAACTGAATCGAGAGGGGCCCGGCTTCCTTGGTCTTCAATTTTGTTGTTAGTTGTACTGTTGTAAACAAAAAATGCTAAAAAGAAACTGAAACTGAAGAAGCAATAGGCTTTTTTGTCACATTTTTGTCATTGGTGAAATTTCAATTGGGGAGGGGGGGCGGACCTCTGCCCCCTCCCCCCTTGGCTACGCCTATGCTCCAAGTGAGGAAAACAAAAAAGGTGTTCTCAAATTTTCCGCAAGGTTTCTTGCGTTTTCCAACGAAATTTCAACTGTTCAAAAAATAGTGCTGTCCTCGAGCCGAGGACAGGCCAATTTTTGAGGACTTGAGGCTTCAAGGCCAAGACCAAGGAGTTCAAAATGTGTCCTCGAGGACGCCACCTCTGGTTAATATATCCTAAAAATCTTTTCGTTTGCTGATTGTTATTTTGTTGTCACGCATCGCTTACTCCAGTGATATTACTTTTCACAGTTCGGTTTTATGTGTGTTATGTGGATTCTGTTTTATGGTTTCAATCAGAATCGAAAATTTTGGGCGTTTCGACAGGCTGATAAACACTCAGCAATTGCTAAAGATGGTTAAACTGCCCAAAGCGTTAGCCTAAACAAAGTTCGTATAAAAATTCTTTAAACGAATTCAATAAGCCTAGGTCTACTGTTTAGGCTACTCTGTAGCGGTATTATGCCTATGGCCAGTATGCATTTTATGTTCTGGCCACGCCGAAGTTACGCCAAGTAGACGCATCGCCACGCCAAGTAGACGCATCGCCACGCCAAGAAACTTTTTTTCATTTTAGAACCTAGCAAACTTTACGCCAACTTAAAAAAACTGCGCAGCGTCGCCAAGTGGAAAGGGAGTTTAGCACATTTCGCAATCAGCTGCCGTTTGTGCAGGCATGCAGCAGTGTTTGGAGTTTCTCGCTCAGCTTTTGGTGCCTTCCGTTTACCCCTTTTAGTATTGCATTGAATTTTTTTGAAATAAAGCTACAACTTTTTGAAAGTTGATTCGGATGACCTCTTTGGTCCTTGGCAAGTGCCTGTATGTTTTATGGTGAACTGTAAAGAGTGCAGAGCAGGTGCGTAGCCAGAAGTTTGTAATGGGGGTTGTTACGGAGGTCTGGGGGCAGAGCCCCCAACGCTCGAAAAATTTGTATTTTGTTAGCAAAAATAACTTAATGTTAGGCCTATTTTGATAAAAATTAATGCTATTAAGACATGGAATAGAAATTAGCAGTGCAAAAACATGATTATACAAGTTGCATCAATGAGCTATATTTTATAGAGAACGATATACGTAATTAGGGGGAGCTGATGGAAGTTTGAGAGAAGTGATTGGTAATTAACTAATACTGAATGGCTCCCCCCCCCCCCCCCATTCCTCAGCTCATATATGTAAGCATATATATTCATCTACATATATATTTTCTTTTTTTTTTGATGAAACATATTTTAAGCATTTTTCAAAGAGCGATCAAATTTGATTACCAGCTTTTGGCCATTTTTCAAAATCTTTTCTGATTTATAAGTTTACTGTATTTTGGACAAATTAGCCCCCCCCCTCCCTCCAAACTAAACGTTTCGAAATATGCTTTAAATCACTTTTTGAGTCTATTCCAGCGCAGAAGACAGTCTCAGATGTGCGAAAAACGTGGTATTTTCCTTATTCTTCGTTTTGGTTGGCTGGATGATGGGGGGCTATAGCCCCCCTCCCGCCCCCTCTGGCTACCCTACTGCTGCTAAATGTTTTGCTTTCTTCGATAGTTGTTTATTACTGTTGGGTTAGAGACCGAGACGGCATCTACCAAAACAGAGATTGAGACCTCAAGCATTTTCTCTAGAGACCAAGACCAATTTCGAGACCATCAGCCTTACTTTGAAATTTTATCCTCAAAAACTGCAAAAGTTGTTTTGCGCAAAAATGCAGTTTTTAATGTTCAGCCAACAAGCTTATTTTGTGCTTACCTTTTGGTTAACAAATTGTTCCGATTTCGAAAGAAAAAAATGCCTATTATACAGTAACTCACCTTAACTTTTCACACATTTTGAGCACGTGACGACTTCGGCATAATTTCTTCTCTTTCTGAAGTTCCACATATTAAATGCACGCGCTTGTTGCCAGAGGTGGAGTCGAGGACACAAAGCTCGAGGCCAAGGCCAAGGACTTCAAAATGTGTCCTCGAGGACTTTACCTCCGCTTGTAGCAAATTTTGTATTTATGGCCACCCCTTACTGCTTTGTTGCAGACGTGACGTTCCATAAATAATAGAAAATGATAGCGTAACCCGAACAACTTATCAATGCCAGTATAATGCTATTGAAGTATATTAAATATGCAGTAATAAAACAATCAGAACTGATGAGCCTCAATATGTTGTGGCCTTCACGTCTGAATCAAGATATTATTTTTTCATACGTTTTCACAGTTTCAACTTCCAACATCTGCTATGAGTTATTAGTCCTATTATAAATTATTTCGTTAGTTGGTAGTTATCATCAAAGAATATTTCTCCACGTATACTCAATGGCTATTCACCGAAACAAGCGTTTTGGTGGGGGTAGGAAAGCAGGCTCGGCGCCACGAGGGGCATTTCGGGGCCGTGCCCCCCAAGCGAGAAATATGTTCTCCCAAGCGAGGATTGTGCCCAAAAAAAAGTAACAGGCCCGGTGCCATTGGAGTGCATTTCGGGGCCTGTATCCCCCAAAAATACTGCGTCAAGGTGATCCGAATGATGGACTAAAGACTTGCAAAATCTTTATTCTCTGCGCTGGAGTGGAAGGTATCTCTCGATCTTGAATATGGATTTTATAGGCTTTTGCTTATACCGGTATGTTATTTTTTCATTGAAAATTAGTTTAAATTTTCAGCGGCTCCCCCAACCCCCTCCACTTTTTACTTGATCCATAAAGCTGAGTCAAAATTTTGATTCCTTTCTGGAATTTACCTCCAATTTGAAAATGGATCCGCCACCATCACTGTGACAACTGAAGAACAGGAGTATTAGCTACCGGTACCACAAGCGTAGCCAGGGGGCCTATCCCCCCTCCCAATTGAAATGCCTTCAATGATGAAAAGTTGACAAAAAAGCCTATTGTTTCTTCAGTTTCGGTTTCTTTTAGCATTTTTGCGTACAACAGTACACGCGTACAACAGTAAGTATTAATAATATTGACAACTAGGGGTCCCGGGCCCCCTCAATTCAATTTTTGTCACCCAATTTGAATGTATCACCCGGGTGAAATTTAGGGTTTTTGTTCTAAAAGTTGCTAACTCAGGCCATCTTCTAACCTTTTCATGAACGTAATGTAGTAACCAGAGACGGATTTACCTTATGACATAGCGCAAGGGGCACCGCTCTCAGATGGTAAGACTTTTTTTGGTCTTCATCTGTATTTGGCAAGAAGATGTTGCGAAATTCCCAAAGAGCCGTGGACTCCGCGCAATATAAATCCGGCCCGAGCATTAACATGGATGGTTAGTAGGCGTATAGAATACAGTAGAAAACAGTTTATTCGCTATACAAACACATACAAAACGAACACACATAAAACAAAAATCACGGTCAGTTTGTTCACGCCAGGAAGTACCGACGAACCCGCAAGTTTTTTAATCCAAGGTGCTTCCAGACTTGTTACTTGATAGTTTGAAAACTTAGAGAAGATCATTAACTATGACAAAACAGTTCACCACCACTTTGCCAGTTTTTATGCGAAAAACTACTTTTGAAAAAAAAAAATCAGCTTGAGGAAATGCTCATTGAGCAAATTATTGAATTTGAATTGACGGAGCAAGGACCTCTTAGTGGTACATGTACTCCTAAACTGGTTATTTTTATGACAACACAAAAATCTCTAAAGGGAGATCTTCGAGTGGATTATTATTTACTGCTAAAATATTGCAGGAGGCAATGTATCTCACTTCCTCCTACCTGGGCCAAATCACTCACAAAATTTAACGCCAAAATGCAAGATTTTCAACTTACTTTGGACTTAAATTGCAACTTAAAGGAGGATTGAACAATTTAATTTTTTTAATTGGCTTTCAAATGTGAAAAATCTAGTTCTTTCAAATGGCGATCTCTGAACACCTGAGAAATGTGATCCAATGGCATTAAAATAACTTTTTTTCTAAAAATTTACAAGGGACTTCGCCCCTAGACCCCCGTTTATATTACGTTTGAGTTGCACTACTTTACTCAACAGTCAACACTTCTCCCAGATATTTTCGCTTTTCAACTTTTTGGTTTAAGCTCTCTCTCTTTAGCAAAATCCCAGTTAAGTGCCAAAATAGGCCACGGCTTCTGATCTTCCACTCGACGATGTCTTTGCCTCACAAAAAGTTCCTTTTTCGAAAATTTCTGATGACGTTACTGCATGTGATTTGTGGTTTGCTCTCCCCCCCAATCAAAAATCCTCGTTACGCCTGAGACCGTTACCAAACGTTATGTTTCAAACAACAACAGTATGCATCACAATAAGATTTTGGAGTCGCTGAAAAAACAAAGAAAACAAAAAACTATCGACAATCGGGTGATTTGCAACTTAGTGAAACAACAGTGACTCGACATGCGATTGACAATCGCTATTGCTATCGCCATTGCTAAACGAAAGCAACAATCGCTACGGCTATTGACAGCGACTAGCGATATTATGAAAATACTGCGTTTCCTTCGGAAAATTTTAAGATATTTCAATTTATTTTTACATGTAAATCAAATAGCAAAATACGTTGTAAAAAGGTCTGTAAAAAGCCCATAGCATGTGCTAGGCTAGTTTGACAACCAGTCAACCAGCATATTCTTGCTGCTTTCCCCGATATTTATATGTTTTTGAAAGAAAGTGATGTTAACTGTTGTCACATTGCATTTTCAAAAAAAAGATATATGAGGTTCAGACCTGAAAAATGGGGGAGAATTAGGGGAAGGGGGCAAGTGAATAAATCACGGAAAAGTCAAAAAAATGTATTTTCAAAATATATTTTTAGATTTTTGAAAACTAGACGAAAAATGTAACTTATTGATATTTCATGTTCTAAGCTTTTTTTTCTGACATAAACTGGTAGAGATATTGGCCAAAATATTGTGATCAATGAAGCATGATAGGTGCACAATTTTAGCTCGGCGGAGTCGGTGGTCAAAGCAAAAGGTTAAAGCAGATAAAAAATAACATTCTGCGAGTTTCGTGCCTGTAACTTAAACTCCCTGTCCAGAAAAAGGCTTACGCCAGAGCGGCAGCATCTTGCGCCAGTGCTACGCCAATTGTCGTAGCTGCTCTTCAACTCACGCCGCCACGCCAAAGAAACACATTTTCCACGCCGGAGATCTTCGGAAAAGCATACATAAAATGCAGACTGGGCCTATGGTAGGCATACTATACGGATGCCACCAAAGTCGTCCCTCGAACAAGTCGACCCACCTAACCCTAATCCCAAGGTAACGCTAATCCTAACTAAGATCTAACTTAGGATGATTGCCCTAACCCTAACCCCAATCTTAACTAAACCCTTTGAGCAAGGCGCTAACCCTAATTTTGGATATAAGCATATAAGCTCACTACCGCTGTATTTTGGGACGACTTCGGTGGCACCCACCTACTACTACTACTACCATAGGTGGGCAAGTTACGGTAATGCAAAACGTTCGCTTCGTTAATCACTAGTCCGTTAACAAACTTCACACCTCCGTTAACGTTAATCTGTTATTTTCAGCTGTATATAATTAACAGAAGTTAATAAAGTCCGTTAACATTTTGTGTGTAACCTAAATTTCTTTATATTCACTCGCTTCTAGAACACGTATTGACGCTGTTGAGCTGATTGTAAGGAAAGATTTATTGCTATGGTCTGTGGTGGTCTTTTTCTGTTTTGAAAGTTACCGTACATTTTACAGTCTCATCTAATTTCAAGACATAAAACAAGTTCATATGCACAACAAAGCTGCAAGATATTAACGGTAAAAACCTTAACGGAAGTTAACAGAACGTAACGGAAGTTACTTTAGTCCGTTAACAGCACTTAACGGAAGTTAATTTAGTCCGTTAACATGAAAAAACTTTTTAATGGATTAACGAGTTAATGAAAAACAGCTTCGTTATTAACGATTAATGGACTTGTGCCCACCTATGACTGCTACTACTAGTACGATAGTGGTCTGGTAGTGGTAGCCCTAGGCTACTACTTTAACTGGTTTATAATTGTGTAGGCATACCCCGGTATAATATCACAAACGAAGTGTGCGTCTAAGAACGTGCACACATATATAAAAGCCAAGATAGCCTAAACCATAAAAATCAACCTTAGTGAATAGGATTATTGTTATACCATTACTTTGTTAGTAGGTTGCTATCTTAAGTTAATGTTTTAAGATAGGCAGAGGATGCTGTTACTGTTAGTGTTACGTGATGTAATAAGAAAATCGCTATCCTAGCCTTAATTCTAACCCTAAATCTAATCCTAACTCTAACCCTAACGTTAATTTAAAAAATAAGAAAGAGTAAATGAGCACTTGGTACTCTTTGCTCTCGTATTCTCTTTCAGTTTCACAAACTTTATGGGTGTTATGTAACATAACACTAGCCACTTCCTTTAAGATGTTACACATACAGCACAGTACTCAGTACTTGAAAACAAACACTGAAACAGCTTCAACTCTTTACCTGTTAACAGTGCACCTATACAGCATAGGTGGGCAAGTTAATGCAAAACGTTAGGTTCGTTAACCACTAGTCTGTTAACAAACTTCACACCTCCGTTAACGTTAATCCGTTATTTTCAGCTTAAATTAACGGAAGTTAATAATGTCCGTTAATTTGTTAATATTTTGCGTGTGATTTACATTTCTTTTTATTTACTTGTTTCTAGAACCCGTTTTGACACTGTTGAGCTGATTGCAAGGAAAAGTTTATTGCTACGTATGGTGGTCTTTTTGTGTTTAGGAAGTTATATTTTACAGTCTAATCTAATTTCAAGATAAAAATAAGTTCAAATGCACTAACAAAGCTGCGATCGGAAAACCTTTGGAAATTGCTAACAGCGATAATTAAACTTATGAGGCTGCAGCTTATTATTTGCCACAAAAATGAGCTTTTTTCTTTGCTTTCTGACATAAAACTCAAGCTAAAACGAAACAGGTGTTACCAGTGCAAACTGGTTTGCACCGGTACCGATACGATAAATAAATGGTGCAAGATATTAACGATAAAAACCTTAACGGAAGATAATTTAGTCCGTTAACTTGAAAAAACTTTTTAACGGATTAACGTGTTAATGAAAAAGTTAGCTTCGCTATTAACGGATTAACGATTAATGCACTTGTGCCCACCTGTGCTATACAGTAGTCCTTTAGTCTGTTAACTTGTAAACACCATGGGCCAAGAAAAACAAACTGAAGCCAGCAAATAATGCTAGATAGAACAGGTTTCAGCAAGCAGATTACACAACTAGCCTACTAGTACTAGAGCTCTGCTAGTGCTAGTTCTGAGTCTTGGTCTAGGCTTAGCTGGATAGGCTAATGGATTTAATCCCAATGCCAGTGATCTTGTCATTAACATTAAGTGGTTTTGTCACAAAGTGATGCTTAGGGCCGGAATTGGTCTAACCCATCAGTGGTCAAATGGATATAGCGTTTGCTACTGAAATGGTAGACATGTGTTCGATTCCTGGTTGAGTCAAATAAAGACCTGAAAAATAGGTATTCATGACTTCCTTACTTAACCTGCTGAAGTTTAGCAATTAAAGGGACAGTGTGAACAGGTGAAGCCTCCATCGTGTGTACTGTGTGGTAGACAAGTATGAGGTGGGCAGGTCTGCAAGTGGCAGCTTGACTTGAAGATCGAAAAGTCTCTTCATCGTCTCCTGCCAAGGCAACTTGGTGAATAAAATCTAATCTCTGTATAACTGCAATTATAATAAGAACTCTAGTCATGTGGGTAGCGGTATGTTGACTTGAGTCTTTTGAACAAAAGTGACTCAAGTCATTTTCAAAAAATGTTAATGAGAAGGTTTTTTTTTCCTTTTTTTTACATTACATTGCATCTTTGATGTTGGGTTTCAATGTGTGTGTGAGTGTTTTTTTTCTGTTTTTTTTCTAATACTGACCTGCGACTAACCATTGTGAACTGTAGTGCTGTAGCAGTTTAGTATAATAATTTTTTTTTTTCATTGTCAAGAATATTACAAGTAACCTAACCTGATTGGCATATATTTTATATTTCAGTGTTTTTTTTGTTTTTTTTACCCTCACAAGTGTCATAAGTTTTTTTTTTTTTTGCATCAACAGAAATGGTGACATAGGCCTACTTTCTTTTCATGTAGCAGTTTTCGTTATTTATTACGCCAACTTTTTGTCTTCATAGCAACTGATCATCAGAATTAAATAAGTTTGTTCATTTTTTCCTGAAACGTTTGAAAATAAATCTTTTAAACTTCTAGAAAGAAGTGTTTTTATTCGGCTAAATGGGTATATTACATCGCATTGGTGAATAACCGCAGTGGATATCATTTGTGTATGTTCTTAGACACATTTTTTCTTGTTGTATTTATAAATAAATAATAAGAACGTAGTGTCTGCTGCACCGGTCCGCTTTCAGATATCAAATTGCTGCTGCACCGGCAGCTTGTTATTTTGCTTTTTTCTCATTGAATGGACTTAAATATGGCACTTTGACGCATCAAATGCAAAGCTTCGATAGTGTAGTGGTAAGTGCGCAGGCCTGTCAAGTGTAGTGTTCGAGGTTCGATTCTCGCTGAACGCGCTTGGCAAGTCTCGGGATATTACGTGCAATAGCGCTGTGTTATTTTTTTATTCTCTTCAGAACCTTGCATTAGAGTTAGGGTTTGGGCAGCAATGCCAGCTTGAGAGGTAGTAAATTTAAGTATATTATAAAAAAAAAAATTCTGGTGCAGCTGCGATTTCATGTTGGAAACCAATGCCAGTGCTCTAGATACTGCCTAATGAGAAAAAGACTAGAGTTGAGTCAGTGACTTCAGTCGAGTCACTAGTTATTTATGACAAACAATAAATTTTAAAACAACATTAGAAACAGTGGCTTCAGCTTCCCCTTAGCCAAGCCTGCAGCAACAAGTCAGCAGCCTGAAAAATTCATCTCCAAAATGCAAGCATTTATACATGTTTTCGATTTGACATGTAACTAAGAGGAGCTGAAGGGGCTGGGCAATTTACTGGTACGCATTCAACTGGCTGCCAAATCTTAGCAGCTTAGTTTTTTCAACTTTGTTTCAAAGTTCTTTCATTTAATTTCCAAATCAAATGCCTCTGAAAATGTGCAAAATAAGATCAAAATGACTATTCGTTCCTGAAAAATCAAAAAATTCATCAAGCGGCTAAGTACTCGGCCCCCAGATCCCATGCTTGTGATACTTTTTAGTTGCATGGGTTTGTTTGCTCAGCTGTGAAGCTGCCCAGTTAAGGCATTTTTCTATCTTAAATATCTTTATTTTGGTTTGAAGTCCCCCTCCCCTTAGCAAAATCCAGGTTGTGGTATCATGACTTAGTAGAAATGAATAAAGATTGACTCAATCATTTAGCAAGTTCTGTTGCTATGGGAATCTGTATTTTTTCTATTGTTCTCATTGTAGACATTTAGGTTTACCTAAAATTAATATGTACCAGTACAACAGTACCAAACTCAGGAACTCTAATCTTAATGATTTGAGTACGTCTCGTAATTTCAAAACGTGTGGTGATAACCCTTGTTTGTGTGAGGAGGATGAGGAAATTTATTAAAACTATGAATTCTTGGTATTTTATAACTGTAATTGACAAAAACAGGAAATAGCCTACTTAAATGAGTCTTTGTCAGTATTTAGGCCTGAGAATGGGGGCATTGTGCCATTCCCCTCCCTTTTTCAGCTTAGAGTCAGGGCACACTGCATAGTACCAAACAGATTTAACTTAAAGTACTACAGACTAGTAATCTGGTTACTGAAATAAAAATTGAGTTAAAGTAATTAAGCTTGAAAACACTAATCAGATTGGCATTATCAGATTGTAGCAGCCTTTTACTCAACTACACAGTGCCAGTAGAGCAGATTTCAGATTTGGTTTAGTCCAGCATGTCAAAAGTTTTGCTTCCATAAAAGTTGTCCATCCTAGGATTAAAATTTTCAACAACAGACTGATTAGATAAGCTGTATTTTATAGTTCATACCAGGAGTGCCCCCAGAAATTTTTAGGTAAATTTTTCAAAAAACAACCAGTACTAAATTGTAGTTAATTTAGTTATACCGTAGTTAAATATAAAGTTTTGCACAAAATAATAGGTGCATTTTGTTGCAACATTTGTTTATTCAAAAACCATGTAATAGCGATTTTGAAAGTTGTTGGTTGTGAAGATTGCATGCGAAAGAACAAGTTATCACAATGAGGGCCTGGGGGTAAATTCTTGCAACTTTTTCAGAAAAAAGTAGCCATTTTAACACCATTTATATGACATTTTGTATGTTTTAAAAGCTATTAGAAAAAGCTAAATTACTAAGATTTAGAAGAGTTTGAAAGAATTTTTTTGCTTGGTCCAATTAGCCCCCGCAGGCCCGCATGCTTTTAGGTCAAGTTGAAACTACCTTTAAATGCTGAAAGATCACGTATTTGGCTTAAATCTTTTCAAAAAGCTTATTAGTGGCACAGAATTTCAAATTAGCTTTTAATAGCTTCAGAGCTATAATTTCCACTCTTTGAGAAATGGATTGGGTAGCCTTGAACAAGGCTGTTTTAGATTGAACGTTTTGATCCAGCTCTATTCATGAATCTATGCTAGAATAAAGAAAAACTAAAATGCGGTGGTATATATAGAGGTTGATTACAGTGAAATAGACAATGGGTTGTTATTATGACAGATAATGATGCAAAGTCACCTAAAATACTACAAAGTTAATGCAAAAATATAGAAAAAATCAGTTGGAAATGATAGCTTTGACGCCATCAAAAACTGTTTTTAAAATCCTGAATATGTTTGAAGAATAAAAGTATCGACGTTTGAATTTAATTTTGTTGTGGTTTTCATTTTCAGACAGCAGATTTGTTTGCTTTTTTTTGTAAAAGTGCATTTGGCTTAGTAGGTTTTTTAAGTAAAAGCGACTTTTTTCAGTAAATGGCCATCTGTCTCTTTTTATTGTCAAGCTCTATTCTGCTCAGAATTTTATTATAATAATACTGCATATCCATTATAATATTCATTCATTGATATCAAATACGTGTAGTTTCACAATGTTTCTGTCAGCAATATTGTAGTTGAAACAAATGCAAAATTTCAATTGCTTGGTAAATACCTGCAGGATCAAATTACAGCCATAAAAGCAACATCTTAAAGGGGCATTGAAGTCTAATTTTTGAATTTTAACACAAAATTTATAAAAAATAATTGATTAGCAACGTTTTTGTCCCGTTTTTTCATTGTTTGGGGTTAAATAGCTATAAGGGAAAAGATTTTGAAATACGGAAAAAAATTTTGCAGGGGCAGCACTACATCAAATCAGAAATTTGCATAAGCGATTTCAAAACCAACTTTACCAAATTATAGGTCTGGGAGTGGCGATGTGCCTTTGGCAGGTTTTCTGCTGTGGCTTTGGTACTTAGGGAGGGGTTCGACCTCCAAAAGAGGAGGGGATCGACCTCCAAAACTCCCCTTGGTGCACCACTGGTTGATACTCAGCAAATAATGCTTCAGTTGAAAAAATTTCTCATTTGGGCCTTGAAATAAAAATCAAACAAAAAAAATTGCAATTACTGTATGTTTCAGGGGATCATTGCATTGTACAATTTGCTGTACCTCTATTATTATTTTGGACTGGCCAATTGGTCAAGTGGTAATGCGCTCGTCTCTGGAGCAGGAAGTCTAAGGTTTAAATCTCAGGCCGGTTGAATCAGACACAGTGTTGCCAATCGCTTGCCACTGCTGTGACATTTCTTCTAAAGGAGCTGTGTTGCCCTACTGCAATGACACGAAGATAGGCTCCTCAAACTCGTTACATGCTTCGGCGTTATACAGCAAGTATAACAAAGGATTTGATTTATTCTTATGTGGATCATGACCAAAAACATTAAGACAAATATGTTTGTCAATACAATAGCAATTAGCAGCTTATCGAAGCATTTCAATTTTTTGTGGCCAAAGCCAAAAATGCTTTCGTGCCAGCTGTCTTGCTTGTTGCAAATGTGAAGTAATATTATTGGCTCTAATTAGTTGCAAAAACTCTTTTCATTCCTTGGTCTTAAAGACGTATTAACCCATTACTTCCCAGACATCAATTACGTCAAAATATTTTTCCAAAAATTAAAATACCAGCTTGTTATAGGTTGAATATGAAGAATCAAAAAAATTTTTTTGATATCATACTCGAGAAAGAAGAAAATGATACGTCCCTGTAAGGACACTTTGGCAGTTGCGTGAACGTTTAGTTTAATTCTAAAAAGCCAACAGTTTTTCTTATTATAGGCGTTTTCAAGTGTTTTTAGTTTTACGTCAGCTTTGACATCTACTTTTCTTGCGTTTGTTGGATTGTATTTTGAGCGTGGAAATCTAAAAGCACAAGAAAAAGCAGTTACCAATTTACAGTATAATAAAATAATGCCCCTAATGTATAATAAATCTTGTCTCTCGCTGTAACAAAGCACATTCAGTACAATGATTGTAATTTTTTAATGAGTTCACAATAAAAGAAATAGGTTACTGAAAGTTAATTACGACAAAAATACCAATCGTCAAAGTCAAGTAGCATTTGTTCAGATCAACTGTGATACATTTCAAAGCAGTCCGGATGCAGTCCAACATCACACCTACGACACCTGCACCATGTCCGGTTTTGACAATACTTGCAGACGCCTTTTTTGTTTGTCTTAATGATCAAATGGTTACCCTGATCTTTTTGGATCTCTTCTCGGTTAGGAGCTGCAGGAATCGATGGTAGAAGAGAAACGGAGTTGTTGCCATGAAGCAGGACACTCATTTCTACGCACGATCGAATAAAGTTGACAATACCAATTTTTTCCATGTGTCCTTCTTTCATGATGGTTCCAATTTTTTTGTAAAATCGCCAAGCCTGCACCATGGTCGCATTTAAAAACCAGCTGTACACACCCCAGTACCACTTGTGATTTCTTGAACGAATGGAGTAACAAGATATCAGATTATCTCAGAGGTCTACTCCACCCATATTGTTGTTGTAAAGCTTCAACAAATGCGGTTGATCCACATCTAGTGTCTTTTTGGCTTTGCATGAGTATCTAATAATTAAAAAAAAAACTTTATCCCAAATGACCAAAAAATATTGCAGCTTGGCCTTGTTCTATGTACCATACTGTGTAAATTAGCCAAGTAAAAATCAAGATATCAAGAACTTTTTTGTGAAATTGGGCCAAAAAAGCAAAATTATGATATCAAAAGATTTTTATGTGATTTGACTGAGCCGGGATTCGAAGCTATTTTTCACGTAAAAGACTTAGACACTGCGGTTGAATTGCAATAAGTTTACATTCCGATGAAAAAAAAGCAAAAAAAAAGACGATACGCCTTTCTAATGCATTTTACTATGTTTCGTCAATTCACCATACCAGTGCCCAAACGTCCCTGCAAGGACGTAACAAACTTTAACACTAAATATAGCCTAAACAATAAATAAAAAGTACAATATTTTGTGTTGGGCAAATAACTATACTTGTAATTCGATTTTTTAAAAGAAATAATTTATTGAAACGAAAGGTTACGTACCTGGATTTATACGTCACAGGTCGACTGCCAAGTGCTGGTTCCATATCTTAAATGTAGGCTAACTTTGCTGCAATAATTTAACTGCTAAAACTTATTCCAGAAATCAGAAACTGTGCTTACTATTTCGTTACAGTGTACATATAAACCTTAAAGTAAAATAAATTAATTACTACCTCGCTGAAATGAGAAACGCAAAATTAAAAATAGCCAATTCTTATGTCCCTGTAAGGACACGTGGGAACTAATGGGTTAAGCACAAGAAGTGGCAAAGTATGGCTACTGAATTAGCTTACGCCTGCTAATTATTTTGTGCTTATTTCTTATGTTTTACCCATCTGTCTTCTAAATAGAAATTTGATCAAACTTTCCTCAAAATTGAATTCTTTTTTGTTAAAAATAACTGTAAAAATATCTTAGCGCTTTGGGCAGAGCTACCTAGGCTTCTCTAACTCTGATTAAACAACCACTTCGCAAATTTAAATTTATTTAAAATACACAAAATAAGTTTAAACACATATTCTATGAAAAGAAGCGAGAGAGTTGTTCTTATTTGTAAAGAAAATCTAAAATATAACTCGAGTCATTGGGACAAAATTCGATTCGAGTCAGTTACTTCAATGTGACTCTTGTTGAGTTTGAGTCATTTTTCAAAAAACAAAAATGACTCAAGTCGAGTCTGAGTTGTCAAAATGTGACTCGAGTTCTTCCATTGTGGTTAGGGCAAGATAGCTCTGGTGGTAGTGGAAAATGTTAGTGAATGCCCTACTAAGTCAATGCTTTAATAGCCTTTCTATTTAATGCAATAGTGCTGGTATAATGACGATTGTCGTTTGCTAGTGAGATCAACTCATTATTCTGAATTCTGCCTGCTACAAGTTAGGTTATCACTTAGTGACAAAATCACTGGCAACCAAAAAGGAAAAACACTATTATTCAGCATTGAGCTTATACCATCCACTTTAATCAGCATAGCGCAAAAAATACAATGAATGAGTGCTTGGCAGCTTGGTTGGAGCAAAAATTTGTCACAGTCTGTATAAACTTTACGATGTGGCTGCATAGGTTTGTAACTCTGAACTATTTCAGGGTACAAGTAAGCTACTTATTGTAATTTGTCTTAGATATGGCTGCAATAAAATCTTTAAATCCTAAAGCTGAAGTAGCTCGATCAACACAAGCATTGGCAATTAACATCAGTGCTGCTAGAGGTCTTCAAGATGTTTTACGGACTAATTTGGGACCCAAAGGAACAATGAAAATGTAGGATATTGATGCATGTTTAAAACCTGAAAATATGAATAGCATACTGTCATAAAGAGTACCTTAAGTGCTTACTGGTATACCCTGCCAATAGCATAAACTAGTATATACTGCTCTTGCTTGCACAACTCTGGTGTTGGTAATTCTTTGTTTATCATATCAGACAAGTTACATAGCATTGTTATAATTTGTATGCTATTGCATAGACTTATGCATTTACAAAAAGTTTGCCTACTATACATTATAATTTTGTTCCAGTTCAATTAACCTATCAGTATCTTTCAAAATTTATTCTTCATTTTGTAGCTTTAATTATTAAGGTATATTACTCATATGAACCTGTAGCCATGAGTGTTACAATTTTATAACTGTCTGTAATTAAGTAGTAATGTGAGGCATTGGCTGTTCTAAAATATTTAAAATCTATACAAATTTTGAGAATGGCTAAGACAAGGGTTTCTAAAAGGGTTCATAGTCTAAGACAAGGGTTCATAGTAAAGAGATTCCTAAACCAAGAGTGCACAAACCACAAACTAAATGAGCGTAAATCAAATTCAGTTATGGAGGTTTAGGACATGAGCACTTGGGACAATGTTTCACAAAATGAAGAATGATTTAATGACAATATGATAATAAATAGATTTGAACCATTGCAACGCGTTTTGTCCTTGCTCAAGGGACTCTTCAGGCAACAAAAGGTCAATTTTGTTTTATTAGCCAAAAAAATAAATAATATTAATAATTAAAAATTGAATTAGAATCCCCCCCTTACCATTTCAAGGCTATATGTCTTCCAGTGCAATATGGCTACTCCAAAACTTTTTGCTTGTAACTTACCGACCACCATTATTCAGTAGGCTACTAACTCACTATTCGAAATCTTCAAAATTTACCACTGGTAAAATCTATAACTGCTACCAAAATCTAGCAGCTAGGCTTACTTCTGCTAACATTGCAAATTTGTTCTGCATAAAGTTAAATTTGAAATCAGTCTTAGAAAGTAACATTGAATAATTGCCCATTATTGTCAAAAAATGCAAAATATTGCAAAATATTACATACAGAGTTTTACGCAATGGGAAATTTTAATAAGAGACCCCAACGTTATTCTAATCAAAATTTTCTATCCACATAGCACTATCTCAGAGTGCTCAAACTAAAAGATGAGCAAATTCAAATTTTGAGAAAGGCTAAGACAAGAATCACAGTCAAGAGATTCCTAAACTGAGAATGCTCAAACCACTAACTTGGTGAGCGTAAATCAAATTCAGTCAAAGGGGTTTAGGACGAGAGCACTTGGGACATTGTTTCACAAAATAAATAATGATTTAATAGCAATATGACAATAAATGAATTTGAGCCATCGCTACACAGTTCGTCCTTGCTCAAAGTACTTCTTAGGCGGCAAAAGTGTCATTATTGCTATATTGTTTTTAAATCATTATTCATTTTGTGAAACAATGTCCCAAGTGCTCTTGTCCTGACCCCCCTTGACTGAATTTATTAAAAAACCCATATATATATATATTAATGTACGTTAGATCTTTTGGTAGTTTGCATCAAACTGATAATACTGCGAATATGCATTTTTATCTTTATGCTTTCTGTGTAATAGACACTTGACAGCATCAAAGCATATAGTTGATTGAAATCATGATTGATTTAGAGTAAATCAAACAACCCTGGAAAAGACAGAAAAAAACAATTTAGATTGGCTTGTTCTATTAAAAAATTCTTATCAAAAAAAAAGTGTGAGGTAGGTTGTGGACTACCTGGTGTACTTATCCAATTTAACTAGCTCACAGATTCAACTTCAATTGATTGATCGATCTATATTTACACTCCGCTCACAAGGAAACGACAGTGGATCCTTTTTTTTTTTGACAAATCGTCCTCACCCACTTAGGAGTTGATCAATGACAGTATTTCAAGCTTAGTGATTGACAGTTGACTTCTTCCCATGTAAATTTGCACTTGTTCAAAGCCACCAAGCAGAGATTATCATTGTTAAGTGTCTTATCCAAAGACGCAAAAACATGACCAGAGTGCAGGTCAAATTGAGATCATACTAGTCCATGCTGCCGACAATCCTCATACTTCATTGGAAAATTTGGATTAACTTGCCTACACAATCAACAGCTTGGTTTATCAGTCGTGCTGGTACTTATTTCATTTTTACAGGTTAGTTTCTGGAGCTGGTGATATCAAACTTACAAAAGATGGCAATGTATTACTTCATGAGATGCAAATTCAGCATCCTACTGCAAGCTTAATAGCGAAGGTTTGTTTTTGTTTTACCACAATTTGTTATTTTTAATTCAATTCATTGGCAATGTCGTTAGAAAATTTTTCCACATCATTTCCAACATGCATCATAACTCAAGCAAATATTAAATTAATATTTTAAACTTAAGTCTTGCCTAGTTTTCATTTTCAAAGCACTATGTGCGATTGTCAGTATATATAGCAATAACTTAATGCTTACCATAGTATCGATATATATTTCAATTTATTAAATTGCAATGCATTGCTAGTAATAGTTTTTTCGGTTTAATTGTGTGGTAGTGGTACCTTTTTTGCTTTGCCAGAGTTGAAATTGTTGCTGCTGGACTAATTTTTTTTAATCTACCTTATAAATCAGACCTTTTCAAGTCATAATTTGATTAGTATTGGTTGTCTATAATAGTGAAATTCTTCCTGCCTATTCAAAACAATCTTACATTGTTTCTAACACAAGTTTGGTATCTAAATATATGTTCCTCTCACTTGTTAAGTTAGTCAGTGTAAGCTTGTTAAATGTTCTATGCACATTAATCTATTAGGAACATTTGACACTTTGGTAAATGTTTTAGTGCAAACTAGCAGTGTCAAACAGCTTGCATCCAAACTTGTGGAATATAAAAATACTATTTTATTGTGTATCAGAATACATTATCTTCAGGTTGCCACTGCTCAAGACGATGTCACAGGTGATGGAACAACCTCAAATGTGTTAATTATTGGTGAATTATTGAAACAAGCTGACAATTACATTCAAGAAGTATGCCCAATTCCTTTTTTTTTGAGTATACTGCATGTTATTGAAGTGATCATCGTTATAATTACTCTAGCTAGAGCAAAGGGCGATTTTTAGATTACCTACTGTACATTCGAAACTTTTGCTGGGTGTAGTAATAATTTAGACATAGGTGGGCACAAGTCCGTTAATCGTTAATCCGTTAATAACGAAGCTAACTTTTCCATTAACTCGTTAATCCGTTAAAAAGTTTTTTCATGTTAACGGACTAAATTAACTTTCGTTAAGTGCTGTTAACGGACTAAAGTAACTTCCGTTACGTTTTGTTAACTTCCGTTAAGGTTTTTATTGTTAATATCTTGCAGCTTTGTTGTGCATTTGAACTTGTTTTTATCTTGAAATTAGATTAGACTGTAAAATGTTACTTTCAAAACACAAAAAGACCACCATAGCAATAAATCTTTCCTTACAATCAGCTCAACAGCGTCAATACATGTTGTAGAAGCGAGTGAATAAAACGAAATGTAAATTACACGCAAAATGTTAATGGATAACGGACTTTATTAACTTCCATTAATTAAAGCTGAAAATAGGAATTAACGTTAACGGAGGTGTGAAGTTTGTTAACGGACTAGTGGTTAACGAAGCTAATGTTTTGCATTAACTTGCCCACCTATGAATTTAGATATATAAAATAACAGGTGTGTATGTGTGGTATATATATTTTGTGTAATATCCAGCTAAACTTGGATTCATATTAGTTTCCAAAGCTCATCTAAATATATATGGTTTTGCTTAAGGGCGTCCATCCTCGAATAATCACGGAAGGACTTGAACTGGCCAAAGAAAAAGCACTAAGTGTGCTTGATTCAATCAAATGTGACTTCAAAATCAATCGAGAGCGACTTATTGATGTTGCTCGAACATCTCTTGCTACCAAAGTGCATCAAAAACTAGCTGACCAACTTACAGATGTAGTAGTCGATGCCATTCTCGCTGTCAAAAGAGATGAAGAACCTATTAACCTCCATATGGTTGAAATCATGGAAATGCAACATAAATTAGATTGCGATACCAGGTTGGTAGCAACTTTTTGGTTTTGTGGATTGAGCATATGTAGTTTAATAGCTAGACTTGGGCTTAATTCCTTGTCTGGTCATATTTACGCTTCTCTGCTTGACGTTCTGTAGTAATGGGACAGTTTGGAGCTCGTTTTGATGCTAAACTTAGAAGTTATATGTGGTAATAAGTCAAGCAGCTTGACTTGAAAGCTACAAGATTTGTACGTACACTGATTTCTAATCAAATCATTTATGCAGGGTTCCCATGATCGGGAAAAGTTGGGAATTTTGTAAAGGCATTTCCCGACTGGGAAAAAGTCGGGAAAAGTGCGTGCTAGTATAGAATAAGGATGGAAAATTGTTTGGCAAAATAGCGCGCTGCACCTTGTAGAAACTAACGCGATTAGAGCGGATGAATATTAAATATCCTGTTTGTCTTTCTAATACTTCTATTAAAGCGCATAAAAATAGTAATAATACACCTGGCTGTGTTGTGTTAAAGCTTCAGGAAGGGTGGTCCTGCCGATTTATTTCGTCCCAATACAGGTTCAACAAAACTTTAATTTAAGAGTATCATTATGCTGTAGTTAAAGAGTATTATTAAATCAAAGGCAATTAAGCAAACGGAAGAATTCAAGTAGCAGTAGTCTAGTAGCACTAAAGGAGGAACAGCGTGGCATACGCAGACAGCAGGCAAAAGGTTAGCAGAAAACAGAAGAATGCTATTTCAACAGCCGCTGCATCCAAATGAAGTTCAGAGATTATTAACCTACTATACGTTAGTAATGCACCGATAGCCTACAGTAGGCTGTCTGCCTAGGCCATGTTTGTTTGGCTTTGAAGTTGAAGCTGAAAGGTTTACTAGGCTACGCGCTAATAATGTGCTGATAGCTCACAGCAGGATTAGCCTGGTTAATAATGCACTGATAGCCTATAGTAGGCTGTCTGCCTAGGCCATGTTTGGCTTTTAAGTTAAGTTGAGAAATTTACTAGCCTATGCGCTAATAATGAGCTGATAGCCCACAGCAGTATTAGCCTGCAGTAGGTACTCTGCTTAGGCCAATGGTTAGCTGTAAGAAAAAGCTCCTTTGTAGCAAAGCAGTTGAGCTACTGGGAATATATTCACTAGACTATGCCTGTACTGGTATCCTATTTCTTTGGCACAAACACTGCAAATAGCAGTAGGCTCTGCAGATCCTGGCAGTTAGTTTGGTATAAGCCTACTGTATGTATCTCGGTTTGTCAGTTGTGCACCCTACGCTTCAAAGATTAGTCAGCTTACGCTTTAGCCAGTAGTTTGGTTAGGTTATTCTATGTTTACCAGCATACAAATAAAAAGGAGCCGTAGTTCAGATTTCACAAGCTTGAACAGTATAAGCCAGTGCAGTACCGGTTGCCTACTGCTTGGTTACTTTTAGCAACTGACAACGAAGTTAACCAGATTGCCTACAATGTGCAAGAAATTAGTGTATCCCAATGCACCAGTGCTTACCTTTGCTAAATCAAGAATTCTAGTCCTGTAGTAGTGGATATAACAGCCAGTAGCGAGGGGGGGGCTATAGCCCCCTCAATGGCATGTCGACCACAATGCATAAGAAAAATATCACGTTTTAGCACTTCTGAGACTGTTTTATGCACTGGAATGGACTAAATAGTGATTTGAAATATCTTTTGAAACATATATTCAGGGGTAGGGCTAATTTGTCAAAATTAAAAATCAAAATCAAATGAAAACTTTGAAAAATGGCCAAAACTAAGCAATCAAATTTAATCGCTAGTGTAAAAATGCTAAACGTAGGTGTCATCAACAAAGATACTATAAACTTAGGAATAGGGGGGAGGGGGACTATTCGGTATTAGTTAATTACCAATCATTTCTCTCAAATTTCTTTTCATTAGCCCCCTCCCAAGTATTTTTCTTTGTAAACTGCATACGAAATGGATTACTCCTTGTGAATTTTGTTGAACAATACTATTTTATAATTTATCAGCATCTAAATAAGAGAACTAAAATTTTACCATTAGCCACCTCCCAAAGAGCTCATTTATGCAACCAGTTTAATTATGTTTGCACTGCCAATTTCTATGCCACGTTTTAAAAGCATTATTTTATCAAAGTAGTCCTAAAATTAAGTTATTTTTGCAAAAAAATGCAAAATTTTCAAGCACTGGGGCGGAGCCCCAGTGCTTCCAGCGGCTGGGGACTTCGCTCCCTGACCCCCATTAGCCTTTGTCGGCTGGGGGTTCCGCCCCCAGACCCCCCAAACAGCCCCCTCATTACGAATTTCTGGCTACGCACCTGATAGCAGGTGCTTGGATATGACCATTGAGCCTGTGGCCTAAACACTATGCCGCATTGCCTCCATCTTGTATCACCCTACACACCATGAACAATCACTTGGCAATTAAGAAATTCCGTTACTATAGGCTATTTATTCGTCTTCGTCCATGTAATAATTGAGTTCTGTGGAGTTAGTTTTTGGATTGTGTTAAAATAGCTGTCGTTTTATGTATTTCAAATGACTAGAGCTTAGTTTGTTTTGAACGAATTTAGGTATGGAAAAAGTAGGGAATTTTTTGTTGACAAATGCGTGGGAACCCTGTTTATGGCAAATGTATGTTTTCTGAGCTTACCTAGTTATGTCTCCATTTTCAACATAAACTGTTCTGTATTTCCATATTTAGCTTGATTTATGGAATTGTTATGGACCACGGGGCTCGCCATCCTGATATGAAAAAAAGAGTTGAGGATGCTTTTATTTTAACTTGTAACGTTTCAATGGAATATGAAAAAAGGTAGGACTAACAAAGTATTCACGTCAAACCAATAGTAGGAAAACAAAATTATATTTTATTGGCAATCCTGTGACAGAGGAATTCTTTATTTTTTTAAGGCTTAGATCAGAGATGGAACCGGTCAGGATATTTTCGACCTGACCGGTAAATTTCAAAATTAACGCCGGTTGACTGGCCTGTCGACCAGTTTCTGACCAGCCCGGTTGACCGTTTTTTTACAGAAGATTTTTGTTTACTGTTCAATGCATCTAATGAAAAATTTTCAAAAAGGGGAACATGGGTGAGGTGTGAAAAAATGTGACTTCGGATGGGGGTCTCAGAAAAGAAAACGCAAAAAAATTCTTGCGCTTTTTGCAAAATAGCTCAATTTTTAGACCTTTTTAAGTTAAATTTCGGTTTGAAAGATCTGTTTTGAGCAGCGCAAAACGTGCCCAAAATAAGCATTAAAAGAACTGGAGGGCACAAGCTAAATTATGAGATGTTTTTTCTAATGATATAATGCATAAGGCCAAGATTAGAAGTTAATATTTTTTTAGCTACCGGCGACATATTATTTGCCATTTGCCGAGCAGCAAACTCTAAACTGTTATGACATTGGCTAGAAAACATTCGAAATATAATGTGCCCCAGCAGGTTGTAGAAATGCTGCCTCTTCAAAACAAGCCATGGCTAGTTAGGCATAAAAAATAAGAGCTATGTCTTTCTTGCCCAGTGTAGAGTGTGGTAAATTTAAGTTGAAAGAGCTTTTCCAAGTGGCAAGATTTTAGCATGTACTAAAAAATCTGAAATCTGCGCCACTTCTACTCTCAAGCTGATTAAAATGATGCTAAAATGCCAGGTAGCATAAGCCTCTTCCACATACATGCTTTATAATAATCTGATTACGCGATTTTCAACGTATATTTTGCACTTTTTTACTTTGTGCCATGGCTCAAAGGGTGGGCATGGCATAATGCCTCCCCCATAATAATGCCCCTGGATGTGCATGTCGTTATGGTCACAGCATATTAGTCACAGCTTGAAACCATTCAACAAGTGTTTTCAAAAGGTGTGGTTTGTTAATACTGCTTTTTATGGAAAGTTTTATTTATAATGAAATATATATGTATATTTCGGTTGGTGCTTAAATGTCGTTTAGTTGCAAAAAAGGAGAATTTGATCAGTGTTTCAACCGGCTCGACCGACCGGTCAAAGATTATCGACCCGACCGGTTTCCATATCTGGCTTAGATTAGTCTGTTGTCGGCATGATGTTAGCAAGTTTTGTAATATAAAACAGTAAAAACCTTGCTAAATCTTTTTTTTCTTTTTTGTATTACTGTTGCAGTTGCTGGTCAGATCAGTTATTTTTCCAGTTTTTATGACAAGTTGCGACTGTGTACTAAAATTTCAAGAGACCATTTCACTACTGTCAACAAGAATTATGTTTTTGGTTTGCATTGTGGCAAAAAGGAGCAAAAAAACTATCTTTTATTATGTTGCAAATGAATCTCCGTGCCAGTGGGCAGCACATCTCCATTCAAGAGATGTTGCAGCGGTGGCGAGCAGTGGCAACACTGTCTGATTTGACCTGCTAGCAATTAGAATCTCAGATCTCCCGTTCCAGAGACGAATACGTTATCGTTCGACCAACTGGAAGAGTATTGTGTTGTACTGAACGTATTTCGCGTACAATACTTGTATGATTCACTTTTTTCCTTACAACTTTGGTTTAATTTAAGTTTTGATTTATTACTATTTAGCTTCAACTTTTTTTCTAACTCCCTAACTTTCTTTAGCGAAGTCAATGCTGGCTTTTTCTACAAGTCTGCAGAGGAACGTGAAAAGTTAGTTGAAGCAGAAAGAAGATTTACTAACGACAAAGTCAACAAAGTGATTCAATTGAAAAGAGAGGTTAGGATGTGGGATGCACTTCGTTTGAGGTGCTTGTTGCATTATTGCATATATGATAATCTGATCAGACTACATTCATTGATGAATCAAGGATTGAGTTTTTTTTTTGTGCTTTTAAGATGGTTGTGGAACGAATCTCCCTCAATCATCTAAGAAAGAAAAGCAAATTAAATATAATTTCTGAGAGTAAAACCGAATCAACTGGAAAAATTTCGATAAAGCCAGGCAATAACGGTATTAATACAAAATAAATTCTACGTTACTAAAAGATAAAATCATAGAAACAGTGCGTGATAACCAAATAAAAGTAAAAATACTAAACTGTAAACTCGGTTTAAAAGTGACAGACAAACTGGCACCATGAACTGTATACTAACACTAGCTATAATATCAGAGATGCCGTAGCAGTACAATGGTGAAGTTACAACTTTTGTCGAAAAAATTACATGGAAAAAAGTGCTGCATCAGTCACACAAGTCTAAGGACAAAAACACAAAACCTAGGTTAAATTCGCGACAAAATCAATTTCTGCACATGGATAGTGGCTTTAGTCATACGCAACCAACGTGTCTTAGTAAAATCTAGGCAATTGGGGTTTGCTTGGTCAACAAATGTTACAGTGTTAACAATAAGAAATTACGGGTTTTGAACAGTAATACTGTTTTTATGATGTTTTTAGCACTGAGGATGTCATTTGGTGAAATATATTTGTTGCGCTTTTAGATCAGTGTGCTAAGCTGAGACGGTTTTGAACTTAAAATATATTTTAAAATACAATAAAAACAGAATCGGTTGCCCAGTGTCATATATGAAGTAACTTCTGTAGCCCAAAAACGCCTTGTAATCCTGAGCTTATTCGGTTCAAATCAACCAACGTAATTTAAAACAGTAATTAGATTTTTTCTCTACACTTCATTACTATTTGATCTTTTGCTTTATTTTCTCAGGTTTGCGACGGTAGTGGAGAGTCAAATAAAGGATTTGTTCTAATTAACCAAAAGGTAAGTTTTTTTATTTCATTATTGAGATTTCTTATGTGAGATAAGTTCAAAATTTCAAATTTTGCATTAGATTTAAAATCGTTTAATTGCATTGGCAATACATATCCAGATACGATGGAAGACTGGGAGAGTGATAATCTAAGGAACAACAGTAGAGCAAGCTTGGACATACTGCATGTCCTAGTTTGTTATATACGTAGTACATACTGGTACTGTAGGAAATAAATGATGTAATTGTCATCCATAAACGTGTTTGTTGAACTGCTCTGGACTTCATAAAAAAAAAGATCAAGCTCCTTTCTGGTTAACATATGCCAGCAGCACAAAGTCTCATTTGGGTACTTCTAAATGTCTTACGGTCATTACTGTCTTCAGACTGTTTTTTACAGCCTAGTAATATTCTAATCGTATGTAAACGTATACAAGAAGAATAACTATGGTATCCAATGCTTTTTTTTAACTCACTGATTCTATTAGGGTATTGATCCCATGTCATTGGATATGTTGGCTAAGAATGGAATTGTAGCTCTACGCCGTGCCAAGCGACGTAACATGGAGCGATTGGTTTTGGCTTGTGGAGGAAAAGCTATGAATTCTGTGGACGAATTGACACCAGATTGCCTTGGTCATGCTGGCCTTGTACATGAGCACGTATTGGTATGGTTATAAATTAATAACTTTTATTCAGAGTAGATGTTTTTTTAATTTTTGGTCTATTCAATGGAGCAATTAATTTGAAGCATTTAATTACAAGCCGGGCCAAACTAGACTCTTAGTGTGACTTTCAAAGTTAAAAAAAAAACAGCAACGTGGCAACTTGTCATAGATGCAGCAAGAATAGATCCTTTGCCAGCTCCTCGCCAATCAAGTAAATGCGGAATTTTAAATTAACGCTGTTTTTGTGCTGTCTATATATCAAGTTATATATACTCAATTTTTGTTGTTCTGAAATCAAAAGTCGAGCTGATAAAATTTATGTTATCGACCGAAGATTTTCTTTCTAGTGCCTATTTTTTTTTCTTATTTTCCAGGGAGAATCAAAGTTCACGTTTGTTGAACAGTGCAAGGATCCGCACAGTGTGACGATACTGATCAAGGGTCCCAATAAACATACAATTACACAAATCAAAGATGCGGTTAGGGATGGTTTGAGGGCGGTGAAAAACGCAATAGAAGATGGTGAGTGACTAAAGATATTTGTTGTTACTGTAATTTGCAACCTGTCAAAAATGAAATGCAAAAAGCATGTTTTGTGGCTGTAGTTGGATACTGGAGATGAACGTATTTTTTTCAGTTTATTGTTGCTTTTGTTTAGTGCTTTAAATGCCACACTTATCACCGTATTTCATTGTGTTAAATGATTTTTTGAAGTGGTATAGTTTTAAGAACATCACCAAACTGGAATATAAATTTATTGATGTGTAAGCAAACTTCCGTTAAAACCGTAGTTGGATTTTAGAAGCTGTACTTGGTTAGCTATAATTGTAGATGCTTTTACGTAGTCAATCCCACTAATCATCTTGTGACAAAGTGATTTTAAAATTTTTTGTTGTAGATTGTGTTGTGCCAGGAGCTGGTGGGTTCCAGATTGCTGCCCATGATGCTCTTATGCGATATAAGTCGTCTGTGAAAGGAAGAGCACAATTGGGAGTACAGGTATGAAGTGTTATAAAACCCCCATCTCTGTTGACGAGGGCAATTCCGGATTATTATCATTGCCTGCCCTCATTATTATCATTGCCTGCTCTCGCAGAGCCCGAGTGCTATTTACCCCTCCCCCGGCCTTAATCCAGCTCTGCTCAGGATTAAAAAACAGTGCTTAGTTTGATTACCTAAAGCTTTAGTTAAGTATGTTTTTTTTTTTTTGCAATAATGCAGAAAGTTGAAAAATAATCTTATTTGCATTTCTGCTGTAATACAGAGCATTATAGCAGTTGTTTTTTCTGTTTTATGTTACAAATTTAGTGCGTTTTGGTTAATTTCAGGCTTTTGCGGATTCATTGCTCGTTATTCCAAAGACATTAGCTCAAAACGCAGGCCTTGATCCGCAAGAAACCATCGTTAAATTACAGCAGGAATACGCAAGCAGCGAGATACCAGTTGGAATTGATCTACATTCAGGTATCGCTTAATGATTGCTAATATCTTGAAAAGAAGCCAAACTGCTTTGGGTGGCCAGATTCAATCAAAACAGAGCGTCGCTTTTGGCACTGGATCTTATTCCTCCCAGGAATGTTTCGCATCTCAAAACCAACTTTTTTTGATAAAATAGAATGGATTTACATAACTACGAGGGTCAGTCAATAAGTAATGAAACTTTTTTAATAACTCAAGTTTGCATTAACTGGTAATCAAAAAATGCTTTTTTATTTTTCAACATAGTCTCCATACTTTGCCACACACTTGTTCCATCTTGATATTAGATCGTCTATTTCTTTGGCATAAAATTCTGTGGACTGAGTCCTGAGCCACTTGCTCAAAGCAGCCTTCCCTTCTTCATCAGTCTGGAAGTGAATTCCCCTCATACACTCTTTGAGTGGGCCGAAGAGGTGAAAATTAAATGGTGCAAGGTCTGGGCTGTAGGGTGGGTGTGTTAGAATTTTCCAGCCTAAATCTTCAATTTTGGCTAGGGTTCTTGCTGCTGTGTGGGGCCTTGCATTATCCTGAAGGAGAATCACACCTCTTGACTGAAGTCTCCTTCGTTTGTTCTTAATGTCTTTTTTCACTTGAGTTAGCAGCTTACAGTAGTTCTCTGAGTTCACAGTGTTGCCCCTTTCCAAGAAACTGATAGTGATCGGCCTATTTCTGTCCCAGAATACAGTGAGCATGACTTTCCCTAAACTTTTCTGAGATTTGAATTTTTTCTTCACTGGGGAAGAAACATGCTTCCACTCCATTGATTGTCGTTTCGATTCAGGTTCATAATGGAAGACCCAGGTCTCATCAGTAGTCACTATTCTCGACAGAAAAGCACCTCCCTTCTTTCTGTATCTGCGAAGTGATGCTCTGGAAGCCATCAGGCGTTGCATTTTGTGATCACCCGTTAACATCTTGGGAACCCAGCGGCAGCTGACTTTTGAAAAATGCAGCTTCTCACGCACAATTGCGTGCACTGTGCCATGGGAGATGTCCTAGTTTGTAGCAGTTTCATCTAAAATGACCCTTCTATCAGATCTGATCTGGTCTTCAACTGCCTGTACTGCTTCTGGGGTAGAGACATCCACAGGTCTTCCACTTGTCAGATCATCAGTAATGCTTTCGCGTCCATCTTTAAATGCTTGCACCCATTTGTAGAAGTTTGCTCTAGACGTACAGGAAGGACCATATTGTCTTTGCATTCTAGACAGAATATCACATGATTTTACATTCTCTGCCAACAGAAATCTGATGACTGCTCGTTGTTCCAAGCATGAGGTGTTTGCTAGCCTAGTGGTCACTTCAATTTATCGTCACACCTACAGTAATCTGAAAATAAACAATTTTTTTTGTAAATGAAATGACAACTACATTCATAATCATCACATAAAATTTCAGTTGCATAACTTCAAGAACACTAAAGTAATTGAGAAAGTCTCATTACTTATTGACTGACCCTCGTAAATTTGATTGCATATCGAACAGAAGTTTACCCAATGCCCATACAGCCAGAAAGCTGTCACATACCAGAAATTATGATTTTGTTGTCATAGTGTACTAAAGACCGGACTATTGAGCTTGAGCTTTTGACTTAAAGGAGGTTTTCTCAAAAATATATTCCGTTTGTCTGCAGAAAAGGCTGAAAGTGGTACCTGTAGGCCACGTGGAAGGAAATGCGTGCCCACTTACCAATTTTCTGGGATAATGATTACATCAAGTTCTTTTAGGTTTATTAGTTTGCCGGTGCAGAAAATTTTTTTGTTTTGGCTCAATTTGAAATCCTGTTTTTCAGGCGAGCCAATATCACCTGCAGATTCTGGAATTTTGGACAACTATTGCGTTATCAAGCAACTTCTTAATTCATGGTGCGTATATTAACAAGAAACCATTTTGCTCTCTTGTTTTCACACTTTGTGTAAGTTTTAGGTTTTTAAATCACCAAAGAAATATGGTTGTCGAAGACTTTTCTCAAAGTTTGTGATAAAATCATGTTAACCCGAAAAAAATTATCAGTTTTAGTACAGATTTTGTGAAATATACAATAAAATATTTTAGCTATTGAGATGTGGATCTAATCTATTGACAACCGGTTTACCATTTAAATATGCTTGCGGACCGTATTCGTGTCATTTTTTGACAAGACCTAATTTGCTCTTCGGTTTTTACGAGAAAAAATCGCACCTTTTTTACTGGAATAACAATTACTGTAGAACTGCGTACGTTAATGCTCATGGAGTTGATTTTTCTTCCGTGACGTTTACTCTTTTTTCAGTACTGTGATTGCTTCCAATTTGCTACTAGTAGATGAAATGATGAGAGCTGGAATGGCAACACTCAAAGGTATGTTTTATGCTGCGCAATAATTTTTTCATAATCCCAGCCTTCTCTGGCTGCTTCTTGCGCGAGAGCCAGCAGTTGGACAATGTATCTCTTTATTTTGCGTATTTTATTTGGGGCTGAGAATAGCGAAGTTGCCCATGCCCACTTTGCTGGTCGTAAGAGACGACCAATTAATGCCTTGCTTAAGTGCCCGCCTGTGTGGTAGTAGGGTGCACAGTCCACTGCCCACAGTGTTGTGGAAAAAGCTACTTTTTATCGGGTTCTTCATCCCAAAGAGATTTTTGTGGTGATATTTCTTTTGCGCCATTCTTACCCATAGGAAGAGCTGACAGTTTCTTCCCAACCACTCGTATTCGTGGTTTAAAACCTTGTTGGCAGGTTTTGTTATTAATCTTCAAACGTGCAACGACTTAAAAACAACTTCACGGTATTTAAGTGCCGAGTTTTGGAAGTTCTTCCAGGTTTTTAGGCTTTGCAATTATCGTGCTTTGCAGTTATCTCTAATAAGATGTGGTACCTCAGTTATCCGAATTTCCGATCAGTGGTCGAATGGGAAACGTGACTGCTACTGAAACGTTAGAGTTTGGGGTGGATTCTCGGTTGAGCCTAACCAAATACAGTAAAAATGGTTTAGACTACCTTCCTTCATAACGTTTAGCATGAAAACAACGGTCTGAAGCTTCCACCGATGCCCCAAGATCCCTTCGCTGTCTCGTGGGCGTATGAAACTCAATAAATAAACAAAAACACGTTATTCATGATATAGTAAATTGTTTTAGGTTGATGCATGACACAGGAGCACAATCATCATCATCATGTAAGAGCAGCAGTTTCAGTAGTAATGTCTTGAATATGTTTGTCAGTGTGTGTGCGTTGAATTGCTTGCAGTTGGATGTCATTAAATATTTGTAGAAAAAAACTGTTGCCATTTTTCCCGGTGTTGCGTGATGCAAGTTATTTTGCAATATCTTAAAACCTTGAAAAAACTCCAACCAAAATGTAAAAAAAGCAGTCTCTTTAGAGCCTGAAACATTGCTTATGACGACAGCGAAATACTTCGGTAAATTTATTGAAGAAAGTGTTTAAAATTAATATGCGCAGCAAGCTACAGAAAATAAAAAAAGGTGGCGTAAGCGCAAAAATCGACATTAGCAAATCAACTTGAAATATTTCAAGTCCGCGGGCATCACTGGATACTTGGTTGATAGTATGCATCCCTTTTTCTTAAAGTTTAACAAAACGTCCATTTTTCCACCAAATACAGTTAGTACACTACTGTAACTGTTTGAACATCATTTGACTTGAACTTCTAGTTTTAGCTGTCAAAAGTTAGTGAAGCCATTTTTCTTCCAGCTAAAAACTGGAGGCTAATATCTTGGCCAACACTCAAATCTCACCCTGACGCAACGCTCAATTTGCTCTTGGATTAGGATCAAGTTTCAAATCCGAAAATGACTCCGTGTTTACCGGCAAGTGTGCTCCGTTATGGTTTCGTTGCAAGTCTGGCAGACAACAGAACAACACCAGTTGAATTTGCAGTCACATTGTGTGGTCACGTGTTTCGTTCTGCTTGAGTGGCCACGACCGCAGCAAATCTTGTCGCAACTGTTGCGCGCTTTTGGGTCGGGGTCGCATTGACGACCGGAGGTTGCGCAAGATATGGGAGATTTCCGCAAATATACAAGTTGGAGATCGATTTTCGGCTGGGGCGGCTTCCCTTTTGATCTTAAAAATGGCCGATCATGTTTTCGCACTACGTGAACCTTAAAAAAACAAAAACTAGTAAGATATACTGTTAAGTACAGTTCTATTACTTTGGTGGCGGATTAAAATTGCATTCTAGACGCGGGTCGGATTAAATTTCTTCGCTGGCCAGATTTGAACACTCGCATCCCTGTGGTAGAGTAATTAATTTATTGACATAAACTGTACTGCAATTATAAAATGATGCGGACTCTCCGACGCCAAAAAACTTAAGCAATATTTGCGAGTGATTGAACTATAATTTTGTATCTGATAGTTCTCGAATAATTTCTGCATGTTGGTACTGAAAATAATTCATTCGTTATTTTTTTGAGTAACCTACGTTCCTTTCATCTTATAATTTATGAAAACTAGCTCTCTACTTTTGTATTTTTCCAAAAGAGATCTCCTCAATTCTAGACAACCCTAAAATCAGTTCCTCTCAAAACAACCTGGTTCTAAAAACAGAACCTTTTTAAAGAGAAGGCTCTCCCCGAATAGCGTAGTGTAATAGTCCTCACCTGTACAGCGTCGTCATAACGGAGTTTAAGTTGTTTCCCGACCTCAGAGAAATCTGGTAAACTCCGCCAGCACGTTATCTGGTCACAACTGCTGGATACACCGTGGCATTTGCATTGGTTTCTCATCGACAGTACAACGGACTAAAAAGACATTGAGAAGTGGGAAATAACTATGGCAAAATGCTTAAAAAACTGATGAGGCTACCGATTCGTCATTTGCGTTTAATTTGAGAAAAACAGCGCTTATTTACAACCGTTTAAAACTGGAATCAAGTATTCTCTTTTAAGGTGTCCTCTTCATTATCTGCCACTTTTGTATTTGCTTTTTTTCATAAAAAAAGATGCTGAAAAGTCTAAGCATTTGTCCACTACTCCAAGGCCGTAGCTGACACGATGTTTTGGTGAAGCTCAGGCGGAGCATAACAACCCGTAATGGCTGCAGTAAAGGATGATAGTTTACAGGCGGACTCGTTTGCCTGGCCTCTCTTTGAGTAGATTCCCGGCTGTACTCGGTTATGCTGACTCAGCATGAGAAACAAGTGACAAGCTGAACCTCAAAAAGATGCTCGAGATTAAATAAGCACCAAGTTAGATTTCCTGCTTGACGTTCAGCTTCACCCTTAACAAACAAAGGAGAGCGTGAAGCCTCCAGTGGGTATGGTAGACAGATGTCAACTAGAAGACCGAAAGGTTCCTTCGCTGTCTCCTGGCCAAAATAACTTGGTGAAAAAAGACGTAATTAGCGTTCCAAATAGGGTTCCTAGTTCATACGTCTCAATAAATGAACAATGGGCATCTTACGAGTCGAAAAATCTAGGGTATAGCGCTTAAGCCAAGTTTTTTTGTTTTGCTTATCTTGATGATGTTTACAGAGTGGCATAGTTTAGGCCAAAATCAATGGCTCAAGTGCCCAGCGATTTGAAAATAAATTTTGTACGTTAAACTAACTGCGTGGGCGATTAGATAATTTTGGCATGAACGCTACGTATCTTGAAACCCTTGATTCACTGAGCAAGCATTGAAACACTGTGACACAGTTCGATTTTCTAATTGTATACTAAACAGTATAATGTAGCTCACAAAGTATAGTGAAGCAATTGAACCCTTATCTAGTTTGTTTGATTGTTTAAAACCTATTCCTCCTATGGTACAGTAAATTTTTCTGACTACTTGAGGCTTACCTAGTTTATGAATTATGACGCCATGTTTCCTAAAATTTGTGCATTATAGCAGATCTTTGTAGCTTGGAACAAAAATGCTTGCAGTGTGTTAAAGTTCAGGAACTTCCTAAGTTGCATGATGTTACGTTCCTCAATTGTCAAATTTTGAACGGGCAGAACTATTCTAATGACAAAAATCACATAAATAGCGTCCTATCTGCGAAGTAAAGATGCGTTTACATTTAACGCGAAGTAGTCGCTTCGTCACTTTCGCAAAATAGGCCAACCGTTGAAAAACAACTCTGTCTAAGTGAAGTTACGCGACCGCTCAAGAACTTTGTGACCGGTTGAAACCTTTCGCAAGTTGGCAATGACGTCAAATTTTGGTTGCTTCGCATTCAGTGTAAACTCACCTTAAATTTGACAAACTTTTCTTACCTCTCTTCCGATTCTATTGTTGTTCAAATTCACAGTAACTTCATTCTTCCACCGTTTCTTCAATTTTCTTCTAGATTGCTTTTTTCTTCTGTAGGGAGGCTTCGGGTGTTCTTGGACGTCGATAAATTTTCTCGACATTTCTTTGCCCCAAGCGATATTATCCGAACAGCCACCCCATTTAAATTTGGAGGAAATATGGGCGTGTTGAGGCCAGGATTTGTCGCAACCACAATCCTCAATCAGTCCTTTGCTACAGTCTCTCGTAACGGAGTAAGCCACGGCTGCAGAGCTCACTGCATACACAAACGAAGCTTCTTTGGTTCCCGATGTAAGTCCGGTACCAAAGACAGATCTCCGTCGACGACGGACTCTTTGGAATCCTCTCACGGGAGTTTGCGTGGAGCAATTCCACCTTTCATTGCTGAATTGTCGTTGGCATTCCTCGACAGCCAAGGAGGCTCCGTCTGCCACAGAATTCATCATGGAGTAATATCGTCGGCACACCTACACCAAAGATTGCTAATGAAATATTTTCAAGAAATGCAATTATCGCAAAAGCTATTATAGTAGAAACCAAACAATGTTTTAAAGGCACAATTTTAGCAGCACAATATCAGTAAATGGATATTTGAAAGCCTAAAGCTATCCGTAACAGAAAGTGGCTCCTCTTGCATAACGTGTATCTGTACATCAATTTACAATTTTTTTTGACATAACAATTCCATATCTTGAAAATTTAGCACTCTAAACCATAGATAGAATTGTTTAAAGTCGAATTACGGGGTAGGGGTTTTAATTTGGAGAAGATTCCAATTGTTACTTTCTAATTTTACTAAATAAATTTTTGATTAGTCAATGCTTGGTGAATTTGTTTTTGAGCTGTAACATTTTTACCCAGACTGACAAACCAGAAAAACACAATGAGACGCAAAGACACTAAAGCAATACAATATTAAAATTTTACCTGCTGCTGCTCCTGCGTCAAAATAGACCCCTTGTTGCAGAGACTGACAAAGTTGTAAGGTGAATGATGTTGAGTACCAAGAGAAAAAACTTTGCTGATTGATCTAAGAAATTGAGGCATGACGATACAGTAGCTCAAAAATTGTAATTTCCAAAAAATAAAACCTCACAGTTTCTTAGCAGCATAGAGCAGACCTTAAATTAAAGTGATGGTTGTACGAGGGGGAGGGGGTGGTACGACACGGTAGTTTGTAACGAGTTGTTTGGAGAACCCATCTCCGACGAAATACCCTTAAGCTATATTCAAGAATTAGAAATCCTGCAAAGGAAGTTACTTTTCTAGGTGGTCAGTAGTTAGAAACAAATTACCATTTTCGGATGCTGAGTTCTTTTGTGGAACCGTGTTCAGTGCAATTTCTTTATTGATTGATTTTTTAACTAATTTTTTGTCATTAATTCAATTTCTTCCAAAACAAGTACAGCAGTATCAGAATTAAAAAATGGAATTACTGTAGTTTGAATTTGGCCGTTTATTTACTTTTTTAGTTTTTCACTTGAGGAAATGATTTACCTCTACACTAACTCACAATGGATGTCCATATCCGCTGCTTTCTTTCTCTTTTTTGTTGGTGTTGCGTTATTGCACAATGCCACAATATACTTACAGCCACTGGATCCCTGCTGCAATTCCGAGGAAACCAAAATTGAGTAAAAACAACCAGTTTTGCATGACATTTAATTTCTCAGAATATTTTCCGAACATAGCTATCTTCTTGTATTAGCAAACTTCTTGAATTGAAATTCTGTATGATTTAAAAATTTTTTGTTGTAGAGATGCATTAAACTGGCAAAAAAATAAATAAACGTCAGCTCAAGCAAAAAAAAACATATCTAAAAGTGCGTTTACACCGGACGCGAAGCAAAGCAACAAAAATGTGATGTCATTAACAACTTGCAAAAGATTACAACCGGCCGTAAACTACGCGAGCGGTTGCTAAAAGACATACTGCTCGAAATCGGTTTTATTGAAGAAATGAGAAGTACTTGAGGTAATAAAAAAGTGCCCTAAACCTTTTTCCACAATTCCCTTTATTCGCGAAAATACGATTTAATCCGTTTGACTCGGTACCATCGGCTACTGGAACCTGTAGACCTAGACTACCAGTACTGATCTTCAGTACGCCTTTCGTGATGTCGCAAAATTGCGAAATGCAGGGTTCTAAATGGTACGAAGTTAAAAGGATTAAAACGTATCAGGTATTTTCGCAAAAAAGGGGAATTGTGGAAAAAGGTTTGGGGCACCTCTTCGTTACCTCAAGTAGTTCTCACTTCTTCAATAAAACCGATTTCGAGCAGTATCTCTTTAACTTCACTTAGATAAAATTGTTGATGAATCGTTGGTCCATTTTGAGCAAGTGGTGTGAGCGACAGTGTTGGGCAAGTTAATGAGAAACGTTAACTTCGTTAAGAGTTAATTCGCTAAAAATTTTCAAGCAATTTTTTAACTCAGTTAAAGTTGTGTAGTTAACTGAAAAACTAAAGTAACGCAAGCTAAAGTTAAGAGTTAATTCGTTAATAACAAAAAAAAAAAAAAATTCAATATTAACCTGCAGTTGATGCCCAATAAAATGTAATCTTTGTAAAATACTTCATGCATAATGGTAATCACTTTACAGAGTACAATTATTAAGCACTATACTCGATTGCAAACAATTATTATTATAATGGCATTAGGAAGCATGGGGTAGACTAGAAATTCTACGGATTAACATAAACATTAAAGTAGTGTAACGAAAGTCAGAGTTAATAAGTTAACTCACAACAGCTTTTTAACTTTTTAACTCGTTAATGAAAAACTTAACTTCGTTATTAGCGAATTAACGAGTTAATGTCCAACACTGTCAAGCGACAATTGCCAACCTTGCCTACTTTCGCTTCGCGCTGCGTCGCGTTCTGTGTTAACGTATCCTAAAGCTGAAGGTGGTTTTATAAGGCTGCAAGCCTGCAACAATACCAGATATTAAATAAACAAGTATGAGATTGGTGTCATCATAAAATTTGCAATGATAAAAATACGCCTTAAAACGCTGTCTTTCATCAAGCTGTAGCTCACGTTATACGAAGGTTATTTTTTGTTGGGAGGAAAAAAAATTCCGAGATATCAAAACAATATCCGATACAAATCTTAAGTTTGCCAGTCAGAAGGAGTAAATGTCACCACTTACATTTTAATTTTTTATTTTTGGCAAATTGCTGGTTTCAAATTTTAATCTATGCAAAATTAGATTTTAAAATATTGTTTTTTGTGTATACGTACAGTATACAAAATTTGTTAAAATTGGTCCAAAGTTGTCTTTAATCTCGTATACACCTGATTTGGGGCGATACCATAAAGTTGGCAAAAAATTATTAAATTTTTTCTTAATCAAAAGTTTACATTTTCTCTCAAAAATATGCTAGATGAAAGTTGTTGCTCTACTTAATTTACATAATTGAACTTATCTTCTTCAACCTCACAGCACTTTTAAAGTTTAAGATGCTTTTATAAACTTCAAAAACACTTCTTCTATTGCTACAATCATAAAGGATAATGCAGCAGCTTACAAAAGGTCCCATTCATGAACCTCGTGGCACACCAAAGAGAGATTTTCAAGTGCTTGTTTTCAGTTTGAAACTACTGTCAATAGAAGGTGATGAATTTCTGACTGGAATGTATAAGCACATTGCCCATCATTTTCAGTGAAAGTAACTGGAATAAAAGACTACCGACTGCCCTTCTACTGTTGCAATTGGGGAGCACTTAGCGCCCTGTTAAAGCACTTGATACGAGTGCATCTGTTCATAGCTTAGTTTGAAGAGGGCACCATATTCATAAGCAGCCACTATTGTCATCTCTTGTTTATACAAAAACCAAAACTCGAAACTCGTAATGAGGACACTAAATAGTGTCTGGACGCATGCCTTTAACTTTGCTACAATAAACCATCCTGCCAACACAAATAATTTTAAAATTTTTGATTGAATCAATCACAACCACAATTTCTTAGAGACTTGGGCTTTACTGTTTAATATTGAATCAAGACAATTCAAAGAAATTTTTTTAATAGCAGCTTTTCTGTTAGAATTTTACTTCGGCATTAAAAAGGAGCCGAGGCGATTAAGACCTTTTTACTTCATTTCATTTTGAAATTCGAAACTTTGAATATTACTGAAATATAAAAGTTTTACGACAAATCTGTAGCTGAAAATTTCCTGATTGTTTTTTCTTTCTCGTTTAGATTCAAATAGGAATTCTTGCGCTTAGGGCATGGCTCTGCCTACTTGTATCTCACTTTCAAAATCATTGCAAATTTCCAGTTTTGATTTGCTAATATCAGGTACCGGATGGGTAGAAAAAGCATCCTACTCAGCAGTTTATAATCATAAAGCCGTCTTTTGTTGATAACGAAATTTCACAAATCTATTTCAAAGCACGCTCATTTGACGATTGATCTTTTCCAGTGTAGGAGTCAAAACCTAAAAAAGATAATTTTATTGCTTTCCGCAAAGTTCTTTTGATTATTATTATATAGAACTATAAATTTTGTAGCCTTCTGATAAAAGGATGCACCATCAACATAAAAGTTTAAAAAAAAGTTTTGTTCTAATAAGTTAACGCATTCCACGAATTTTGGCAGCGGTTACGAAAGTAAGATTAGGTAAGATCAGTACTTAAATTGTAGAGGGGACGCGGGGGGACGCGTCCCCCCATCGAGAGTTAGTGCCCCCCATCGAGATTTACGTCCCCTCATCGAGATTTAGACGTCCCCCCATCGAGATTGGTGCGCTGGATATTCAGACGAAAAATAGCCAGTCGGCACGAATAAATTTTACAAATTCCGGCCGATATAGTCCCAAACTGCGATGAAGACCTTTTTTTTTGGCCTTCACCTGATTTCGGGGAAAAAACACTTCAATTTTCGGCGAAGACCTTTTTTTTTGGTCTTCATTCAATTGCGGGAACGGAATTACATAATCTCCACTGAAATTTGGTCAAGGCTGCAAAAGCGTCCCCCCATGCAAAATTTTGCAATTTAAGTACTGGGTAAGATCAATGTGACCAAATAATCCTATGATAAAAAAGCATTACAAAGGAGACAGTAACCTGGTAACTCAATAATCTCAGACTAGAAAATATCTTGATAAAGCTATAAAATCATCTCCGACTAGACATCATCACATTGTTATAATTACAAACATGATCAATAGCGGCATCATGCTGTAGTAAGAAATTTCTAAGCAGTTTACGACAAAATGATCTTATAATGAATATCGCGACTTTCTTCTTCGGCTTTGTTTGGCCAGGAAAGCTGGTGTTCTTTCAAATTTCTACTCTGGGTTTTTAACTTCAAAAAATAATACCAACATGTACTCCTACCAGTAGCTGAATGCTTCGTCGTGGGAATGATCTCAGGCAGCTCGAGTATACAGTAGGCAGTATGCCCTTAGATTTCCGAGCCAACAAAACCCCATGTTCATCCATCCAATCCGCGAATTTAAGCACCTTTGGAATCAAATTAATTTTTGTCCCCATCCTACTGAAATTTCTGTAAATTATATTTAAATGTTTTAAATGCTTACTTTGCAATTTGCTTAATGCTTAGCCTAAAAAGAATAAAATTTTCCTGCTCTCACCCATTCATAATTAATCAACACAAAGGAAGTTTGCATAACACCGCTGCAAAAATCAATATCGAAAACATATGGCGTCAGGTAAAAAGGTCTAAGAAAATACGCTTAAAAATGTGTGTTTATAAGCAGATTAAAAGTTATTCAGAATATCCTTTTTTCTTTACTTGTTTGTTCAAACTTTTGTTATCAACAAAAGGGAGTCAAAAGTATCTTGTCTTGCTTGATGAAAGATGAACAAGCACAAATAACAATTTCGCCGAAATACAAGTTGGAACATTTGCTATCAGCTAGCTAGCTTGGCACGCTTATTAAAGATATAATGAACAAACGGCGATTCAGATTATGTAACGAACAATATTGTACAGCTGAAAAAAAGCATTGTTCGATTTCAAAAAATTGAAATATTTTTTCAAAATTTTAATTTGACAAAATGTGATCTAATGTAGAAAACATTACAATTTTAGTTGTTTTAAATTCTGATAAAAAGTTGCACGTTTACCGCTTCTATAAAATCAGAACAGATTTTGAGGTTAGAAATAAAACAGAAACTTATATTTGGAAAGATTTAAAACTATTTATCCAGAAAAAGAAAAATTACGTAATATACACTAATACAATACTGAATACGAAGTTGATGAGTTAAAACATTGTATAGGGACTGGTGAAAGACGAATCTAATGTGGTAAAATTAACAATAACAAAGAATAAATAAATGTCTTTCAATCCCCACGGAGTGAGGATGAGCAAAGTTAAGGATGTAAACGCCAGAGAAGGAAGAAGACTGGAACAGCAAATCAGAGGTCATGCTGGGATAGAATCTCAAAAAAGGTTGATATTCTAATCGAACGCTTTGCTTGTTTTTATTAGTTGCTTGTTCAAACGATCTGCCAATTTATAGTGATCTTGAAAGAATATTTTTATAAAAAATTGATAGAAGGGAGGCGCGAGGGTGACTCTGCTGTAGTCGGAGGGCGGCCAAGAAATGCCTGAGATGAATTTTTGTTTTATTTTTTCATTCAGTAATGCTGTGGTTACTCTGTAAATGTAAATTGCGAATTTGTTGAGCTATACAGTATAGACCTGACAGCCTGAACTTTCATTGTTTTGAAAAGTGAAAACGTAAAGAAGCTAATCAAATCAAATTTTTCATTATACTCGCTGTATTACGCCGAAGCGTGTAACGAGTTTACCGGGCCCATCTCCGCGTCATTGCGCCCTTGGCAACACAGCTCCTTTCGAGAAATGTCGCTGCGGTGGCAAGCTGTTGGCAACACTGTGTCCGATTTGACCGGCCCGAGATTTGAACCTCATACCTCCCGCTCGAGAGACGAACGCGTTACCGCTCGACCAACTGGCCTGTTAAAAAGCTATAATTTTAAAATTCAACTGCAAGAAATAAATTTTTAGAGCTAGATAGTAAACATTTGTCGGATATAGGAATCTTATTGTATAGGCAATAACTACATTAATAAACAGCTGTAATTTTTTTGTCGTGAGTAAGTAAACGATTACGATTTCCCTTTTGTTTTTTATATTTATTAATTTTTTTATTACTTTTAACAGTACGAACGTAAATTAACGAAAACTAGACAAGTTTTTCAAAGTTGGTATTTACACGCACTTGCGCAATCTGCAACGGTAGGGAACCGAATCTTTGCCATTGCGATTTTGAGTCCAATTCTTTGCCGTTGCATCATCTGCAAGTGTTTTTTTTTTTTAGAATAAAAACTAATCAGACTCAACAAGAGTGCGAACTCTTGCGACGAGAATTAGCTGAAGTTTATTTCACTAATAAGTGCAAGAGAGACAGACATCGAAGCCATTGGAACCTGAAATCAATTTTTGAAAATGATACAAGCTTACTTTTGATGGAAGAACGAGCCAACATCCGAAGATCAAAAAACAGAAAATTACTCTATCGAGCCAAGCAAAAAGATAAACTAATGGAAGACATGGTCAAAGAATTTATTACGAAATTGGAAACAGAAAAGGTAAAAATTTTGAAAATTGCTTGAAAGAACAAATAAGCCAACATATTTGCCATAAAATTTATTAAACATTTCAATCGAGAATAAATAAAAAATATCTAAACCACTCAATTATTTAAATTTGGTACGGTAGGAGAGTGAAAGCTGAAATGTGGTACGGTAGGAGAGTGAAAGCTGAAATTAACGCCTGGTCTACATTAGGATTCAAACTCATGCCAAGCGTACGAGCGTATTTTTCGTTTATTTTGAACAAAAACTTGGTAAGCCCAGTGTACCGTTCAAACTACCAATTGGTTAAAACAAACTAAGGATACGCTTATAGGCTTCCGATTTCACGCCCAAGGTAGATCGATCTTAAACGTTTAGTGGAAACATTGGATTTCGCTGTTCTGAAAAAAGGTTGCCCAAAATTTCAAGATTTTTTCTGATGAAATTGTTTGTAGAGAAATTATCTTAAAACGAAACAAAACGACCCATTAGCCAAACGAGCTGCAACGTTTTTGAATTCAATTATCTTTTTGAGCCATTACCACTTTCCCGAATCTCCTCATGGGATTACATTCGTCGACTAAATTATTTTGCAATTATTTCAAAAAAAATTTTTTGGGGGGGAGGGGTAAAAAATTTTTAATCAGATTCGACAAATAAAAAGTCGAAATTAAAAATGTTTATTAAAATAGTCTTTAAAATGTTTTCAGTAATTAAAATTTTTGCTTAAAATGACGATAAGCTCAAGTTGGGTTCTCGTGATGCGTTCGTCCATTTCTCCTTCCACATGGCGGCCCAAAATGGGTATATCATACCGTCGTTAGCAGTACATTTGGTAAATTATGATTTAACAAATGATTAAGTCGCTAGTCTTTAATTTGCTCAGTCTTAAGTTAATAATTAGAGATAAGAATTGATAATTACTCTGAACAATTAATTAATTAAAGAATATTGGTTAACCGAGGCATTTAATTACAGATTACTTGCTAAAAAAATGGCCAATTTATGCTAATGCTTATTTTCGAGATTATCCAAGACGAAGGTCTAGTTAACCTTGGACAGCACCCAGAGCCACAAAACCTACGTAGTCGCCCTTTGGCGCCTAGAGACAGAACTACTTAATATTTTGGAGACAAAACGCCATGCTGGACTGGCTCTTCTATGTGCATACATACAAAACATAACATACTGTGTATACAAAATACTAGTACGAACAAATATCAGCAATATTTTTATTTTTAGAATCTTCAAACTGAACCTAAAACGACCGCAAAAAATGAATCCATCTCTTTGCCAATGCTGCCAGCTGACTCTACCAATGAAACGAAATCTCGTGACATCACGGATGACGTCATACCTTTCTTCAGATCAACATCGCATGTGTGGAAAGAAGCTCAAAAAACAAGGTAAAGTATGTCGTTTTTTCTTGTTTATTTCCTTGCTACTAACTCGTAAAGATGGCTAATGTTACGGCACGTAACGGCTAAATAGCGAATAAGCAAGCAAAAGGTTGCTGATTTGCTCATTTGCTGATTTGCTCTTTTCTTTATTTTTTGATTAATGCTAGTATGGTTTGGATTAAACTTTAAGTTAGAACTAAGTTACCGATTTTTTTGATTCTTATGTAACGCAACGGTAGTCTCTTTCTACTTCAAACCGTTTCGTGTTTGATTAAATGGCTTACTTCCAGTTTTGTGAAATTACAAATGTTGAGTTTAGGAAATTAATTTCAAAAATATTAAAAAAACGTAAAAAATCTAAGAAAAGATATTTCGTTTTTTCACAAAACTTTTGTTTTCCTCCATTTTGTTTTGTGTGAATTGCAATGAGCTTTGGGAAAACCGGAACTGAAACACGCATTCTATTTTTCTTGTCATCACGCACCGGAAGATACCTGGATAAAAGGTTATGACATTAGTTGTTTGGTGCTAGATTACTGGCTATAAATCAACAGGTTTGAACTGATACCTAATCCCTAAGCAGCTAATTAACAAATCGTGACACCTCTAATAACTACAGTGGTCATAACGTTGTCTGGGCGTCTCAGTTTTGATTTTAAGGGTAAAGCATGTCTACGTATTAAGCTTATTATTAATACCACTCTGCGTATCTTCACATGAATTAGCGATAAAATAGTGAAAAAAGACAATAGCTATACTGTTACGATTGTATCTTTTCGCTGAGATAGACGATGAGAAAATGGGTTTGACTTTTAGCAAAATGTATTAAGAGGCAGGAATAATGTTCCAATGATTTAGGGTTTTTATAGTATATCGAAACTATGTATTTCCCGAGTGTCTTGTCTTCAACAATTTGGCGCAGACTAAAGTAGTTGAGCATCAAAACTTTAGATTGCGCCATTTCAACAGTTTTTAGATCCTTTACTTCCATATTCATCCCCAAGTCTCCATCAAATAAAGCAAATCTTTCATTTAACTCGCTGTATTACGCCGAAGTGTGAAACGAGTTTGCGGAGCCCATCCATGCGTCATTGCGACTGTATGCGAAACAACTGGTCCTTTTGAAGAAATGCCACAGCGGTGGCGAGCCATTGACAACACTGTCCACAATTTGACCGGACCGAGATTTAAAGTTAATATCTCCCGTTTCAGACACGAACGCAGTACCGCTCGATCAAACAACCAGCTATCTGTAAACCTAATTAATGAATTAGCATTTAACGAAAATAGAAACGGCGTTTATATTTCATTTTGGGGTTATATTAACTTTTATGAAAACTGTTTTTAGGTTTATGAAATGAACTATTGTAAACCCAGTAAACCTGGATTGCCATCTACTTTCATGTTATGTTATAACGATAAAACTTTGAACGACCTTTTCTTGATTTTAAATTCTTAGAAACCTTTTTTCCGATTTGTTTAAAAATTCTGCTTCAGCCAATGTTGAACCTTGTCTTTGAAATGATGCGAAAGTCTGGCAACTAATTCTATTTCAACTTAAGAAACTCGAAAAATAGCTGTTTACGTGCTTAAACTAAATCAAAACTATATAGGTCGAATCAAAACCACATTCAGTGTTTAAAGCAAATCAAATTAAAATAAGAGCTTACTTACTTTGAGCCACTAAAGCGCGCGTACAGCAAAAAACAATTAGGGGGACCGGCGAAAAATTGCAAAGAATAAAGTAACGCGTTCCAATCTAATCGAAAATGTTACTTTCAATCTTGTAATTTTGTTTTGTGCCATAATTCTGTTTTTCAAAAATCGTGCAGTTTAGTTTTCCATAAATCTTAAATCTGTCATCTGGTGATTGATATTTTCTTAGAATTAGATTTTGTACAGCTAAATTTAGAAGGGCCCGGAAAATCATACAACGTGCTTCAAATTTTGCTTGAAAAAAAGTTGTAGCTAAAGCCTTCTTCCTGATTATTCCAATTTCCGCTAAAGCATTTCAGATACCTGGCACATTTAACTGTAGAAGAAGACAAATGAACAGTCAATCGTCGGAACTATTATGACGGTGATTAACCACGTTGACAAATTTTACATCCCAATATAAACGGTTTTAGATACGTTCGCACCCGAGTACTCAGAGACTTCGAGATTGAACTTACGCCCAGAGAGATTTTTGGAGAAGGCTGTCTATGAATAGCTGCGGAATGGAGCCAAAAGCACAGATTGCTTGTCAAGTCTTAAATACTTTGACTGGATTTGAAATGTTGAAAATTAATTGTATTTCCTTGTTTGCTTATTTTTTGCTAGATTTACACACCTTTAATGTTGACACGAATCGGCAAAACTTTACTGTTCTTGTTCAAGATTTATTAATCACAAAAATAGACACTTTCCAAAAAAAAAGTACAAAAGTTATCACTAAAAAGAACAACGAACACTACCAAACAAGACAGATTCTGCACAGGCATACTGCCAAAGAAATCGATGCATAATGGCAGTCGCTTTGAAATATTGTTGCCTATTCCTTCATCGTTGTAACATTTTGATTTATCATTTTGTCTTCTGCTATTAAAAGTTTGCATTTTATTGTACTATTTTTGCAAAAATTTAATAGTAAACACGTTTAAAATTAAAATGAGCCCTGTTATTTTTTTGATATGTAGTCCACAGTACAATGAGTAGCACTGCTTTTGAATGACAAAAGGTGCTTGTTTTCGGAAACAACTTATTTGCAGAGCTCATTCAACTTTTTTTCATGGCTGGAAGCAAAATAAAAACGGTTTGGGCGGCCTATGCCTCATGTACTTTAACAATAGCTCAGACCACATAACATAGTAACCGGATTGTGGTTAAGAGCCAAAAAATCTAAAATTTGATTCAAAAATGGACCCTGAAACTGAAATTATGACAATGTTGCAATTGGCATAGGTTCTTTTTATTTTTATTTTCATGAAAAAGCTTTTAATAGCCGTAATAAACAATTTTTTGGGAGTGTAAATTAATGGTTCTGCCAAATTTTTTAGAGATATTTTCAAGAGACAGCAAAAAATTTTCCGACTAACTACTATGAAGTATTAGTCCCACGTTAACTGGTCGCTTACATAAACTCCCACAAAATGAAGGCTCAATAATATGCTTCCCTTTAGCCCGATTTTCGGAAACTTGCAAGTTTTTATAAGCCTAAATAATTAAAAAAGTAAGCAATATTACAGTAGCAATATAAATACAATATCGGGATAATCTTGAATACAGAGCAAGTCCAAAAATAATTAGTTTTTGAATGAGAGCAATGTTCTTAAAACTTCCTGAGAGTGTGCGTCCAGAGCTAAGAAGAGGTTCGAAAGAGAAATAGTCAGAAGTTTCATTTTCCTTGTAAAAGTCCTGTTTGGTAAGTCCTCAAACTTTCCGGTGAAAAGTGACCCATAACAGCTAAAATCCAGCTTTCGTAGTTGCGTACGTTTGTGTATATTCCCGGTGTTTCCGGCCGCCCGCAGCCCAAGCCCCAAGACACCACTCCAGCCACATACCACGATCCATTATCGAGCTGGCATGCCAACGGACCTCCGCTGTCGCCCTGAAATATAAAAAGTAAGCCTTGAGAAACAGTTCTTGAAAAAAATGAGGGGGCTAAACGTTTGACAAAAATATGCAATCAAGGTGCAAGAAAAAATATTAAAGATAAAGCGGTAGTATTTTAACTTTGCTCTCATTTTTGGCTTCTGACAGCCACAAAAACACATATTCACAAGTTACTAAATTACAAGAGTTTAACCCAAACTGACAAGTCCAAAACACCCTTGAGGTACATATGTTTTGTCTCATCAAAAACCTTGAGAAGTAACAATAATACAGTAGGGTCGTCACAAAAATTTATGAAGATTTAAGATTTTTGGGTGCGTCTCTGGCTTAAAGTGTCGTGCACACAGCTCAGGCTATGATGTATAGCAACTATAACTAACCTAAATAACCGTCTTATTTTCTTTACATTTTCGTGAGGATCTTCCAAACAATTTTCGAAATTAAGTGCGAATTTCAATGGACTTCAAAATTGAGACAAGATTAATTTTGTGCTAGTACGTCTGATAGACAGACTGGATATCAGACTAAAACAAAGTTAAACCTCGACATACGTTGTTATCTTTACTCTTGTGAAAAAATTAAATAAAATTCAAAAATCACTTGAAATTTACACGTAATGCAGTTATCAGTTGGTTATGAATGCAAATGCATTTTGGTTGACTCGTTAGTTTTTCAATAAACGAATATATTCTTGGTTGGAAGGCATTTGTGGTAATTTTATCCAAGACAATTCAAAATCGCCGTAAACGTAATATTTTAAGCAAGTCCTCTCAGAAATTAGCAATTTTTACGTAATATTCGCACGTTGAAACGTCACGCAACTCGCCTGTGATCATGCCTTGGGTTGGGCCCAGGTTATTATGGGGGTTTCAGAAAGTTTATGCAAATTTTGATCCCACTACTTATCTCCATTTAACTGAAGAAGCAGACTAATGACTATTGAAGATTTTAAGATCAGAGACCTTTAATTAGTATACCATTCAAGAAAACAATTGGCTTCAGTTTTTTTATGTCTAAGTAACAGGTATAGGAAAGTTTCTGAAACTATTTCCGGCAAATTTGAATAGAAATAAAACAAAATTGTTTTATTTTTGTTCAACTTTGCAAGAAATGTTTTTCTGCTCAAAAATATTTATTTTGCTCTCAAGAACAAACACAATTTCCATTTTATCCAATGGGGTCACACCAAGCCAGCAGAGTTCAAAACTAAACCTAGATTATCAACCGTACCTTGCAACTGTCTTTTTTCCCATTAAACCAATCCCCTCCGCATAAGTGTTGTGCGGAGTTGTATCTACTCCTGTAAGTTGTTCTACAGAATATGGAGTTCACCACAGGCATTTGAACTTCTTGGAGTGTTAGAGAATAGTGACTGCTTCCTTCGGCTAAAACATTTTTTTTTTGTCATTTGATGATACAACAGAAAGAATTTGGCCAATGAAAAAGCGAAAAACTTGAGGGTTTGCAATTGGATTATATATTTTTATTATCATTCATCATTTGTTTTACATTGTTATCCAAAAAAATCTTCTCGAAAGCGGCCCAAATTGTTGTACGTTCTGCATATGGTCGTTATTTTTTACAAACAAACAATCATTTGCAAGTGTCGTTTTGTTCAGAAATTAATTTCAAATCATGTGCCCTATTATTCTTAGCTTCATTAATTATTCCTAAAGCTGAATTGATCAATTTGTCTAATTGCTAAAGAAACAACTAGTCATCGCAAGACGGTTACGATTTGCTCTATTAGAGCTTATCAAGCAGTTACATTTACAGACAGTTTTGGAAACGAACAATCATCACAGCTACGTATTTATAGTCAGTCAAAAACTTTTAAGTTTGTGGGACTTAAAAACTTTATCGTCACAGTCACAGAGCTTAAATTGTATGTACCTGTAGTTCCCCACCCAGCTACATAGCACCGATGCCAACCAGGAGTGGTTACTCGCCTATGGGGGAGGCAAATAGGTCGAACGTAATTGTTGATTTTGACCGGGGTATTCAGTTGCAAAAGAGCGATGTCGTTGTAGGCAGCATAGGTTAGATCCCTGAAACCTAAATACAAAAATAATTTGATACACTGTGACGAAAAAAAAAAAGTTGATTTTTGGACTTCTGGTAACTGTCATTAGGATGTTGAAAAGGGCAATTGGTGGTAAGGGCTAAGGTTAAATAAGGAATGAACCCAAAATTTCGTGGCTTTTGGCTGGCGCTTATAACTACTGGCCAAGTGACCTTTAAAATGCGGTTTTATTTTGGCTTTATAGACGAAGTGCTAATTAAAAAATGTGCACGTATTTTACATTTCCTTTCCAATGCTACAAATCAGATAGATCTTTTTGCAGAAAAACCCAAGACCTTATTGGCCCGAATTCCAAGGTTGAGAATTGGGATTAAACTTACCAGTATGTCATAGCCGGCATAAAACCAATCAATAACTCTTCTCTCGCCAGTCAACTGTGTTGTGTAATAGTAACCATTATACAACTCATAATCACGTACATTTATTGCAGAAAATAAAAACTCCCACGCAATCACACCTTTTTATAAGGACAATTATTTCATAAGAAAACAAGGCTCAGTTTTTGCTCTAAATTTAAGAACAAATTAGAACAATGCCAGCCTTTGGTTGAAAAGAACAACTTAGAACAAATGAAGAACAATGCATTTACAAGTAGTCAACATAGTTTTTGTGGCCTTTTCGGTATTGCCATTGTTGATTTTTCTAACATAGATCTTTATCTATTTATAGCAAAACACAACCTTTAGCGAAGCAAGAATTTATTTGTGTCGCTTTATTTTTTAATGAAGATAAGAACAAATTGCGAACAAATAAGTGTGAAAATTCATGAAAATTTACGAACAGCCATCCTCAACCTAAAATTTACTATTTGTAGTAAAAATAAAGAGAGAGTAAGCTAAATCTTTATTTTCTTAAAGATTATTTTTCTGGGGAGTGACAAAAAGACTTACGTGGATGATAGAAAAAGCGTTTTATTCCTCTTTGCTGCCACCTCCTAGCTTCTTCCGCAGTGGCGTCACGATTGTGCATTCCAGCGGTCACCGACCAGTGGACCGGGGGTCGAGAAGGAAACGTGTTTGGTTGACTTAATAAACAAACAAACAAAAAGATAACATATCGGTCTTGAAAGTTCAATGTTTGTGTATAGACGACAAAAATGCAATTCAAGGGCGTGACGAAACAAGGTTTCTCGACAAAAAATACACGCAGATAAGATCAGCAAAATCTTTCGAATTCTGCAAGATCATAATGCATTCTAAAAAAAGTCTTTTTAATAAAACTTCATGGTGCTAATCCTCCCAGTTTTTGTGATTATTACAATCAATGATGATATTATTATGTAGCAACAAACAACTGTAAAGTTTATAATCCTCCGCCAGATCTCAAATTTGAATCGAAATGTTTTTTCAAAAACAGCTGTTTGACAGTACAAAACAGTAAGGGATGAAATGCATAAAAATGCAAGCATAAGGCCAATACCTGTAGTTATCCAGGCAATGAGCAGCGGTTAACACCCATTCGTCGCTGATTAAAACTCCTCCACATGCATGCCCTCTTCGTCTTCCAATGTGACTGGATGCAGGGCTTGCAGCTGTGTTTATGCTCACCTAAGCAACAGTTTTGTATTACGTTAGATTGCAATTAAATTGCCTCGTTTACAAGAAAAAAAAAGGACTTTTTAGATCTACGAGTTAAATTATGAAATTTCCTCTTTGCCCGTCTTTTGTTCTGGGCAGAAAAGTGACATCGCCCACCCTGTGGGTGATAAAAGTGACACCATCACCGGTGGCCAAATGTGTGTTGATGGGATGCCCATCGGTCTTTGAGTGGTGTAGAAATGGCCGCCTTTCCCGGGTTCTCCAGTCCAAGTGGGGTTCTGTGATGTAGCATTTCTGCAGCACCATATTCTTATCCCTAGGAAAGGTTCGAGCTCGTATGACAAGCAATTTTAGTGTTTATTTTTATTTTTTGTTTCTGCTCAGAATAAAACTCGAATCCACCGTTTCAGTACAAACACTATGTAATCACTTGAGTAATGGTTAAGGCACATTGAACAAATTTGGAAATCAAAAGAGGTTGCTAGGAAGATGCAAAAAGAAAAGAAAAGATTTTTAAAAATTTCATATCTGATTCTTATACAAACTTTTGATATGTTTGTTCTTTTTTTCAGAAAAATTATAAAATGTCCCAAATTCAAAACGACATAAAATTTGTTGAATGTTTGTACTTGGCGTTATATTCACTTACCATCCAAGGCCAAGAATGATGCCTCGCTGAGCTTCCTCCAACAATCCTTAAAATTGCCTGTGGAAACGCTGTTCTGCCACATTCTAAAAAATATCAACCATAAATTTCATCCACCCAACATATTTACCGGTAAAATTAAAAATTTGCAATGCTTGAACTTGAAGATTGCATGCTTGCAGTAAACAATTATAAAACATTAAGCTGTTTTGTACAGCATAGATGCTGGTGATCTAGCAATTTTCGCAGTGGAATAATGATGATTTAATGACCCGGAAATTTAATTTCATTGACGAATTTGATTTGATAAATATGACAATCTTTTCGTTGCCATGTGCAATTTGTTTGAATTCATTCGAATAATGACGCAAGTCCAGGATTTTGCAATTCCCACTCAAGCAAATTAACCTTTACTAATTCAAGTAAAATCAAAATACATCCAAGATCTAAAAATATTTCTAAACCATAACAGGATGAAATTTGACCAGACTTAAGTCTTTCCGACGTATACCGACAGCATATATTATCTGTTAGGGAAATTGAAATATCCTCATTTCTTTGGAAAACTGGAATCTTTAAATTGAACCGAGAAATTTTTTTAATAGCATTGACGTTAAACGGAGGCTGATGAGCTCTTGTTACAAAATTATACTATCTTTGACTTAAAAAATTCGTTTAAGACCGATTTCATACAGTAAAACATTTCTTTAAACCGATATACCAAAATTTGTGCTACAAGTTACCGGCACAGAATACTGTTATAAAAACATATTGAAATTACTGAAACTTATATAAGCATATTAATTACCAACAATCTGTTTACTCATAAGATCATCATCGTAGTGTAATTTGAATAAAGCTCAGCTCTTTTGATATTTTGAAATGAAAATCAAACGATATTTTGTATAAGATACCCTTTAAAACTCAATAATGTTTTTAATTCAGGTGCGTAACCAGGATTTTGCTAAGGCTTGAACCAAAACTTTTTTGACGAAAAATATCTCATTTAGACGGAGTGACAAGTAAACTATTGCTACTCAGGTCTCAAGTGTATCACAAGCGGGGATCTGAGGACGGAAGCACAGGAGGGTAAAGCCCCCCGCCGCTTGGTGGTTTTGTGATTTTTCAGAAACAATAGCCATTTTAAGTCTATTTGGAACAGATTTCGCACGTTTTTCGAGCTATTTAAAAACACTAAATTTCTGAAATTTGGAAGTCGTTTAAAAGAATTAAATCGCCCAGCCCCTTCAGCCTCCCTACTTACAGGTCTATAGTCCAAAACACGCTTGAACGCTTGTATTTTGAGTTAAATTTTCTGAGTGAATAGGCTAAAAAGTAAGCTAATGCCCCTAAGACCGCTTTCGTTGCGCCACTTTTCTTTTTGTAAAATATCATTTTTATGGCGTGTTTTATTGCTGCAAATCAATTGCAAAATGCAATTAAAAATTTGAAAATTTAGCCCAAAGTTAATAATATCAAGAAAAAATAAAAGATTTATATTTCAATTTTATACAAAAAGAAGTGACCATAATTAAAAAAGTTGGCCATAAACACTTTTGCATATTCAAAACAAACTAATTAATGACATCTAATTCTTAAAGTTTCGGTGTCTGTGAATCAGGTTTTATCGAAGTAATCAAGCGCTAAGCAGCCTCCATATATAATAATAAATGTTATTCATCACATCATAAACAAGACGTTATCATGCGCTGGCTCGTTAAAAACAAGATTTATGTCCTGGCTATCATGTTTCCTAAAAATACAAGTTTTAAGTAAAAAATATTGTGCAAATAATTCTTTTTCGTTTGAAAATTACTAGTTTCGTTTTGAGAATTGTTCGTGGTTGACAACGTGATTTATCCGTAATTTATGGATATTATTCTGGAAGGCATTACTCATTTTCAGCAACACGGAAAAGTTGCCTATAAATTTCAAAAAAAATTTCACTTCCAAGAAGCTTTCGGAAGTTCATTTTGCCAAGTTGTAATCAATTTCGAAAGTTATTCACAATATAGTTTTATGTTTTTTAATTGGTTTAGCGTAACTTGTTCTAGTTTTCAGGCTGATTTCCAACGTTTTGTCAGTCGATGCTAATTGGTTTCGTCGGGGCATTATACAAATAGAGCTACAAACAAAAAATAAACAAAATAGTATAAAATTGCAGTGTTAAAGAGATATAACATAGCATTAGAATTGCATTACAATACGTTACTTTTTGAATTATTAAAATTTGTATGTCAGGGGAAAGCTATTCAAAAAAAAAACTATCCGAAAAAAAAAAATTAAATAGATTTTTTTATACGTGTAACATTCTAATGAATTAAGTGCTTGAACAATCTATTGTTCATTTATTCAAACCAAATTCAGACGGCTTTTTAGACCTTTTTCTGTTTTGTTTTACACATGAATGTCTTTGTTTAGTTTTTTTTTCTTTCTGATGTGCGTGTGCTGTATTATTTTTGTTATGAACCTTTGCGTTTGATGTCGAAGTATTTATTAATAAAACACAAATATCTTGCTTTGATTGCTTTTATACTATAGTTAACTGTTTGCGATTTAACAACTTTTATATTCGTCTAACGCCCGAGTCGTTTTAATTGCTGTTAAATATCGCGATGACGTCTCGAAAAAACTTAATCGTTACAGATGATTAATTATTTTTTGAACATTAAATTGTTATACTAAAGCAAAGTATTTTTGAAGTATTTAAAGCTGATTTTCAGTAAATTATTGTGCAAAATAAAATTTTCTTTGAAGAAATTTTGTGCACAATATTTAATTTAACTTTTCTTATTCTTACCAGAAATGATTTTGCAGCTCTTGGAGTTTTAACATCAACGACCAAATTATTACATAGTTATTATCAAAATTTAATAATCGCTATTAACTACCAATTAGTACTACACCGGCACGATAACAAGTAAAACGTGATTCAACTTATAAAACGTGACAAAAATGAATAGTGCTTGATTGAAATTGCAAGATTGCTTTTTCGTTATATTTGATTTTGTCAAAGCGTTCTTTTTACACTATTTCCATCACTAATTTTCTACATTTTTTTCTTTAATAAATAGAGAAAACTCCGATGCTTTGAATGTATCATATTTAAATTTCAAGCTTGTAGACTTGCAAATCGAATTGAGTAGTTGAATTTGATACTCACGTATTGGTGGGGCTTCGGTAGATGTTGGTGATTCTGTTGTATTGGAATTTGCTGTGTTAAGATAAAACAAAATAACTCTCATCGTTAGAAGACATCTTCGGAAAAATTGATGGTCGTTATACATTTTAATCATAGCGTTGTTTAGAACACTTGTTCGTCAAAAGAAAAATAAATAAAAATAAGTATAATGGAAAAAGTTTAAACACTTATTTCGTGTCAACGTCTGAATAAAGAGAAAATTTAAAATATTGTTAACATATTATTTCTGCATAATCATTTTTTCTTAATTTTTTGTTTTTATACATTTTCATTAGGCTTAAACAGTTATAGCAATTGCAACTAATACAAAAACCTGCTCTGATGCAAACAAAAACAATAAGTAGCGGATCCTAGCGATTTCTTAGCTTAAAACGAATATTACGTAATAAATGATCTTGGACACACTATTACTATAGATTTAATAATCTATCTCTAACTAAATACTGAAATTTTGGTGGTGTTAGCCGAGAATTGTTCTTACTCTGAAACTTTCTGGCTCTATTTTTTGTTGAAACATTTTCAAAACCTCGTTAGAAACACGTCTGTCTGTCGCTTTTGTACGGAAATAGCTGGGTTTGGTCATTTGGGCTTACATGCCCCCGAGCAACAAAAATAAACTATTTGGATGCTTTTGCTTAATAGTTTAATTGCTTGATATTATTTTTAATCCTCGTTAACTTCTGAAACTGAAGTAGTCTTCAACAAAATTTTGGATTTTTGGGAATTTGCCAAACCTGACTTTTAAAAATTACCAGTCCTAGATTCTAGAGTAAACGAAAGTTAGGCAGGAGAGCAGCCAATAAGTTTGTATGGCTCTGTATTATTAATAAGCTACGTGACAGCGTTATTTATTGTAATAAAAGTTTCGCGAGCGAACTAATGTTATATTCCAAAATTTCTGCGTTGAAAATGCAGTAATTCTTAATTAAACTTATGCTAATCTGTAATTGTGAAAGATTTTTCTTATTTCATCTCCTATGTCTCGTTTTTAAGAAACGTTTTGTTTTCATAAGAAAATACAAATTTTAAACTAAGTTCTGTTCTCAACAAATACTTGGCATTATTATTTTTAGATATTTACCGCAGAAACTAAATACTAACATGTTTTCAAAAAATTTCCCAGCACAAGTTGTAGCAACATTTGATACGATGATGTTGTCTACCATAAGCAGATATTAAAAAAACAAAAATATTTGTAATTTTCATTTAATTTTGTACTTAAAAAAAAACAAGATACGACGACCCAGATCGCATGAATCTGAGTACAACCTGCACCCTGGTCACGTTGCTGCGTTCTTGGATAAGACGCTTTACAATGATTATCTTTTTTTTGTGGCTTCGAACAAGCAGCAAATTTACGTGAGAAGAAGTCAAACGTCAATCGGAAAGCTGGGAATACGGTCAGCTCCTATAGGGAGGTGTGGATTTGCCGAAAATAAAAGCTCAACCACCGCTTCCTCGTAAGCCGAGAATAAAAAAATATGGATCAATCAAACCAAAATAGGCAAACACCAGGATATTTACACGCTACTGGGGTTACCAACTTGTTATGAATTTAGAAAAGATTATAATTAACTCCGAAATACAAGTTGAATCTAAACTAAAATTTGGTAGTGAAAAACCTTATATATATCCAAAGTTTTGTAACATAATATAAACAATAAATTGCGATATCATACTCGTAAAATATTGCCTTACGACATTAACCTATATTCTAATTAGCCTAAAAGGTTAAGCTGTTTACACAAAATGGACTTAGAGTTTTCTCAAATTGAAGACTGTTTTTTCACAAAGCTCAAAATTGTCCACAAAATAGGGATTTCAAATTTTATTTTGCAATATGTAGTCATGTGGGGTAAAGTCGAATTTGTTTCATGCTTATATAGCAAACTTTTCATCATTAAAATATCAACTAAATGAAAGTACAGAAATTGCGTGAGAGAAATATTTTGCCAACATTTGAGAAATCACGACATTCGTTTAGAAAACTGAAATTATTTGAATATTAATTAATCATAATCTAAATATGGTTGCGATTTGTTACGAAAAATGCCAATAATAAACTAATAAGTCATTTTATTAATAATTACATAACTATTTTAATGCTTCATTCTATTAAATGATTTATACCAGGCTGATTAGTCGGCAACAGATCATTGCATTAATCTGATTAAATATGCAGATTAAATACTAAACCTATTGCATTACTTTGATTAGCACCTATTTTTTGAATACATTCGCTCATTTCCTCACTATCGAATTTCGAATTAACATTGATTAAAATGACAAACAAATATTTCAAACTCAAAACTGTTTTATAGTTTTTTATTCATTTTCTTTTTTTTTTGTTTTTAAATCAATATTTTATAAACATTAAACCTCACTTTTACAGAAAACTACCTTTTTTGAATGAGTTCATTTTACGACTGTTTCAACCACTGAGAACTGACATTGCTTATCAGAAATTCGAAGCTTTTTATTCAAGAAACTGCAATATATTCGTGCTCTTGCTGCGATCGGCTAGCTTGCTAGATACCGGGTGCTTAGTCAAATGATGACTTACTGGCGTAAGATGCGTCGACAGACGACGCAACGCTAGAACGCCTCTGATTAGGTTAATTGTTTTTCACGCGTCACAGTCGTCTACTGCAGCAATTAACCTAACATCTTAAAATAATTTCCTGACTATAACAGTAACTGACTTGCTGCTTTTCAAGTTTATTTATTAACTTTGCTCGCTTTTTGTTTTTTCAACTGCAAGTCAATCAAGGGCGAAGGCGCTTTTTGATTCAAAACCGGATCGCTTCAATTGCAAATTGTCGTGCGAATCTGAAATATTGCATTTGGATACCTTTTTAATGCACGCACCAAAACCGCTTCTGACTTTTTAGTGTTCGATGTAAGAATTACAGTAGCATAAAACGTGCGAAATCAATTTGTATTTTAATCAAATGCAAAGCTTACGTAATGTGACCGTGTGAGTGTGTTTGAATGTTTTACCAAAATTGCGAGCGAGTTTATCCAAGAACCATCTTATACGAGCAGCAGATTTTTAATGTGTATATAAGTGTTTGCGTGGTTAGTAACTATTGACACGCTATATAATTTGAATACATTAAAAAGAATAAGAAAGATATAGCGTGTATTTAAAGTTTTTGTGTTTGCAGGTAAATTATGCAAAATTTCTTTCTTTTACCCATAAAAAAATGAAATAGATTAACAAATTGCAATTTTTTGTTCCCTATCAATACTCCTAAATTTTGTGCTCGTACTTCTAATTCATCATATGGTATCGCTTGCTTAATTATGTGCTGTGCTAACAAAAGCAATGTCAAAAAGGTGCAAAATAGCGGAGAAACTTTATTGTTTTAAAAAAAATTCTTTTTTGTAGCGTATGTATCCCATCTTGTTACATGTGAGTAAAGATTTTGGTGACTTGCATCAGTACCCGGCAAATCTAATTCATATTGCTTAGGCCTGCTTTTCATGCAGAGTATTTGCAATAAGATTTATTTATTCCATAGTCTACTTTCATTTAACACAATACCTAACCTGTACGCAAAATTTAGAAAAATGAGTCAATAACGTACGCTTTTTTGACTTTTTGTTAATTTATATAGACAATGCGTTTTACTAAGATTTAATAATGTTTCTATTATACAGTATTTTCCAAGATAATTATACTACATTTATTGTTCTTACAGCAGTTTCAAAATTCTCCTCTTGGAATTTTAAGATGTTCCAGCTACACAACAATTAGAGCTTCTAAATCTCACCACCTCACATAGACAATACAAGGCACATACATTAATGCACACAAAATTAGCAAATATGCAAGAAAACGATGAAAAGACTGTGAAGTACCTTTAGGTCTTTGAGTCAAGCAGCCACCCCAAAATAGTTAGCAATTTGTCAGTTAATTCGAATCAAAGTTAACAACTTTTTGAATACCACCAATAACCAGTCATAAAATGTTTACTAGAACTTCTGTAATTATTTTGGATCGACGTTTTTTGGCTTTCAGAGGAATTCCTATTAAGCACATTGTCAACCATCAAATAATTGTATAATGATGCTAACAAAAATTATATATTATTCTTCAAAAAATTGCTCAGAGAAGTATCAAAATCTTTTCATAACTTTACAAGACTTTTACCAACTTGAATTTGTTTTTCACGAATTTTATAAAAAATTCGCTTCAACTAGCGGAGTATAGGCCAACAACATTCAAAAGCAATCCGCAAATGCAAAAAAAAAAGACAATTTCAATAAAAATTTCCGACTCTGGAATCTTCATTTTAATTGCCGAAAAAATCATCTCTGTAAACGCATCTTTGTTTTCTAATGCACGCACACAATAATTATTCAAAAATTTAGCATTTCTATCCTGTTTTTATAGGCAGATATTGCCATTTTGTGACGTTTGCAGAATTTAATGCCACTTTAAAACCGATATGATTGCTTTCGATTTGTAATGCAATTAAAGATTTTTATTGTTAAGCCAGACTGTCTGCCCTTTGCCAGAAATACTTTTAAGTTATGTACGTTAATCTGATTTATTCAATTAGTTCTTGAAGTGTCTTTATGGGATAAAAGATTTTTTCAAATGGTTATGCATAGTAGAACTTCTGCCAAAATTTTTTTCGTAACAATTTTACAAATTTCAAAAAAAAAGAAGAATGTTGGTAAATTTTCGTTAATTTTTCTTTTTCGGCACAATTGGATAAATTTTATACGTGAACAATCTAATATTTTTATAAGATTAAGATTACCTTGACCTGCTGCTGAGTGATTAACTATAATAGTTCTAGGGGGAGAAAGACAGTCTGTATGTTGGCTTTCTTAGTTTGCAAAATAATTTGATTTTGATGTTGATCGTTGCGTATCCTAAACAAATTATAATAAAGAAGTTTTTCAATCCACATCGTATGACAAATTAGCTGTTTGCATAAAATTTGAATCTAGCTTGGATTTCTTTTAAACCAAAAAAAAAAATTGCCTTGGCAAACTTACTACAAACAAAACTTAATCAGCTGTTGTAAAAATTTGCACCAACGCAAATGCAAAACAAAAAGGATGCTAAACTTTGTAAGGTCAAAGTTAAGTTATTTGAATTTGCAAATAAACATCAGATACAAATTTGTACACTAATTGATAAACCTTTGTCTTGGGTTTTAGGCCAACTTATAAACTACATGTTTGTAGTCTTTAATCAAATAGGAAAAAATATTACACTCAGAATATTTGTCTAGTCTAAACGATGCATAACAAACTTTACTGGGGCGCAGTCAAAACCAAATTTGCAAAGTTCAATAAGTTTTTGTGACCTCAACCTTTCAAAAATAAAAAACAAGTTGGGCTAAAAGAACTAAAAGATAGGAAAAAAGTTTTGCAAGGTCATCTTATTAAACGAAGATTACTATTTCGTTTTTCTTTGCAGCTGTAATTATAATTCTTCGAGGATTGGAAGTAAACAGGGGCAATACAAGCTCTTTCCAAACTGGTTGCGATCGACTTTTGAGCGAAAAGCAGAGACCTTCCTTTGGTTTCTGTTTCACCTCCGCTCGAAACTTGTCAGTACAAAAAGAAAAAAATTTCTGTTGGTTTTCCATATTTTCCGCCAGAAAAGGGCCGACTTGTATAGTTTGTCTCGAGTCTCGAAAGCCCTACATCTATTGCTGGTGGCCACAGAACTGCTTGGCATTATGCTGTATGCTAGCAAAAATGTAGTTTACAGGAAGCCTTTTATCATAAGTTGTGATTTCGAATGGTTACAACCTGCTTAACTTTTGCAGAATGGATGTTATTATTTCCGGCAACATTATTTACTCAGCTAAATTTTTTGATAGTATTGATTTGCAATTTTCCAAACTCCTAGTTAAAACTAATATCGGACCGCAGTTTACCCTTGCTTTTTTTGAAATGGTCATGATGTATTTAGGTGAATCATACAGTGAATTATCCAGCAAATTTTTTTCCACTCAACCTATTACAATAAGCAATTTGCATGGAAATAATTACTAATGCTGCTTAAACGTCTAATTTACAAATTTACGTACTCACATTTGCTTATATGATTGCGCAGCAGCACTACGAAGAAAATGATTTTGCTAGCCTTGGCAGAACTTGGCACATTTTGAGCATGATTACTAGTTAGTTTACAGTAATGATATTTTGCTTGACAAAAATTCTGAAAATTCTCAGCTTTTTGGAGAAAATACAATTGAAGATAAAATTCAGACGGCAGACACTTACAATCTTATTTTATATCCTTTTATTGCATTAATGATAATAATAGAGTATACGATATGCACTTTGCCAGCCAACTTTCTGTTAGCACTCGTAGCATTTTTTTCTAGCAACTACACAATGTTTCTTCGAAGATTGTTTTTCGTTCTACTTTCTGTATTGCACAGAAATGTGCTATAAGTTTACAAATCTCATCTCTCCAATTTACGACATTACACTAAACCGCCTCTTATTGAAAGAAGAGCAAAAGTAGCAAGCTATGTATAGCAATAATCTAGATATAGGCAACATTCTTTAAAAAAAGGTCTTCACCGAAATTAAGAGTGATTTTTCAGCCGAATTCGGAAATTCGAACGATTTTTTCGCCCAAAATCAGGTGATCTCCAAAAAAAAAAAAATAAAAAAAAAAAGGTCTTCACCGAAATTAAGAGTGATTTTTCAGCCGAATTCGGAAATTCGAACGATTTTTTCGCCCAAAATCAGGTGATCTCCAAAAAAAAAAAAAAAAAAAAAAGGTCTTCACCGAAATTGAGAGAGGTTTTTCGGCCGAAACCGTTACCTTTACTGTTACTTTACTGTTTAATTACTGTTATGTGCGCAATTACTGAAAAAAAACTGCAACTAAACATCGTCAGGCTATGTTGTCATAACTTTTTGTCGTTACTGGAGTTTTGATTGGGGGGCCCCCCCTGGCTACGCCTATGCCCCCAACAGATCACGGCCAATAACTCTTGCTTTATAGTTATATAAAAATTGGGTAAAGTTTTTTGTTCTACTTAGACGCAGAGAATACTGTTATCGGTTTGAAAACCACATCGTGACCAAATTGTCTCTTGGCTAAGGACACTTTGCAAAATACAGTAGGCGCCGCTTAATATGACCACGTTGGGACCAGACCGTTTTGGTCATAATGCCCGAATGGTCATCAAAACCGAAGTCGCCATAACCGCACCTCAATCGACGCCGTAAGCCACAAGAAGTCCAAATACCGTCAAATTCATCGTTTAACAGAAGTAGCAGTGTGACGTTGGCAGTAAAACAAAGTACAGTACTGTAACTGTACAAGTAACGGTAAAACTAAGCACAGTATGTATAAGCGGTGGTACAGCATAACAAAGTAAATAACAGTTCGAGTAACGTTTGATCAAAGTAACATATAAAAGCGCCGCATAACAAATTCAAAATGCTACGCGCGTACGTTAGCTAGTTTTAGGCGCAAAAAATTCGGTAATGTTTCCGCTGAACAAGTATGTGACGGGAAAAAATACTGTACTGTAACAAGAGAAATGGAGAAAATGTTGATCACATTATCCGAAATTTGGTCATATTAAACGGAGAATTTTAAATGGAAAAATTCCGGACCGCACCGAATTGGTCATAATAAGCGGCTGGTCATATTATCCGTAGTCATAATAAGCGGCGCGTACTGTATATAGAATAATTCATGAAAAACAAAGAAACCATGAACTCTTTATCACATTCCGATCAGCTTTTATAACAAAAAATAATTAGTCACATTATGGGAACACCCTGTCATTCCATGTAATGTTTACCGGTTGTAGAAGACCAAGCCTATAACAAACAAAATAGCAAACCGTGTATACATTATGGTAGGTTCGGCCAGCTAAACTTAAGACAGACAAAAAATGACAACAAAATAACTTGCACTTCTTACAACTCGACATTGTATGTTTGTTTACAATACTATAAAACAGCTAAGACTACGTCTTTATTGTGTTCTGATTCCTGGTTGGCAGCTATAATGACTCTTAAGGACTTATTGGAGTCGATTATTCTCATAAAAAGAGAATATAAGTGTTTCACAAAGATCGAACACAAAAATTGTTTACATACAACCCGACGAATGTCTTGTGATTAAGAGTTGTAACTATAATTTGTAGAGACACACATCCACTATTTATTAGCCTCTCCATTGTTGACCTCAAATCCGTGACAACGGAATCGAAACTATGTCTCTGTCCGTAAACGTGACTCTACCACGTAGGCGTGATGAAATCATGTATCATTATTAAGGTACTGTCACAAAGATCAAATTTTAATGCACTCAAAAGTTAAAACTCTATCTGAATTAATTAAAGTGCTTAAGCATGTCGATAAACAGAACAGTTAAAAACAAGATTATGAAAGTTCTATTAGTATTTTGACTGCTATCAGGTATTGGTAATAACTAGTAGCATACTAGAACGTGACATCGCAAGCGATATCTGGTACTTTGCGACATTATCTAACTTGTACTGAACTTTATTAAGCTTTAAAATAGTGATCCGATTTCTTTAAATGAGATTGTAAAAAATGTGGTCGTTGATAGTCAGATCAATACTTTAAATGCACCCCTTTCAAATTTTGTTTTACTAACATAAATCGCGTTGTAGTTATTCGAGTTCAAAATTTAAAGCTCTTGAAGTTATCAAAAATAATCGAGTAACGTCAATCAAACACCTCGCATAACAGTTTACAATACAACGTTAAATCTCAGTACTTTTTACGAGTTCTTAAACAGTTTTTCACTCCATTTGAAATAACATAAAACGTTCGTTAAAATTCCAGCGACTCACAAGCATACTTTGTTACATCAACCAAACTTACAGCCATTCATGATTCTGAAAACGCTCTTTCGCATTGCAATTCAACATGCTGTATAGTATTGGCATACCGGTTGTTTCGAAATTAAAGCTCCCCTTCTCAACTGCATACAGCAAAAAAAAAGTGCTAAAATTATGCAAATTTAAAACAGGCATTTATTTAAGTTTTTTACTAAATCGTTCATGTTTTTGCCATTGAGCCTTCATTCTCGAGTGGTATAATTTAACAAATTGCAAAAAAAGGCGGAGAATCAAAAATGGTTTTCCGTAGTTAATACTTTACTCACAAGTTGTCACAAGTCGATGAGAATAACTTGGTAAATTCTCAAAGTTTTCTATACGCCCTTTAATTAACGCAATCTTTCGTGATGACTACCCAGCCTGCTTTTGTGAAGATTTAGGTCAGAAGGTGAGAGGTGTTGATAATGAACCGGCATTTCAAGCTTTTATTCTTTATCAATCCATCTAATTTTCTCTGAATCATTTGCTAGACCTATGTGGGTTTATCTAACTCAGCTACTCGACATGAAAGTAGAAGAAATTAGAAATCAAAAATAGCTTCGCAGAAACTTACGTTAATGAACTTGAAACTAGTCTAATGAAGAAAACTTCATAAATTTTCATGTAAGTGGTAGAGGGAGGGACACTAATTTTGAAACACGCTACAAAATTATTAAATCCATTATTTTGCACTAAAACTTCCTTACTTGAATTCTTCAAAAACCTTGAGCCATACGTCACTGGTGACAGTTTCGCGAAAAAAAAAAAAAACTCAGCCATGTAGCTCAAATTTGTCAAAGCCATTCAGCTTAAATTAAGTATGACATTGCAAGAGATATCTATGGACCTCCAATTTGAATGTTTCGATGTTAGATTGTGTTTGAAAAAACTTTTTTTATCCTGCCTTCGATCTCAAATTTTTTGTTTGTAATTATGTCTTTGATGCTGTTTTGTGTGTTTAGTTTATGATTCTGTTTAGTTGTTAAGTTTACTGTACTTTTTAATAGCTACCCATTCCGAAAATTTGATCCATTTAGGTATAACAGTTCAAAATTTCAAAAATTTGATGCCCAATTTGAGGGCGCCCCATTTTGGTACCCCCAAATTTTGTCAAATTTTATCTCTTTTTTATATTGGCCTATGTTGAAAATTTCATGTGTCTAGCATCAGTGGTTAAAAAGTTTGAATTATGGCGGCCTCGTTTCGGGGAAACCCCCATTTTGGTTATTCCAAACTTTGATCAAATTTTATCTTTCTTTTATACTTACTTATCTCAAACACTTCATGGTTCCAGCTTAAAAGTTAAAAATTTTGAATTTCGGAAGGCCCCATTTGGGGAGACTCCCCGTTTTTGGGACCCCATTTTTTGTTAGTTTAGTTTATTTCTCATATATACCAATTCCGAAAATTGGATACATCTGCCTCTAAGGGTTTAGAAGTTTAAAATTTTAGCGGTCCCGTTTCAGGAAACCCCCAATTTGGTAACCCCAAATTTTGTTAGGTTTAGTTTATTTTTAATATCTACCCACTCCGAAATTTGATCCATCTAGTTGTAGCGGTTTAAAACTTCAAAATTTTGGAGGACCCAATTGAGGGGGATCCCCAACCTGGCACTCCCGATTTCAGTCCCACACTAGTCCTCTCTGATATCTTCAATCGCTGAAACTTTGAATACAGTGCGTTAAGCGGTTTAAAGTGCATAGCGCGAGAAGAATAAGCAAAAAAAGAAGATTAAAGATGCAAAACACAAAAAATAGTTTTGAAGTTGGGGTAAACAAACATAGCCGAAAGAAAGGTGGTTGATAGAGTGCTCAAAAACCAGAAACCATTTTTCATCAATATCGGTAAAAATTGTCAACTACTCCGGTTCAAATTTGTCAACTTTTTGCCCATTTTCGGCCTGTTAAACCTTGGTCGCTTAAACGAGCGCCCAGAAACTCGATGTGCATAAAGCCTTTATAAGTACCCATATTGTGTCTAAATTTTAGCTTTGCACGTCGAGTGCTTTTTGAGTTATAGGCAAATTAATAAATTTTCAATCCAAAAATCGCCGTTTTTCTGTGTTTTTGGTGTCTTAATTCACGATCACGTGACCTAAGATTCCCAAAATTGGCACACATGACGCTTTCAATAATTCTTATGTTGAGTCCAAATTTCAACTTTCTAGGTTTTACCGTTTGCTACTTATAAGCAAATCGATCTTTATCTGTCAAAAATTGCGAACAAAAACAAAGGTATTCTGCGCTCACGCGAGGTCTCAATTAATCAACAATGTACAAGAAGTCTAACAACCAGTAGCGTAGCCGTTGGGGGGGGCATAGCCCCCCCATTGGCATGTCGACCAAAATGCAGAATGGGAAAAACACTACGTTTTTAGCTCTTTTGAGACTGTTTTGTGCACTGGAGTGGACTAAATAGTGATTTAAAATATCTTTTGAAACATATGTTCGTGGGGGCTAATTTGTCAAAAATAAAACCAACAAATAAACAAAAACTTTGAAAAATGGTACCGGTAAGAAATAAGCAATCAAATTCGATCGCAAGTGTAAAAATGCTAAACTGCTAAACATAGGTGTCATCAACAAATATACCATAAACTAAGGAATAGGGGGGGGGGGGGGGTTATTCAGTATTAGTTAATTACCAATCATTTCTCTCAAATCTCTTTTCATTAGCACCCCCCAAATATTTTTCTCTATAAACTGTACACAAAATAGATTACTCCGTGTGAGCTTTGTTGAACTATTCGATTTTATCATTTACTAGGATCTAAACAAGAGAACTAACATTTTACCATTAGCCACCTCCCAAATAGCCCATGTATGCCACCAGTTTAATCATGTTTGCACTGCTAATTTCTAAGCCACGTTTTAAAAGCATTAGTTTTTAATGAAAATAGCCCTAAAATGAAGTTATTTTTGCAAAAAAATGCAAAATTTTCGAGCGCTGGGGGCTCCGCCCCCAGACTCCCGTGCCTCCGGCGGCTGGAGGCTTTGCTCCAGATCCCCCAAACACCCCCCCTATTGTTAATTTCTGGCTACGCGCCTGCTTACAATGTTCAAATCATTTTTTGTCATTAACAATTATACTGTATATGTAAAAGCCGGTTAAAAAATGGCTTGCTTTGCGAATTTCCTTTCTCTGCCAGCAGTAATAGGTGAGAAAAAATATATAATGTTGAAGAAAAATTCCCGTCAAGCCAAAAGAAAGGAGTTGAAGAGAGAACATTACTTGGGCATGCGCTTCATTCATTTAATTCCACGTTATAGGCCAAGTATTTCACGACATGATGATTATCAATTAAAATCGCTACTTTTTCCGCATTACTTCGTGGTGTTTACCACGAAACCTGCTGTTCAAAATTGAGGATTAGCTGAGAATATTTTTGCAAATTTTATACTGCCACTTAAACAACTTTGTTCTGCATAACAATTACAGTAAGCAAGCCTATATAATTATTAGTATTACTACAAAAATTTTAATTATTTTCACAATATTTTGCTGCAGCAACTAGCACAATTATTAAGATTTCGATGCGGTACATTTCGACCACCAGAGCAGAGGGCCGGTGGAAGTTGGAAATCTGGGAGGAAAGAGGAAGTATCTGGGAGTGGCATTAATAAAGATTTGTGATACAATTTGGCGTTTTAAATGCAAAGTAAATCTGCAACTCTCATTGTTTAAATGTAGTATTGTTAGTCGATATTTTTTGTTTTTTTTTACTAATTTTGGTTTTAACCAGTTCCAACTCAATGCCATTAAGTTTCCTTCCTGGTCTGCAACGCTTTTCGAATTCTTGAGCATTGCGTCAACATTTATCTGTCATTTTCACACTATCGGTGGTAATTATTTCGATTAGCTTAATCATTGGTATGTTAATTAACGTGGAATTTTTTTAGCTTCTCGCAAACCACCGTCTTATTTTGGCTTATTTATCACAATTTTCAAGTGCATTTTCACAGAATTTAATAAAATCTTTGGTCTTTTTCTTAGTCAATATAGCCCAAAAATGTCTTCAATGTTAGCAGTGGCGCATCCAGGGGGGTCCAGGGGGTTCGAACCCCCCTTTCTCAAACCGAAGAAATATAAAAAAAAGTTGTAACTTAAAGGGGCATTCAACCCGAATTTTGAAAAATTGTGAAAAAATCTTAAAAAATATGTTTACCAACATGACCCCATTGGGATTCTTGCAACTCATCCGGTTAAGAAAGTCTAAGAGAAAAAAATTTTTGTTTTCTCCTTAGAATCCAAATTTCGGCCATCTTGTTTCAAGTAGATTGCGCAATAAATCAGTTTGTAACTTCTATTTCCGAGTCTTGCCTAGTACCGGGCTTCTTGGAACTAGGTGAGTGCTGAAGGTATAGGTAAATCAATTAGTGGAACAGCTACTGTTTGAATTCAGAGAGGTTAGATGCTTTCCTAGTCTGCTTTGTCCGCCAAGTGCTAGCTAAGTTGTCGGAATAAGATAAGGCTTTAGTGCTTTAGGCGTAGTAGCCTATTGCACATTGTGACTATTTCTTCATATAGATAGCTTATTCAAAAAAATTATTGCCTGTTGAAAGCTAAGGCATCGTAGCTGACAAGATATTAGACTAAGATTCTAGTTTTTAGTGAGCCAGTAAGTTTTATGCGATTATTGCGCAATTGCTTTAGGCCTAAAGATCGGATAAGGCCAGTTAGTTTTTCACGTAAATATGAAATTGCAAACTTCAGTGCAAAGCATTTTAGTTAGTATTTTTTGTTTAGGTTTGTTACGGTTATCAGCAGGTACCTACAAAGCTACTTCCTCCACAGCTGCTAATGTAGTCAATCATTTGAAACGTTTTTGACCTACGTCCTTTCAGTGTGGTAATGTTCAAAAAGCGTTTCTCCTTAGTCTAAAGGGAAAAAGAATTGCAAATATCTTACGATTTCTTGGCCGAAGAGAATCAAAATTGGTGCAAAAAATTCTAAAAAATTGCCAAAGTTGTTTCACTAGGGTTTCGCAGAAAAAATTTTTAAACAAAAACATTCTGAATGCCCTTTTAATACATGAAATTTATAGCAAAAACTGGAGGAAGATCCATTTTTTTTCCAGAGTTAACAGTAAAATACTAGGCGGGGTTGGAAAATACCAATCTCCAAAATTATCTTTTTTTAAATCAAATGATTTGATTTAAAGTGGTTTACCGGCTTGTAATAAAAAGGTTGAAAATTTACCATTAACCAGCACCGCCATCACAGCCCTTTTACTCAATAAGTTTTAATCAAGTTTTTGCATTGCTAATTTTTATGCCACCTTTCGAAAGCATCAATTTTCACTAAAATAGGCCTAAAATTAAGTAATTTAGGCAAAAAATTCTGAAATCTCCAACCCCACAAATCGCCAGCCTCCGGCGGTTGGGGGTCCCTCCCCCAGACCCTCAAAATAGCGCCTCATTGAAGATTTGTGGCTATACGCCAAGCTAAACTATACTGTACCTGCACGCATACAAAAACTATTTTCGGAAAATCACATGGTGAGGGGTGAACCTAAAGCTATTAAACTGAAAGGGGAAATCGTACAAAAACGTTTGCAAAAATATTATATCTTGAGCGGAACTCTCCCTGCAAAGGTTGCTGAATCCGCCCCTGGTAAGCAATTTGAATCTTAACAAGTTTGTTGTCATGCAGTTTGTATCATATACTTACTGTAGGACAAAGAAAATGGAAAAAAATTGCCAAAAATTTTCTAATTACAATCAATTGTTTAAAATAAGTTGTATTTACGTCGATGGAAAATTTAATTCACCAGATCGTTCTTCTGAATCTAGCTAATTGATGCAATTTGAACCAAAAATGTTGCTTTTTCCTTTAATGCATGCAATTTAATTTAACGCCGTATAGTTAGTATATTGAGGAAATTTTTATCAGCTTATTATTGTTTTAATTTGAGCCTACCTGACGTTTTCGTGTTTTTTGGCCTACGGGCTATTGAAAAATAACTTGAAAGAATTGTTTTTGTTACTGTAATATTTTTTTGATCTACCCCTTCTGTAGTTCCAATTGATATACTCTTCGTCAACAAATCAACACCGGGAGATTTGAACCCGTAGCATTGTTGTGAACAGGCCGGCAAGTACGAGCGCGTACCCTGTCCCGAAAAGTCATTTAAAGTCAAAACCAGGTCCGAAAAAGCCCGAAAATTAGGTTGGATCTATAAATGAATACAGTTATTATCGTAATGAAACTACCATAGGTGGGCACAAGTCCGTTAATCGTTAATCCGTTAATAACGAAGCTAACTTTTTTTTGAATTCGTTAATCCGTTAAAAAGTTTTTTCATGTTAACGGACTAAATTAACTTCCGTTAAGTTCTGTTAACGGACTAAAGTAACTTCCGTTAAGTTCTATTAACTTCTGTTAACGTTTTTATCGTTGATATCTTGACCATTCATTCATCGTACAGGTACAAACCAGTTTGCATTGGTAGCACTTGTTGCGTATTAGCTCGAGTTTTATAGAAGAAAGCGAAGAAAAGAGCTCTTTTTTTGTGACAAATAATAAGCTGCAGCCTCACAGATCTATTAATTATCGCTGTTCACAATTTCCAAAGGTTTTCCGATCGCAGCTTCGTTAGAGCATTCGAACTTATTTTTATCTTGAAATTAGATTAGACTTTAAAATGTAACTTCCAAAACACAAAAAGACCACCATAGCAATAAATATTTCCTTACAATCAACTCAACTGCGTCAATACGTGTTCTAGAAGCGAGTGAATAAAACGAAATGTACATTACCAGTAGCATAGCCAGGGGGGGGGGGGGCGATGGGGGCTCGAGCCCCCCATTGGCTGGTGAAGTATTCAAAATCGCATGTTTTTTGTGCTTTTGAGGCCGATTTTCTGAGAAAAATGGAAAATAGCCCCCCCCATTCGAAAACGGCCCCCCTCAAACGTCTGAATTTGCGAAATTGGACGAAAAATCAGTCTGGATATCGGTGAAGACCTTTTTTTTTTTGGAGACCACCTTATTTTGGGCGGAAAAAAGCTTTGAATTTTGGATTTCGGCCGAAAAATCACTCTCAATTTTGGTGAAGACCTTTTTTTTTTTTTTTTTTTTTTTTTTGGAGACCACCTTATTTTGGGCGGAAAAAAGCTTTGAATTTCGGATTTCGGCGGAAAGATCACTCTCAATTTTGGTGAAGACCTTTTTTTTTTTTGGAGACTACCTAATTTTGGGCGGAAAAAAGCTTTGAATTTCCGAGCTTTCCGAGAAATTTCGTCTCATTTTTCGGACAAACCGTCTGAAACTGCTTCTAGATCAATGAAAATTCCAGTCAAGGTCGTTTGCACACTTCTCACTCTTTCAAAATAGCCCCCCCCTTTTCCAAATCCTGGCTACGCGCCTGTACATTACCCCCAAAATGTTAACGAATTAACGGACTTTATTAACTTCCGTTAATTTAAGCTGAAAATAACGGATTAACGTTAACGGAGGTGTGAAGTTTGTTAACGGACTAGTGGTTAACGAAGCTAACATTTTGCATTAACTTGCCCACCTATGGAAACTACTCGTTGCTGATGAATTGTGACGTAATCAAAATAATTGTGTAATAACAATTGCATGCATGGAGCTAGACAGTGCTGCAGAGGTGGCCGGATCCTTATATTAAAAGATCCGGAACCGATCCGGTTCCAACAAGAAGAGATCCGGATCCGATCCGGATTCTAAACCTTTTTGAATTTTGAGATCCAGATCAGATCTTGATCCGCCAGTCTGCACCTACATTTTGTACATTTTAACAAATATTTTGACAAACATCAACAATGAGTTTGAAAGTAATCAGCAAAATCAGATACGGATCCGAGAAAAAATAGTAAGACTCGGGTCCAATTCGGATTCATTGCCACCTCTGCAGTGCTGTTTCGAGATTTTAGCTCTCAATCGCATTGATGTTTAAACGAAGTCGTGATTCAGTGTTGCAAAGTTATTTGATTTGCGCTTTTGTAACATCTAAAACGCGAAAACACAAGTCAAGTACATACTGCATATACCAAGTCTGACATTTTGCTAATTTCAAACCCGAAATCGACCCGAAAAAGCCTTGCCCGACTCACAACTTTGGAACGTAGCATTGAACAAGATGAACCTAGCGTTGAACCACCGTGTGTGGTAGACAGGTGGACAGGTGGCAGCTTGACTCGAAGACCAAAAGGTTCTTTACCTGTCTCCTGGCCAAGGCAACTTGGTGAATAAAATGTAATTACTCTTATAAAAGTAACACCAGCTACTACTTCAAGAATCAAACAGCGAAGAGTGTGGTTCTAAGTGCTAGACCTTGCTACTGCACCAGGCCCGGCGCCAGGATAGCGTGACTGGGGGGGCAAAAATAAATTTTGGAGAGGCACGAGAAGTTTATTTATGTGAATTCGAGATGGGCACGGGGGCACGAGAAATTTATTCTAGTGTGGATCAAACGAACAAGGTGAAGACCAAAAAAAAAGGTCTTCGTCTCAAAACTTTTTTGAAATCCGGTGTGAGTCCACAAAAATTACGAAAATACGGGTGGTACACACCAATTTGGGAGTCTTAGGCCTCGATTTGCACTCCAATAGTCCCGAGCCTGTTAATTTCTTCGGGGCACAGCCCTCGCTTGGGGGGAACAATTTTCGTTTGGGGGGGCACGGCCCCAGAATGCCTCCCGTGGCGCCGGGCCTGTACTGCACTCTTTGTAAATGCGCTATTCCAGCGGTTCTTAAACTGGGCACCGCGAGACTTTGCCCGGGGCGCCGCAAAAGTTGTTGCATTTGTCGTGGGTCTCCGCGCACTTGATGTTTGGTGTCGATTCTGCTCTGTATCTCGAAATTTTATAATGGAAAAATACTGTCTGGAAGATTAGCTTGTAAAAGGATTACGTAATAATGACGATTAATTTACTCGTATGTGGTATATTGTATAACAATTGCCCGTTACAATTAAGTACTGTAATTTGTTTCATAGCAACTAGACGAGTGTCAAAAATAACACATTCTGAAGTGTCAAACAATATCTGCAGTAAAGCAGTGACAATTTATTGGATTCGTAATGAACGCATTTGTTACCAGTACTTAACCCCAGAAGAGGTAGGTGGAAGTTAATCTAAACGAAGAAAAAAAAAGCAAGAAAGAAGACTAGAAAATACGACAGTAGTTATCTCAATTTTGGCTTTGCAGTGACGGAAAGGGAAGGCGTTGAGCATTCGCAGTGCGTTAATTGTTGCAAAGTTTTAGCCGCGGAATGTATGCTACCCAGTAAACTAAAACGCCACTTAACAACAAACCCCAGCAACTTAATAATAATAAAAACACCTGTAAAATCGTTAAAATAATGCCCCATTCCATCTCGCTATTTCGTTGTTAGGCTCGTCAGGGGGGTGACAGCAAGTCTAAACAGTAAACTTAAGGTAGAGTCTGGGCGATTAAAGAATTAGTAGAAGTTAACCAACTAGCAAATTTCACAAATTCCAGAATCCGGTGTACCGGTGCGGCCGTAGCAACAACCGCCATTGAGCTCTTTGCTTGGTTCGCAACAAAAACCCTTCCAACCTCAGCAACTTATATGGAAAACCACACGAATTTGCAATATCCAACATTGTTGCAGTATCCAACATTGCACCGCGCTGTGATAAAATGCGTACAGAGCAACAAGCTCACACCTCACATTAAGTGTATATGCTTTTCAGTATCTTGCATTTAAACAATAAATATGATTTAAATACAACTTTTTTGGTAAAACTTAAAATTTGCAAATGTCGGCTTCATTACGGCGCCGCGAGTATTGAAACGTTTTTAAAGGGCTCCTTTAACAAAAAAAGTTTGGGAGCCGCTGCTCTATTCATTAAAGCAGCAATGTCCATCAAATAACATTGCGGTTCAGTAAACAAATTATTGCTCATTTCTACCATCTTGTGGTACATGTAAAGTTAGAGTGCTATTTTCTGTTCGTTCGTTAGTAAGCACAAGGCACTCTGCGTCTTTCCAACCACACCAAAGCAGAGCACTTTTTTGGTTTCTGTTTGCAAGTCTTTCGTTGGGCTGGGCCTCCACAACGATTAGATTGCTTCAAGGTCGTCGGCAGAAAAATTTTCAGGGGGACCAGTAAGGATAGGGCCGGTATTAATAACTAAAAATGGAAAAATTTTTGAAATTTGATAGGGTAAAGAGAGGGTGTGTGAAAATCCGGGGGGCATGGCCCTCCCCTGCCCCCCCCTTGGCCGACGCCCATGGACTGCTTGACCCCAATCGGAAATAAGCGCAAATTATCTTGGACGTTCCACAAAAAATCTTTGTTTGCGGTGTTGTAAGTTACTGCTCACTATGTGTGGGGTTATATTATTTAATGTTTGTTCTTAGAGGCACAACCATTGGTAGGGGGCAAAGGGGACTGAGCTCCTCCCTCGTCTTATCGTATTTTTTGTTTCCTGATGAGAACGCTCTGTAAACGCCGAAAATGTTCGAATGAATATGAAGTTAGCCTAGCTCAAAATAGCCAAGTAATGTTATCAATGGATTTTCAATGGTTATCAATGAAAGTGATGTTTCTGAGCAGGGGTTCCGAAACCCGGGGGGGATGGGGGGATATATCCCCCCAATAATTTGGCTGTATCCCCTTCAATAGTTTGAGAATGGTCCACCTCTGTATCCCCCCAATAATTTGAATGGGTGTACTTTTAAATGAAGACCTTTTTTTTGCTCTTCACCTAATTTTGGGAGAAAAGTCGGACCAAATTTGAGTGAAGACCTTTTTTTTTGCTCTTCACCTAATTTTGGGTGAAAATTCCGACCAAACTTGAGGGAAGACCTAGTTTTTTTTGCTCTTCACCTGAATTCGGGGAGAAAAAGTGTTCTTTTTGCATTTTTTTTGGTCTTCACTAAATTTCCACACCTGGAACAAAATCGTGGTCGAGGTTCATCCCCCCCAATGTTGAAAATAGGGCAAAATTGAGCTAAAATTGCAAATTATCCCCCCCAATGCTCAACAAAGATCGGTACCACTGTTTCTGAGTTGTGTTGCAATATGGTAACTGAAAATAACCTATCTACCCAAACTATATAAGTACATAAGTAAGGGGGGCTGAGCAGTTTAATTCTCTCAAATACTGTAGGTTTCAAAATAGCAGCAATTTAGTTGGTTCAAATAGCTCTTAACACACTACGAAATGCCATTGATTACGGCGTAGAAATTAGCGTATATTTTTCGAAAAAATTACAAAAATCGCGCCCTCATTGCCTCCGGCGGCTAAGGCTTTGCTTCCAGTGTGTAGGCCTTGTAATCTTGAAGATCAAGATCGTGGTCTGAGCTTGATCTTCAAGATCACATTTTTTTAATGATCTGATCTTGATCTTGAAGATCGCATTTTTTGTGTGGTCTTGATCTTGAAGATCAAAATCACTTTCATTTTTAAATGTCGCGTAGGGTAAACATCGCCGAGGCCAGGTTATGTAATATTTTGAAGCTATTTCATGGCTCCGACACGGAATGGAGTCTAAACTGGAGTGGAGTTTAATGGAAGGAGCGGATGGAGTCTAAAAAAATTCTTTTGGTTTACTGTTTATGATCTACGATGTCAATGTCATAAAATGTACAATGTCATGAAAAAAGATTTTGTTTTTGACCAGCGAGAAGGCTGAGTGGCAGAAGCGTCTGGCTTCAATGGCGACTCTTGTGCGGGAGACCGGGTTCGATTCCTGCGTCGATCAAATCTAACACTAATTGCCAATGGCTCGGTATTGTTACATACTGTTGCGAAGTTAAATTGTGTGCCCGTGGCGCTTTGAAGCGGAAAGGGGCCCCGCAAACTAATGGCGCCAACACAGGGTATTTAAGCGAGTAAAATGAAGATTTGATATTTTTGATTTGATTTTGTTCTTGAATTTCGTTATTGTTATGCAAAACTAGCAAAAGTAACCTAAAAAAGTTTTCGTGATTGTTTAAACTAGTAAAATAGCTACCGGTACAAAAAGTTTTTGAGAGTCAAATGTTTTACGTTATTAGCGAAATCAGCACTTCCATTGCCCATTGATAGTCAATACTGATACATCATTTAAAATTTATAGCTTACCCCCCCCCATCATCACCACTATCTCTCTTTAAGTATTAAAAGTAAAATGATCTTGATCTTCAAAATCACGATCTTGATCTAAATCTTCAAGATCATAGTGTTTGGAAGATCTGATCTTTGATCTTCAAGATCACATTTTTTTGATGATCTGATTTTGATCTTCAAGATCACCAAAAGGTGGTGATTTTGCCCATCTCTGACTGTGAAGTAGGCTAGTACTAGAAGGGCTGTGAAGACCTCTAGTTCCAGTTGGGTAACAAAATGGCCTGAGCAGGTACGCCTTGGGTTTAGCGGCAAAAACCCTAATTTTTAATGAATTTATTTTCTGGGAAATCCGCGGCTTGTCACTGATTACACTTCCCCTAATTTATTGAAGGTCAGATTAGAGCTTCCAAGTTGCACCTGATAAATCTGGCGCTAAAACAAACATTGTTGCGGCGCCAAAATAGGTTAAAGTTTCATATTCGGTTAATGCGCGAGTTTCATTTTTATGCTGTACATGGCTTATCTTTGCCACGTTAAAAGCGTCCTTTTATAATAGATCTTATGTCACGTTAGGGAGTGGATAATTATATAATGCGCATTAGAATAAAAATCACACTAAATTCAATACAACTAACAAAGCTCTAAATAACTAATTTTTATCATGAAGAAAAAAAGAGCATAGTCTGATCCATACATTAAGTTCACCTTCAATTTGTGAAAATTTTTAGTCTTTTAAGTGCGTCTAATTGTCCAAAAAATACGACAGGGACGCAGGGAAACAAGTACGGGGGGGAGGGGGGGGGGCAGGAGAGGCGGAGCATCCCCAAACAAAAATTTTGCTTCCTTAAACCCAAAACAACAATAGTAGAAAATAGTGGTAAGTATTGTAAGCGCCTACCTAAAAGAAATTTTGCCCCCCCCCCTAGAACAACGCTCAAGTTGCGGCACTGCAGGGACGTTACCAGGAACTGCCCTCCCAAAATTTTACTTTGCCCCCCTTCAAATAATTTCAGTAAAACGTCATTTTTAACAAAATTTCATGCATTTTGTGCCTAAATATGTTACTTTCTCCCTCCAAAAATTTTCTTTGTCCCACAAATGATTTGGAGCAAAATGTCCTAAGTCAGCCAATTTTGAGTAAAACCTTGTTTTAGCTCCGCGTAAACCTTATTTGCAAGGATGGCAGTACGGTACGGTACGTTGGTACGGTACGGTACGCCTCGATTTTTGCTAAGAGGTACGGTACGTTGGTACGGTACGCTTTTTTTGTAATGGTACGGGTACGGTACGTAGGTACGGTACGCTTGTTAGTACTGGTACGGGTACGGTACGTTGGTACGCTGTTTGAATTAAAAATCCCAGACTTTTCGTACATAGCACCGGATTTTTGTATGCAGAGGCAAAAGACAGCTAAATCCGACGCTAAATGTGTGAATTGAGATCGTTGATTTATAGACTAGTAATTTCAAAGTCAGTTAAAGTTGCGAGCAGTTGAAAGCAAGAATGGCAGTACGGTACGATACGTTACGCTTCATTTTTTGCTCAGAGGTACGGTACGCAGGTACGGTACGCTTTTTTTGGAATGGTACGGGTACGGTACGTTTCAAAAATTGAACTGAAGTACGGTACGCTGGTACGGTACGGTTGAAGGTGCGAGGTACGTAGTATGCAAATTCCGAACGTACCGTACCGTACTGCCATCCTTGCTTATTTGTTTTTGGTCTTCATTGAAATTTTTAAATTTGGGAGCAAAATCCATACGAGGGCAAGTTAATGGAAAACGTTAGCTTTGTTAACTACTAGTCCGTTAACAAACTTCATTCCTCCGTTAAAGTTAATTCGTTATTTTCAGCTCTAATTAACGGAAGTTAATGAAGTCCGTTAATTCGTTAACATTTTGCATGTAATTTACATTTCTTTTTATTCACTCACTTCTAAAACACATAATGACAGTGTTGAGCTAATTGTAAGGAAAATTTATTGCTTTGGTGGTTTTTTTGTGGTTTAGAAGTAACATTTTACAATGTAATCTAATTTCAAGATAAAAATAGGTTCAAATGCACTAACGAAACTGCTGCGATCGTAAAATGTTTGGAAATTGCGAACAGCGATAATTAATAAACCTACGAGGCTGCAGCTTGTTATTAGCCGCAAAAGAGAGCTCCTTTCTTTGCTTTTTCTGGTATAAAACTCGTGCTAATACGCGACCAGAGGTAGGCACTTGCGGCGCAACTATTTCACTTGCGATAGCGCTTGCGCTGCAATTGTTGTTAAACGGTTGCGCTGACGCTTGCGCCGCAAGTATTTTAGCAATTTTGAGCGCAATCGCAAGTCAAATACGATTATGGAATAATAGTTTTTTAATCAAATGTGATTAAAGTTAACAAAAAAACGTTGACGAGATACATAGGAATAGCCAGGATTTTTGGTTGGGGGGAGGGGAGGCCAAACCACAAATCACACATAACAAGGTCATCAAAATTTTTGGGAAAGAGTAACTTTTTACGGGACAAAGATACCGTAGAATGGAGGATCAGAAGCCGGAATCTGGGTCGGCATCTAACCTGCGTTTTGTTAAAGAAAAAAGACCTGAACCTAAAGTTTAAAAGATTTCCAAAGTTGTCTGAGTTGGGAGACGTGGTGAGCAAACTAGTTTAGTCCAAACGTATCACAGACAGGCCACCGCTGGTTGATTTTTTGGAACTTTTTTTGGAAAAAAATAGCTATTTTAATGCCATTCGGATCACATTTCGCACGTTTTTAGGGCCATTTAAAATGACTAAATTTTTAAGAATTGAAAGCCACTTGAAACAATAAAATTGGTGAGTCCTTCCTTTACTTACAGATCAAGTTCAAAACACGTTTAAAATCTTGAATTTGGGGTTTAATTTTGTAAGTGACTTGGCTCAGGTTGGAGAAGCAAAGTACATAGCCACCTGCAATATTTTTAGCAGTAGACTGATTAATCGATTGAATTTTTGCCTTAGGAAACTTTTTTTTTGTCATGAATATGGGTTATACATTTAAATTGGATGGCAAAAGTTTGATTTGAGGGGGCCCCAAGCCACCTACCTGGTCGTTAATATTTGTCTGTTGTACACGTATACTCTTTACGCGAAAATGCTTAAAGAAACTGAAACTGAAAAACACATAGCGCATTGTTGCTATTATTTTTTATCATTGGTGGCATTTCAATTGGGGAGACGGTTTTGCCCCTCCCTTCCTGGCTACACCTATGACAAGGTAGGTTCATAAAAGCTTCTTTATGGGAAATTCCATTCGTCTACTGCTTGCAATACTTCTATAGGATGTACAGCAGTAGTCATCTTTCGCTAAAACGTCTCTCTCTAAAATATTTTTTGCCGATTTTTCAAAAAAAAAAAATCCGACTGAGTAAGTTAAAAAATGGTCGTAAAATCAAATTTTAAATAGAAAAATTAATTTTGTAATTGTCTTTTTAGAAATACGCTAACCGTTTTTAAACAATCTTAAACTTGCTTTGGGCATTAACCGCGTTATTCGTGACAGTTCTTTTTTACCGTAAATCAAAAAACAACAAAAACTATTCATTACAACTTTTTTTCTAGTCAGGGAAAACTTAAAAGATATTGCAAACAGGAGTGACAGCATTGGTAGAGCTCTTTTAAGTAATACTTAGATGTTTCAATTTCTTTAAACAAAAACACTACAGGATGAGTTTTTAGCGTGCTCCATATGTCAAAGAGCAGTAGTACTTAAATTGTAAGGGACCACCCACCGAGAGTCAGCATCCTCCCTTCGAGATTTCAGGGCTGGATGATCAGACGAAAAAGTAAATGTTAGCACGAATGAATCCTACCAGTTCCGGCCGAATATAGTGCCAAAATGCGGTAAAGACCTTTTTTTTTTTGGCCTTTACCCGATTTAGGGGAAAGAAGTATACAACTTGAATTATAATTTCTTCTAAATTTCATTCGAATTCGGTATTGGCTCGGTCATGGCTCCAAAAGCGTCACCTAATGCAAAATTTTACAGTACTCTCAGAGAGTGATGCTAATTGCTCCAAAAGCACAAAATATGTATCGAAGCTTGCAAAGGATTTCCTTGAAGAGCCATTAGAAAAAACAGTGACTTCGAAGTCGTTCGCTTACCACTACATGCAGACTTTATTAGAAGAATTTTTTAACACCACGGTTCCTTAAGAGCAAATGTTGAGAGTATTTCTTCGTTAGTTGTAAAGATGTTCTTCACCCAAAGTGGTTAAGCAATGCGCATTTTCAAATGCTTGTATTTTTTAAAGAAAATCAGTAAGTATAATATATATTGTTTTTTTCTATATTTTCTAATTTGGTAGCGTGCATAATTTGTTTTGAATATTGGTTTCGTACCATAACCTAGTGAGGTCTAAGCAAAGAGTCAATTAGAAGTATACATTTTAAAACGTTACACTTGCGCTCGCAGTGCAATTATTTTTTTGGGCTTGCGGAAACGCTTGCGGCGCAAAATTTTTAGAGTAGTTGTGCGTGCGCTTGCGGCGCAGCTTTTATGACTTTCGCTGCCCACATCTGTATGCAACAAGTGTTACCAAGGGCAAACTGGTTTGTACCGGTACGATGAATGAATGGTGCAAGAAATTAACGATAAAAAACTTAACGGAAGTTAATTTGGTCCGTTAACATAAAAAAAAACTTTTTAACGAATTACGAGTTAATACAAAAGTTAGCTTCGTTCAAAGGCGTAGCCAGGATTTTGAATTTGGGGGAGGCTCAAACCACAAATCACACAGGTGAAGACTAAAAAAAAAGGTCTTCACGATCCGATTTAGGATTTTTTGTTTGGGGCGGGGGGGGGGGGGCAAAATTTAGTTGAGACCAGTTTAGAATTGGGAGGGGCCCAAACCACACATGGAAATATGAAGTTCGACATCAGAAAACGGCAAATGAGGTCTTCATGGACAGAAGAGCTGAATTTATCTTGAAAATTAGGTGAAGACCAAAAAAAAAAAGAAAAGGTCTTCACGGGTTGAAAAGCTGAATTTGTCCCGTAAATTAGGTGAAGATAAAAAAAAGGTCTTCACGGTCTGAAATCTAGGTGAAAACCAACCACGGTCACAAAATCATCATTGCTGGCATTACGATTGGGGGAACCCGGGCCCCCTCCCCCCCCCCCTTAGCTATGCCTATGCTCGTTATTAATGGATTAATGATTTTTGCCCACAATGGCAAAATCAGCTCTTCATTTTGTGAAGACCTTTCATTTTTTTTGGAGATCATTGCGAAGCCATTTTCCCCCAAATTTTTGCTTGCCCCCCACCAACAATTCCGTTCTGGCTACGTGCCTGAAATACGGGACTCCTATTTGGCATAACATGCAAATTTTTTGTCCAAGCTCTTCTATCTCAGGTTGGAGTACTACTCTTAGGATGAGTGACTAACTGATAAAATTCAATTAAGCTCAAGATATCATTTTGATCTCTGATTGCTTTACCAACTGATTCCCAAATGCCTGAAAGTCAGGTGCAGCACATGACCAGTAGCGTAGCCAGGGGGGGGAAGGCTATAGCCCCCCCCCATTGGCATGTCAACCAAAATGCAGAAAAAGAAAGACACTACGTTTTTAGCACTTTTGAGACAGTTAAATGCACTAGAGTGGACTAAATAGTGATTTAAAGCATCTTTTGAAACATATATTTAGGGTGGGGGCTAATTTGTTGAAAATAAACCTAACAAATAAATAAAAACTTTGAAAAATGGTCAAAAATACGCAATCAAATTTGATCGCAAGGGTAAAAATGTTAAACATAGGTGTCATCAACAAATATACTATAAACTAAGGAATAGGGGGGGGGCTATTCAGTATTAGTTAATAACCAATTTCTATGAAATTTCTTTTCATTAGCCCCCCCCCCAATTATTTTTGTCTAAAAACTGTATACGAAATGGATTACTCCGTGTGAGTTTTATTGAACTACTACTGTATTCGATTTTATAATTTACCAGCATCTAAATAAGAGAACTAACATTTTACCATGAGCCACCTTCCAAATAGCATATTTATGCAATCAGTTTAATCATGTTTGCACGATCAATTTCTAAGCCACGTTTTAAAAGCATTATTTTTTAATCAAAGTAGCCCTAAAATGAAGTTATTTTTGCAAAAAAATGCAAAAATTTCGAGCGCTGGGGGCTCTGCCCTCTGACCCCCAAAACACCCCCCCCCATTGCGAATTTCTGGCTACGCGCCTGCACATGACACAAGACTTTAGCCAGTCTGCACTCTGCAAGCTATGCACTTTATGCAGTTGTGCACTAGCATCATAGGTGGGCACAAGTCCGTTGATCGTTAATAACGAACCTAACTTTTTCATTGACTCGTTAATCCGTTAAAAAGTTTTTTCATGTTAACGGACTAAATTGACTTCCGTTAAGGTTTTTATCGTTAATATTTTGCACCATTCATTCATCGTACCGGTACAAGCCAGTTGGCACTGGTAATACTCAAAGGTGGAATCGAGGACACAAGGCTCGAGGCCAAGGCCAAGGACACAAAAAAAATCCGAGGCCAAGGCCAACAAGGCCAAGGACAGCCTTTTCGAGGACAGACACTCTCGAGGCCAAGGACAGAAATGCTCGAGGCCAAGGACACAAGCGCAAGTGCTCTCCAACCAAAAAAAAGAAAGGTCTTCACAAAAATTTTTCAGGCGATCTCCAAAAAAAAAAAAAAAAGGTCTTCACAAAAATTTTTCAAGCGATCTCCACAAAAAAACGTTTTCCAAAAAATTTTTCAAGCGCTCCACAAAATTTTAACAATTCAAAAAATAGTGCTGTTCTCGAGCCTAGGACAGGCCAATTTTCGAGGACTTGAGACCTTGGGGCCAAGGCCAAGGACTTCAAAATCTGTTCTTGAGGACTCCACCTCTGGTAATACTTGTTGCGTATTCGCACTAGTTTTATAAAAGAGAGCGAAGAAAGGAGCTCTTTTTTGTGGCAAATAATAAGCTGCAGCCTCATAGGTCTATTAATTATCGCTGTTCACAATTTCCAAAGATTTTCCGATCGCAGCTTCGTTAGTGCATTTAAACTTATTTTTATCTTGAAGTTAGATTAGATTGTAAAATATAACTTCCAAAACACAAAAAGACCACCACAGTTGTAAATATTTCCTTACAATCAACTCAACAGCTTCAATACGTGTTCTAGAAGCGAGTGAATATAAAGAAATGTAAATTACGCGCAAAATGTTAACGAATTAACGGACTTTATTAACTTCCTTTATTAAAGCTGGAAATAACGGATTAACGTTAACGGAGGTGTGAAGTTTGTTAACGGACTAGTGATTAACGAAGCTAACGTTTTCCATTAACTTGCCCACCTATGACTAGCATTGTGGTGCAGGTCATCTCTAGTGCATAGCCTGCAGAATGCAGACTGGCTTAACAATCAGAGATCAAAATGATATTTTGTGCTTAATTGAAATTTTTTGATTTGTTGTTATTCGCTGGTTTCGAAGTTGTTTTAAAGTCGGAATTAGTACGTAAAATATCGGAGAGGAGCTGAAGTCAAAAGTAAGCACTCCGCTCCTCTGCAGTGGCAGTACCAAAATGCAAGGTGGTTAATAGTTAATGCAGGTACGCTTTCAGTAGAATTAGCGTACCACTACCAGTACCAGGCTGAGTAGATTGATTTTTAATTTGTTAACCAAGTAGCCTTATACAGGGTGCTTCAAAAGAAACATACCAGTACCGTATATTACTGAAATGATACCACTATACCAGTAGAACATCACGTGACCATGGAGATAGTTTAGGCCAGTCAGAGTGGTTTAGGCAGACCCTCATCCACTAATCAAAAATACAGTAGGCCTAGTTAGTTTTAGCAAGGATGGTAGTACGGTACAGTAGGTTACCTAAGTTACTAAGTTGGCCTATAATACGCTGCCTGCCGGTACGGTACCAGGATATGCCTCAGTTTTTAGATAAAAGTACTGTTAGTGTTAGGTCAGTAGGTGCTGTTCAGTCATTCAGTGTTGGTGAAGGTACGAGTACGATAGGCCTAGGTGGTTCTTTGAAATTACGTACAAACATACCGTACCAACACGATACAATTTGTTGTAGTGCGCCAGCCCAGGGCCATTTTTAATTCGAAGTGACTTGGCGCACGGAACGTGCGCGGTTAAATAAACAGAGATTTTAGTGACGTCACTCGTTTTGAGAAATTTTAATTTTTATTATTACAGTTATAGGTTTGGGTTAGGGTTTGGGTTAGGGTTTGGGTTAGGGTTTAGGTTAGGGTTTGGGTTAGGGTTAGGGTTTAGGTTAGGGTTTGGGTTAGGGCTAGGATTAGGGTTTGGGTTAGGATTAGGGCTTAGGGTTAGTTTTTTTAGTCTTTATTACAAAATGTCTGCGCGCACGTTCAAGCCTTTTCCTTTTTAGTTTTATCAATTTTTACCTAAAAATTTTTCTATCATTGTACCAATAGCCTATGGTAAGCTATTTCGATTTTTGATGAACAAAAAGTCACCTCTCAATAAAACTGCATCTTATTTTGCTCTGTAAGATTTTAGCTGTTCGATTAGATAATGCGAATAGTGTAGCCCATTTCACTCGATTTTGCTCGTTTAATTTTGTTCATTTCAAATTTTTTGTTGATGTGCATGATAGGCAAATGCACGGGTGTCGTTAAGTATGAGTCGTCGCTTTATTTTCGGCAGCTCTGCGATTCGTGTATGAGCACGCATGCGTCCTCTCCTTCTCTCTGATCTAAGCTATTCCCCAGATCTAGCCCTAACCCTAATGCGTGTACGCATGAGAAGAGGAAGAGCGCACGCACGCTCATGTACGAGTCGCAGAGATTCCGAAATAAAGCTGACAGCTTGTACTTAACAACAGCCTAAATGCACATCAGTATCGGCCTAATTTATCTAACTGTAGCCTACAACATGCACTGACAACCGGAATTTTTTTTTAAAGTCTTGTGCATTGCATATAAACTACATCAATTCCGTCATAAACGTGTAATCAAAAATACCAAGTTCATTGTACTAATCAAAAATGTTGATAAAAAGCCCAAGTATCAAATTTGCAAAATGTTTATCAAATTTAAAGTGATCAAACAAACTCCACCTCCTTAATTGCTATTAAACATGCTATTAACTCTGTGTACCTCTTAATCTTGGGTATACTGTGTAGGCTATACGGCATGAATAAAATATAAACAAAACATAGGCCTATTGATATTAATGTTAGGTCGCATAATAATTAATGGAAAAGACTTGGCTCACGTTCCGTGCGCGCAGACATTTCGTAAGGGGCTGTTCATAAAAGACGTCCGCACAAAATAGCAAAAAATTGACCCCCTCCCCCCATGTCCGCAAAATGTCTGCAATGACTAAACCCCCCCTCCCCCTTGTCCATGCGGACACAAAAATGCGTTAATTAGACACTGACACACACAAAGTTTTAATACTAAGTTTGCACGGTTTAATTATATACTAAGTTTTAATACAAAGTTTAATTATATAATAAGTTTAATTACAAAGTTTAATTATATACTAAGTTTTAATACAAAGTTTACACAGAGCAAGCACAGCGCAAGGTGATGTAAAACGTACAGACATGTGATTTGTTTTGTGTGCGCTTCGCGCCCTTAAATCACATGACTATACGTTTTATGCGTGGTTCACACTGGCCCAGAAAACCGAAAACGGAATAAAACAATCTGCGATTTTCCGTCGCGGAAAAAGTTGAAATATGGACGTCCGCATTCCAGAAACCCCCCTCCCCCCTTGTTCGCAAATGTCCGCAAATCTATTACCCCCCCTCCCCCCCTGAGTGCGGATGTCTTTTATGAACAGCCCCTAATGAAGGCTAAAAAACCTAACCCAAAGCACTACCCTTAGCCCTAGTTAATCCTAATTCTAGCCCTAACCCAAATCTATAACTATAATAATCAAAATAAAAATTTCTGAAAACAAATGACGTCATCGGAATCTTTGTTTATTTAACCACGCACGTTCCGTGCGCCAAGACACTTCGTTAATTAATTGTTGTTTAACCAAATTGACTGATTGAAGGTCTGAGGTACTGTATGTAAAAAACACACCGTACTCAGGTATTGGCCCAGTAGCGTACCCTACGTAAGAATGGTACGCTTCAAAAATTAAACTGAATATGTTAAAGGTGCAAGGTATGCAGTACACAAATTCTGAACGTAACATTACACTGCCATCCTTTATTTTAGGACAACCCTAATCACATGTTGGGGTTTACACACCCTGGTCTCATTGTTGCGTCATTGTTTAATTAAAACTCTTTGCAATGATTAGCCTATCTCTGCTTGGTGGCTTCAAACAAGCTTCAAATTTGGTAGGTGAGAACAACAAAGAACTCAACCAAAAAACTTGGAAAAATAATAAGCTTAGAGCTCCAAAGCAGGTGCACAGGGTTTATACGGTCAGGGAAAATCAGGGGAAACCATATCTTTTTCGAGATGGTCAGGGAATTCAACGAAAAAGTCAGGAAAAAGTTGGAAAAAGTCAGGGAGATATTTTTGGAAAGTTCTTATCTCCTATGAATCAAGATCCATTGTTTTTTAAGACACAATCAATCTTTTTTAAGATACAATTACGACAGGTCACCTGTGAAATTCTTATTTCTGCTGCTGAATTGATGTTTCTGTGTATGTATGCATTAGGTGTGCATAGTTCTTTTTGCTGCTGGTTGATATTATACTGTTCGTTTATATTCTGAAAGTCAGGGAAAAAGTATGTTTTGCAGGATTGGGTCAGGGAAAAACATAAAGATTTTTAAAGGAAAGTCAGGGAAAACAGGTGCGATTTTGACGAAAGTCAGGGGAATATGTCAGAAAAATTCCGTATAAACCCTGGTGCAGATTCATCCTAAGACTAAGAGTAAGAATAGATTGGCCTACTATCGCTTTCTTATTACAGGAGAATAAAAATGCATCAATTAAATCATACTAACAGTTAGTAGTCAGGAGTTAAAGTTGTCTTTGCTAATTTTTGAAGTTGGGCTACAGTATCGTCAGCATGTTTACTGCAGACTAGGCCTAATTGTAAATTATTCTAGGCCTACAGTAGAATGTTACGCTTGTATCGACTTTCTTTTGTTTACCGCTCAATTCGTCATGCATCATCTGCATCAATTATTCCTGTACAAGAAGGTCAACCAACAAAATTTGTTGTAAAAAATGGAAAGTTTTTAAGAGTTTCAGAAAAAGCACCAGCTGTGACAGAAGAAATAACTCACACTGGTCAGGTATGGCAACTCTGAACTAAGTCTTATCTGTATCACTAAATGACTACAGACTAGTGCTACTAAAATAAGGAAGTACCGGTGATAGACTATAGCACACCGAAGGTCTGTGATTGTGCTTCTGTTTATCATGTATTAGAAAAATGTCCAGCTCCTCAATTCAATACTGGTGCTGGTTTGTATGCTCAAGTAGGTGTACTGGTTTCTCCAAATTTTTGTTTCAATGATTTGCCAAGGTTTGAAGTTATAACAATAACACTACTAATTAGCCCCTCAAGTTAAAAATTGAATCAACCAAATGGCTTAATACAGTGTTTTCCAAGAGAGATGGAAGTTATTGTAGAGTATGTTCTGGTGTTTGACTAGCCTAGTAATCTCGGATCTTTGCTTTAAATTGCCTTGTCTGTTTATGAGTCATGCCATTTTTTATGCACAAGAAAGTCTATCAGCAGCTGTATATTTTTAGTTGTAAGTCAACAAACTTAATGATATATCAAACTTATTTCATCTGTTGATAATGATGAAATCTGAAATTCTTGCCAGTGATCTTGTCACAAATTGGTTTTGTCTTAACAGGATTGTGTAACAGGTCTACGGCATTCTGCTTAAGAGAAAGACAGAATAGACCTATGTGGCAACCATCATCGTACTGTTATCACATTATGTAGATTTATGCATTGACTGACAAGTCATTGTAATATTCTACTACCCCCAGAGCTGTCTTGCCCTAACCCTCATGTAGTGGCGAAATCGCTTTGTGACAAGATCACTGGCAACCAATAAAATAAACGCAATATTTTATGTGATTCTGAAATTTTTAAACAAATAAAGTGCTTGTGCTGAAAGTTAAAAGCTATAATTTTCTCCTTACTTATGGAACTTTATTCTTTATACAAAGGTGTATTGCAGAACTATCTTTTTTATATATTATGTAGTATTTTGAAGAGGGAGATTGGAGAAGAAATCGATATCATCATCGAACAAAATTAGTAAGTTGTCTATTGCTTTTGTCTTTTATTTTTATAGTATTTTTGAAGTCAGTGAAGCATCCAGTAGTTTGCAATAGTCAAAATTGAAGTATAATTTTTGAAATTCTTATTTTGGGGCGGCGGTTACAAAGATATTCAACAAATACAAAAACATATCCCCCTAAAAAGTTTTTGAAAACCCTGAGTTTGTTCTCCCAGCCTGAATTTCCAGAAAAAGAGGGTTTTACCGGTATTGAATAGGTCATTGTGATGTTACTGGAAAGGTTAATATTATTTAGTCTCTCGTTTTCCGTGTAAGTTCAGGCTGAGAAAGCAGATTCAGGGTTTTCAAAAATTTTTTAGGAGGGATATCTCTTTGTATTTTGTTGAGTATTTTTGCAACCGTAGCCCCAAAATGAGAACAAAATATTTCAAAAATTCGAATTTTATTTTAGCTATTGTAAACTACCGGAATTGGGTGGATGGCGGATGTTTCATTTCCTTTAAGAAGCACTATTTGTCATGATAATGAAATTTAATTCTTATGTATTTAGTCTACTTTAGAAGTTTGTTCAGCATTAATTAACTTTTTGCAAAACAGCGTAGAACTTTGAAAGTTCATCACTAGAAAATCTTCAAACTTGTTAAAGATGTCACAGTGACATTTGTGGAATTGGGAAAGCTGAGTTGCCCAACCCTTAGTCGGTGATTAGTTAATCCACTCATAAACACTTTTCAGTGTGCAATTTTCAAAAAGAATTTGTTACCAAAGCAACTAAAAATCTAACTATTTAGAGCCTGATTGGTATCGCATAGATGCTTCTTCATATCACAAATATTGCTATTGGGCAACTGTATAAACCCACAACCTAAAACATTTAGGTAAATAGAAATTGGGCTGTTCGCATGGTTGCAGAAATACCTCCAATTGAAGTTGAAGGTCGCATAGCTGTTTGCGATGGCAGGGGAAGTCCTGATTGTCCTGCCGCCCTTGGACATCCTAGAGTTTATATGAATTTAGTAAGTACCATGTGATCTTTTGTAAATGCTTAAAAAATACTTTAGTTTTAAATTATTGATGATGATTGACGCATCTTTATGCTTCTGTTTCGAGAAAATGACTGTGGCGCAGTCCTGATGAATCTGCTTCTACATAAAAGTTCACCATTTTATTTTCTTAAGTTTTTTGGTTGTCGTTTCCCTCATTTGACTTCTTTGCGGTTAAATTTCCTGCTTGTTTGAAGCCATTAAGCAAGTATAATCCTAGTAAAGCGCTTAATCAAAGAACGTGATCAGGGTGCGGGTTGAAGTATGATTGCTAAGCGCTTTAAGGACGCAACAGCGCGATCAAGATGAGGGTTGAACCCAGGTTATGCAACCAGAGTCGTCACAAAAACGACGCCTTTTTATAACATCCATTGTAATACCCTGGTCACAGTACATTGGTTCAACGTTATTTGTTGATTCTGACAACAACTTGTTGGTGAGCTAAGAATATATTATACCAAACTGAACATGTAGGTCCATGAGCGATTACAATAGTCAGTTACTTAGAACGAGTGGATTGTTGAGTGTTTAGGGTTAGGCCTTGAAAGTGTTGGAAGTGTAGTGTCAATTATCATGTGGGATGAACGATGACATCCAGTTAACAAAGGCCACCCCTGTCCCATAGTCAATTAGTCTGTAATATCCGTATGACCGTATCCGCTTGTTCTGAACAACAGCTCATTTCTTGTCCCGCCATTTTTGTCGATATTTTGTGATATGTTCCTTTAAAAGAGAATTGGAGATGGCAAGATACCAGAACCCATTTTGGCCTTTGTGGAAAAGGACTAACTCGATAAACGTCCCCTCTCACTGCTTGCCTTTTGAAAAACTAATGGAATGCTGTCTTGTACTAAGACAGCTAAGCACTCAACTTTTAATCTAAAACCTAATTCGCGCTAAGTTATTCCAAAATTGTTTTGCAATCACTTATAAGCTGAGTTTCCAGTAGGTAATTGCCGTTTCTTTTAAGTGATTGACTGGCTGATTGCTGTACGATTAGAATGAGGCGATTTTCAACCTGCATTGATGATAACAAGGCATTGTGGGGTCCACGACAACTGACCGCCAACTAACCCTAATATTGGCGGTCGATTGAACTGGCTCGCGCTTTTTGTGTTCATGGCCCGCGGTTTACCAAAAAATGCATGGTAACTAAAATCACCGAATTGTTTTTATTGTATCAATGCTGTTACTTAGTTCACACACAACATATGGAGATCTCTGTATAGCAAAGTGCATTGAAACACGTTACGCTTTTCTACTTTTCAGCCGGTTCATAGCGGTGCTAAATTTAGAGAACCTGATGTTAAATGATGCTTGCGTAAATTTTCTGCTCTTAAAAAGTGAAGAAAGCAATGTGGCTCGACATTTTGTTGAATCAAAGCCTGCACGCATAACCTTTTTTTGGTCACCTCAATAATATTAGTCGAAAGTAGTTTCAAAACCACTGAAAATTATTTTTAAAGATCTACTGCAGTATTATGCGATGGTAGTACGCTCAGCCCTAGATTTTTTTGTAGATTTTTTTTATTGGTTCTTATGGATCCAGTCCTTGCAAAATTTAAATAGATCCACAGGCCTTACGTGGAGCATTGTTAAACATCTCTAGAAATGACTGGACAAAGGTTTTTAACCAATTCTTGTATTTTTTAGGACAAAGGGACAGTGGTAACCTGCATGTACTGTGGTTTACGATTCGTGAAAAAAAAATCTGAATGAACTTTTTATTTTTGTTGTTTTTATTTCATAATAAATTACGTGAATTGTTTTGTTTGACTTGTGGATTTCGCATTGTGTCCTAGCGTAAAAAGAAGAGCTAGCTTAGCATAAATTGGTTTTGAAGTTCGAATTTAGCCAAAAATCTTTAGGCAAGCTTTAGTTTACTGACACGTCGGCAACGTATTGCTGATGCCGCTTTAGTCTCTACGCCGCTAATATATCGCCACTACGTCGCAACTGCTAAGTAACTGAGCTTGTTTTGTCTTTTACTGTACTTCAATATTCTTTATGGGTTCAATTCAGAATTTCGGGGTTAAATAGAATAGGGTTTGGGTATTGCTGAAAAAACGTTTCGACGAGGCGCGGTCTACACTGGGCCTAAAATCATGAGCGCACTAGCGTATCCTTTGTTTATTGGCACGCTGACGCACGGAATTTTTCTTTCAAATAAACTTAGGATACTTATGATTTTACGCCCAGTGTATGTCGAGACGGTAGTTGGCATGTTCTAACACGTTTGCTTTACCGGCACTTTGTTTATGGAAATGACGTACTGAAAAAATTAGCAGAAGCGCTGGTAAAATTTGATAATGCCTCTTAAAAGTGATTGAAAAAAGCATAGACCCGATGAAGAAATCAGAAGTGGAGTCGAGGACTTAAAAAAAAATCCAAGGCCAAGAACTGACTTTTCGAGGACAGACCCTCTCCAGGCCAGGCGCGTAGTGAGAAATCTGCAATGGGGGGAAGGCTGTTACGGGATGGATCTTGGGCCAAAAAAAGATCTTCATATAAATTTGGTGCGAGTTTCCTGTCCAAATTCAGTTGAAGACCAAAAAAAAGATCTTCACTTAAATTTGGAATGATTTTTCTTTCCGAATTCGGTTGAGGTCCAATAACAAAAAAGAGGCCCCCACCTGAATTTGGAAATGCCTATGGGTGTGGGCTATTTTCTATTCCAGTGCAGAAATTGGTCTAAAAAGTACTAAAATCGCGGCTACAGCCCCCCTTCCCCCTGGCTACGCTACTGATCGAGGCTAAGGATAAAATTTTTCTGAATTGTGGTCGGCAAATTTCCCAATATTTTTAAGCGCGCAAATGTTTAAGAAATAGCATTTCGTAAAATTTTTAATGATAATTCAAAAATAGTATTTTCGAAAAATACCGGTCAGTTGGTCGAGCGGTAACGCATTCGTCTATGGAGCGGGAGGTCTGAGGTTCAAATCTCCGGCCGATCAAATCGAACATAAGTTTTGCCTATAGTTCGCCACCGCTGCAACATTTCTTCAAAAGAAGCTGTGTTGCCCGGGCGCAATGATGCGGAGATGAGCCCCACAAACTCGTTACACGCTTTGGCGTATTACAGCGAGTATAATGATAGATTTAATACTTTCGAATATTGATGAATGTCATTTTGAAGTGTTGCGCGTTAGTAGCAATATTGATTACGTACCGAAACGATAACGTGGGAATAAAACCAGGCCGTAACTGGTAAATGGGAATAATCAGTACCTAAATTGTAGCGGGGGGACGCGTCCCCCCATCAAGAGTTCGCGTGACTCCATCGAGATTTCAACGTCCCCCCTATCGAGATTTCAGCGCTCTCTCTACTGAGTGTAAGCGTCTGGATGATTAGACGAAAAAGTAGCTGTCAGCACGAATAAAATTCAAACTTCCGGTCTAATAGTCAGTCAGTGTCAATTTATTCATGTAGTACCACACGCAAACAAAGAAAAAACCACATTTGGAATATACAGTTGCATGTAAATAGAGTACGGTACATAGGGAGACCACAAAAGAACGAGGCGCTCACTGAGTCATGGCCTCCCTATTTCACACATTTTTGCTTTTATGAAATAATTCACAACGTTTCGTTGTAAGTCCTAACGAAGATGACAGACATAGTATTGATTTCCTATTCCTACACAGTTCTTTTAACATAGAGTAGAGCAAAACACTACGACAATATCATTCTCTTGCTATAGTCAGCACAGTATGAATAGATTTGGGCTTCGAACAAATATTTAAAGCATAATATTCATTTTATACGCCATGCACTACTTCACAACAATCTTGATTGTGACAGTATTTTTTTTGGAAAGAACAAATTATGCAGAAGAAACAGGCATCGCTTCTGCTAACCCACCCCCTTCCCCAAAATGCAAATAACTCGCAGTATTACAGTGTGCTGTTGAGTAAGATTTAGATTTTAACGCAATCGCAAACAAAGGGATTAGTTATAGTAATATAACAAAAATTAGAAAAAAGCATGCCTAAGTCTAATTGTACTTTAGATTAAATCGGCTTTAACTGCTTCTTAAAATTTAGGAAAAGAAAGATCGTTCCAATTCGATTGCAAATTATTCCAAATTTGGGCACCACAAATTGCAATGCTTTTTTGGCAGCATTCGAGTTTATAGCATGTGAATAAAAGTTACTGTAACTAATGCATCTTGTGTTGTAGCCTACTTATGTACTGTTTTAGTGGATGTGAAATATTGAATGTATAGATTTGGAAGTTTATTGTGTTGTAAGAGATACATAAATTTTGCCATTTCTAAATGATACATATCCTTAACTTTTAAAGTTTCAATTCATGATACAAGGTGTTGTTTTTACATGTTCATTTTGCTGACATTACAAATATTTCTTAAAATTTCATTTTGAAGGACTTGCAATGGCTGCAAGATTGAATGGTTTGTTGAACCCCATACCAAGATCCCATAAAGTATAATATGCGAGTTCACTGAACCATAATACAACATTAGAAGGGTTTTCTGACAGATGCAGTGTCGAAGATAACAAAATATACCACAAATTTGTGACAATTTTTTGCAAAAATGCTTAACATGGATATCAAACTTAAGCTTTTCATCAATGGTAATAAGTAATCCTAAATATTTTGCAACAGGCGTTCTGTTGATTCTTTCTCCTCGTACAGTAAAGGAAGAATATACTATCAAATTGCGGTTAAGACCTTTTTTTTTGTCTTCACTCGATTTAGGAGACAAAATCCCTTCTACTTTCGGTGAAGACCTCTTTTTTGGTTTTCAATCGATTTCGGGAACTGTATCTGAACTTGAAGCATAATTTCCAGTTTCCACTAAATTTCATCCGCATACGGAATGCGTTTGGTCAAGGCTGCGAAAGCGTCTTCCCACGCAAAATTTTACTGTTTAACTTTAACCCTATTTGCACCGGGGGGGGTGGGCAAATTTGCCACCCCTCTCAGTTATTTTAATATAGCTCCTAAGCTAAAAAAAATTTTGCTTTGATGCACCCTGACTTTGAATCGAATTTAATAGCACACATTTTCAGAAAGTTTGGGGTCAGCCAGACAACCGGAAGTGACGTCATTTATGCCTTTGTCAGTGGCACCTAAGGAGTTTTATGCAGTTTGAGCACAATGCATGCTTATCTGTGCGCGTATTCTCTTCATTGTATTGCGTATTCATTATCGATGCTAATCTTTAGCTGGAATAACGTATTTTTTTTACAGATAAATGCATTGCATCATCATAACGTCATTGATGACGTCATAATTCAAAAATATTGCTTTTTCTGCTGTTTCTCGAAATAAACTGCGTTTGCATAAGAAAAATGTTCATTTTCATCAACTATTGAATGATATAATGAAAATAACACTGCAGTATTGTAAAATTTTGTGAATTATACTATATCTCAGTTACAAAAAATTTGGAATAATAATCGACACAATATATTACATTGACGTCATCGAGCATGTGACGTCATCATGCATGTGACATCATCATCTGCGGTGACTTTATCAGAGATGTGTTTGAAATAACAAAAGACCAAACTGAAAATAATATTTACCAACATTGAGACAAATTTGCTTGATGTTATTAGGATTTACTGGTTTTAATGACGTCATCATCGTTTTCGTGACGTCAAAACCTCAAAATATTTAATTTTAAAAATTTTATAAAAAAATGGCTTCAACAAGCAAAAAATCTTACTTTATCACTTACCAATCGGTTTCTAGATAGGGGGGCAAATTTGCCCCCTCCCCCGGTACAAATAGGATGTAAAAATAGCCTGGTAGATATAGGGTTAAGTATACTGGGAACAACTAAATTCTAAACGTGGAAATGGCCAATTTTAATGCCTTTAACTTCATCAATAAGGGCCCCGGTGCAAACGTCCTCTGATTACGGATTCCCACTTTTGTTTCAATTTCTCAAACACAACCTTTTTGGGTACTTATTAATAGTTACATTTATTAATATTTGCGTACCGTGTGGCGAGCCATTTGCCAAGCTAAGTCCAATTCTTGTCCCTTCTGCAATGGTTTTTATCTTGCTTTCGATGTATTTATCTTGCTTTCATGAGAAAGCGACGCAGGGGCTATGCATAGTACAAATCCCAACTCCCTTCGGATTTAGTGTTGTTTCCAAGTTTTTGGGTAGAATTTGCTTCAAAAAAGTTTAGAAACCAGCGAGGATCTACTTTCTTACGGTAAAGTAAGAGACCTCAACTAGCTATTTTTAGATGTATTTGACATTTTGTTAGTCCTGAAATTCACCATCATCAGAGATGATAAAGCTACGAGTGATGCATACTCTACCACAGCATTTATAATCAATGCAAAAAATTTGAAGCCAAACCTGTAATTACCACGTCACTCCACCAAAAACGAACAATGGTGACAGAAAATGGATCAAATATAATTCCACCCTTATTTACAGGTAGAGTTTAAAGCAGATTTAAACCTTGTATTTGGGGTTAAATTTTTTAAGTGGCTTGGCTAAAGGAGGCTGAAGCCCCGTTAGCCCCCTTGGTTGCGCTACTGCTTATATGTGCCTAACTGCATAGCGCATTGGAGCATAATGCATAACCAACCGCCGAATTCTTAAAAACGCTTCAATGAAACTAGGAATTGGAAGATTAAGAAGCATAGGATTACGGTGAGAACTCATCGAATAGCAAAGCACAATCCGTATTTCCACTCACAACATGATTTTTTAACAAAAAAACGTTTTTTTGAGGCTATGTTTTTTGTTTGAAAACAAAAGACGTTTTTTTAAAAAACGAACAAAGGCAAAAAATATTCACATCACTAACCATACGGTATTTAACTGCAAAAAGTAATCTAAAGATCCCATCTGGGCCGTAAATAGCCGTAATTTCGATCCCATCTGCGTTTAGACTGGACGCAAAGCGACCCGAAGCAACCAAAATTTGACGTCATCGACAGCTCGCGAAAGGTTGCGACCGCTCGCAACCTTCGCGAGCAGTTGCGCAGCAGCGCTTGCTTGCAGGCTGTAGGAAGATAACCAACTAATTCACTGATTGGATTTTTACGATCGTAGTTTGCTAGAAAATAATGTAAATAGTTTATTTGTATGGTTTAGCACCTATTTATCAGTCCAAAGAGTAGGTTGTTGGCAAAGTTAGATTCGCGATAGCCTTAGGCTAGCCAAGTTAATTTGGATCTAGACAGCTAAGGCTGTAAATCCTAGAGTGATTTTTCATAGCTTTGCTGGATCTCAGAGCTTCATTATAATGAATACACCAAAGCAGTAGGCCTAGCCCCACGACATCTAGCTTTTAAAACAAAACGTTTTATTCTGTGCAGCATAGCAGAAGCTATTGTATCAGTCCAGTGGTTTTTTGGCTGAGCAGCTTTTGCTTTTTTGTCTTAAAGTAAACTTAAACTTACATGATGTTGTTGTTTTTTTCAGAATATAAAATAACCCACCAACAGGCTCGTTTTGAGTGTGTTGATAGTGTTTTTACCCATTGTTTCTTAGCTTGTTGTTTTAAAAGTAACCACAATTGAACAATTCCTTGAATACTGGAAAACTCGCAAAAGTTTTTTCACTGCCTTCTTGACCAAGCCAACTTGGTGAATAAAACTGTATTTAGAATTGGTTTCAAGCTACACTGCTACGTACAAGAGCTAGATCGATACAAAAAATCGAAAAATTTCTATGAACTTTTGGATTGGCCTAATTAGTAGTCACTTCTTTGAATAGCTACAAACATGGAATTTTTTCTGAATGTCCTCTTAAAAGTCTTCTTGTTTCTGAAGTTTGTGACCGTGATCAAGTTGAACTGGAAGCAATGGTTTTGGACTACCCCAAGTTTTATAATTATGAATATTGTAGTCTGGTAGTGATTTTTCACTCCAGTTCTAATTGATGAAAATAGAAATGTCAAGTGTGTTAAATATTCATTTACAGTGTCTTTGTGTAATATCTGAATTTAGTTGTTTGTGAATTTCAAAACATTTTTACTGTCTCTTAAAATTTTTACTGCTTTACATGGTGAATAAAGTGACAAAGTAAACTATTTTAAGTCTGAAGTTCAATCATTGCAATTACAGTCAGTGTATTTAGATGAACTAGAAAGCCAATATATATCTAACCAGTAGAAAGTGAGTTCTGTTTTTTTGCTGAGGTGACTATTATTGGTAGAGAAGTACCCGCCAAGCAAGTTCATTAATATTGTTCCATTCTCTAAACTAAACAAAAAACTTGATACAGCATTTATAATAAAAATAATTGGACTGGGGAAGGAAGCTAACAACACTTTTATTCAGATGCTTGAGTAACAATTTTCACATGAAAAAATCTAAATGTTTTTTTTATCAGGGGCATAACCAAGAACTTGCCAAGAGAAGGCTTGACCTTACTGCTATAAGTTTGTCTGTATCTTACAAACGGTGGTTTAGAGCGAAGCCCTTTGAGGTAAACGCAACCGTCGCAACGTAGCCTACTGATACCGCAAGAAAATACAAACTAATAAAATGCTCTCGATAGCATTTAACTTCGCACTAAACATCGATAAGCGCTACGCTAGCGAGTAAAACACCAAACTTAGTTTTAGAGGCTGACTTTTCCTCAAAGCAACTGCTGGTATTAGGTATCACTGTGCTAAATTCTTGTCCTTCGATGATAGTGTCAAATCATGCAAAAACTGCAATGTCTTTTTGCTTTCTCCAGCAAATCAACACAGCAATCCATTGCACAAGAAGCAAAAAATCCACTGCATAACTGATGACAAATCCAGCTTTCACTTTCACTCATAGCGTTAACATTGGGAGTCTTCATAAACAGCACTAAATAACACATACAAACAACTGTTTAAGCTTACTACAGGTATCATAACATGCTTGCCTGAAAAAGAAAAATCACATCAAAAAAACAACATAGTTAATGATTCAAATGTACCTGTAGACTAGCCTATTGGTTTACACTCTACAAGATACCGGTAGATCTACCACTACCATAACGAGACATGGATGGTGAAAGCGTTTAAGGATTTGTTAACTGAGTAAACACCTAAAGAGAACTTTTGACATCTGCTTCCAGCTTTTTGCGTTTCTGCATTAAAACCCAGAACTGTCATCGTCAAAACAGATTAGGGCAAGTTTTCAGTGGAAGGATCTAAACAAATCGTTGATAGCTAGTAAATAGGCTAAGTACTACTACGTTTTTGAAGAAATGACTTGTCTTTTCATTTCCAAATTCGATCTACTGTACTTCGTTTTTCACTAAAACTCGACAAATTTTTTTCTCAAGATTGTTTTGTTACCTGAGCTATTAGTCTAGACTCTTCTTCACGGTTATTGCGTGATAACATAATATAAACTCAATCTTCGTTTTACCGGTAATTCCAGCGCGCTATGACGAAACAGAACCTGTGATTACTATAATAGCGCTTCAATAATAAAGTACACAAAGCTTTCTGCTCATTGAATACATTTTAAAGTAAGTGGTCCGTCGCGAATGCTGGCGAACGTATGTTGAGTTGTCGACCGGGTTTTTGGCGTCGAAGCAGCAGACCTACTAAACTTCTACAACGATAGTCTAGATTCACTCGAAAATTTATAAGGAAATGCTTTCGCTATTGATAATCCAAACACGATGTTAACCTTCACTAATTGTCGTCACCACACTCATATAGGCTAAACTTGAAAATCCACCAAGATGTACACAAATTATTGTTTCACTACGTTTGAGCAACAGAGTTATCCTCGACTGATGTTCAGTAACAATTCAAGTATTATTGGGCCTTTTTGAGCCTTCCTATTTAAGCATTTCCGAGCAAAGAACAACTTATTTGTTCCTGGGTCTACTTGACGCTAGTCTGCCGTCAACTGCCTAACGGCTATTGCTAAACACATACTGCGTCAAGTGTAGTTGTTACGTCACAGTAAGGCATTGAAATAATAACAATTAATTAAAGAACTTGTACACAGCCAAAGGGTGCGTCCGGAACATAAGCGGCCCCCATTATGAGGAGGAGGGTATCTTCCGGCTCATAATGTCACAACAGTCTAAAGGACGCAGCTTGAGCGCGGGTATGAGTGAAAAGCACAGCGGTGTCAAGTAATGCACGAGCACTATTTACAGCATAACAAAAACAAAAATAAATCAGCAATTCAAGTGTGGTGACTTACGCAAAAATGTAAACGTAAACACAAAACATTATTCACAAAATTCGAGAGGAGCGATCTTAGAAAGATCTCTCTCTATTTCAGTAACTTGGTGCTTTCCGGTTGTCTCATCAAAAACAGGAACTGTGATAACAGCTCTGCGTACAATCGCTCTACCTCTACGCCACTGCGGATGTACGCGAGCAACACGTCCAAGGCGATAATTACCTCGTTTGTTAATCTCTGCGGTCCCCCAACCAATACCATCTGGCCGACTCGAAGGTTAGGTGTGAGTTTGAACCACTTCTTACGACGTTGTAACTGTGGAAGATAGAACTTAACCCAACGCTCCCAAAATTGTTGAGCCAGCGAGCAATTGTATCTGTAGTCACGGCGTAAGTGATCCCTATCGTGCACTTGACCAATCGGCAAGACTGGATCAAGCGATGGTGTGAGGAGTGATGACGGTGAGATTGCGTTGTAGTCAAGTGGGTCATCACTTTGTGCAGTGAGAGGCCTATCGTTTACCAAACGTGTAGTGTTCGAAGTGTACGTCTGAAGCTCCACAAGTGTGGGTTTGCGATGTATCAAGTTAACTGTGTTTGTGAGCGTTCGTTTAAACACCTTAATGAGTGATTCCCAGGCTCCGCCTTGGGAAGGACTGTAAGGAGGTATGAACTCCCAGGTCAAACCCTGATGTCTGAAAAAAGACTGAAGTCCGGAAGATTGCAAAAGTTCTGGCAACACATTTGCTGCAGCTTTGAAGGTTGTCCCATTGTCCGAGTACAGGCTTGAAACTGGGCCTCTGAGGTCAATGAAGCGGGAGAAAGCCAAAATGAAGCTATTCAGGTCCAGAGACGTCACAATCTCTACATGAATTGCCCGGACAGTTAAACATGTGAAAAGTAGACCCCAAGCTTTTCTTTCACTTCTCGCTTCTTTGTAAAAGATGGGTCCAAAATAGTCACATCCCGTGTGAGCAAATGGTTTTTTGTTGATAGCCATTCTGCAAGCAGGGAGATCTGCCATAAGTTGCCGTATGGGATGTGCTCTGCTGATGATGCAGGCATTGCATTTGCTCGTGTAGTGCCTCACGGCAGATATTCCTTTGATGATCCAAAACTGTCTTCTTGTGAGCATTAACGTGTATTGGGTACCCCCATGAGCGCATCTTTCATGGCAATGAAGCACAAGTAAGCGAGTAAAGGGATGTCTAGATGGCAGAACAATTGGAAATTTTTCGTCAGTAGGAAGTGCGGCTTTTTCAAGTCTTCCTTCAATGCGAAGTATGCCGTCGGCTGAAACGTATGGCCTGAGGCATCGCAAAGATCGCAAGTCAGCGAGATTTTTTTGTTCAGCTTCAGATAAAGCATGCTGAGAAGTCAGCTGCTTGATGATTTTTTCTAAAGAATCAGGAAAGTTTTCTGACAGGCTTTTAAACACACTGCCAAAACATTCGTTTTGAACATATTGAGTCAACTGAAGCAAGGCGGTGCTCAGACACTTTGCGTCAATTGTCGGCTTTTGAATGGGCTGTTTGTCCGCCTTTTGTTTGACGTATTGTGCAAAAGCCATTAAATAAGCTGTTCTCTTTTTGAGTAAGTACCAACTGGGTGCAGCTTTAATGACATCCAAAAGTGTCCCCCTTACTGACCTATCTGAAGATACGTGTACCTGATGCACAGCGACATGAGGCATCGCCATGCACTGGCCAGGCTGGTTTAGAGACGATGGTCCATGCAACCATAGCTGAATTCGACCAGAAGCAGATCGGGCAATTGGGCGTGTAGCCACGTCAGCTGGGTTTTGTAACGTTGGGCAAAAGTGCCATTCCTCTGATTGGGAATATAGTAGAATGCGATCAATTCGTCGAGATGTAAATTTGTCTAGGCGAAGATCTGGGTTCGAGATCCACTGCATCACAACTTTTGAATCGCACCAGAAAAACTTCTGGCAATGGGGCAGTTGAAGTGCTTTCTGAGCTTGAGACATCAGGTCTACAGATATGACGGCAGCAAACAATTCTTTTTTGGCGATTGGCCAACTCTGCTGGTGTTTTAAAACAACACGGCTCTTCCCAAACACGAATGAGGTGCCGACTTCAGTTTGTGTTTGCTTCCGCAAGTAAACGACACATTTATAAGCTTCATTGGAAGCGTCAGAAAAGGCATGAAGTTCATATTCTGCGTTAATGCCTTCATCAGAAAAAGATGAGGTCGCAAAATACCATCTAGGTATAGTAAGATCTTTCCACTCTTCTAGAGTGGTTTGCCAACGATTCCACGCTTTAACATGAGTTTGTGTAATTGGTTCATCCCATGATTTTCCCTCTATAGCCAACTGCTGTAAGATGAGACGCCCTTTCAAAAATAAGGGAGCGCAATAACCCAAAGGGTCATAATTGCTGGCTAGTTGACTTAACAAGCCACGTCTTGTGTAGTGTTGAGGCTTGGAAACAGAGAAGTGAACCTTCAGAGTGTCTTCTTCTGCATTCCATGTGCACCCCATCGCTTTAAGATCAGGAAGTGGCTCCTCAGTTTTTAAGTCCAAGGTCCTGATTGAGGGCGCCAAAACTGCCTCCTCCATTTCAGCAATGACAGGTACGGCCTTTCGGCAGGCTGTCCATTTAACCAGTTTGAAGCCTCTACTGGCAAGCAGTCTGACAGATTCTGATGCCACTAGTCGGGCTTTATCCAGCGTATCAGTGCTAAAAAGCAAATCGTCCATGTACATACAATTTCGTATCGTGTCGGTAGTATAAGAAGACGCATTCGTGGGGTTCTCCTCAGCCGTTTTGCGGATTGCTGCACATGCTATGTATGGTGAGCTGACGATTCCCCACACATGCCTCGTAAACTTATATGGCTGTGATTCCCCCTTGCTTATGTCATCATCTTTGTACCAGAGAATTCGGAAAAGATCCTGTTGGTGTTGAGGGAGTGATATCTGGAAAAAGCATTTCGTTATATCTGCCATTAAAGCATATTGGCCCATTCTAAACTTAGCCAAAACATTTGCGAGTGAATTGAGAAGGTCTGGTCCCGAGTGAATACAACTGTTGATGGAGCGACCTTCATAAGTAGCAGAGCCATCATATACAACTCTGGGTTTGGATTGAGTGGTCAGAAAGTATGGCAGATAGTTTATTTGATTGCTGGACTCTCTATCGGCAGGTTTTATGCACTCGTTTTGCCTGAGCTCAGTTATAGCCTCGGTCAACACTTGCCCATACTCCGGATGGAGCAGCATTCGGCGTCGAAGAAAAGATAACCGTTTTGCTGCCAAAGGAAAGTTGTAGGGCAAGTCTTTTACATTCTCTTTAAACGGGACAGGCATTTGATATCTTCCATCTACAACCGTAGTGTTGGAGCCTTCCACAATTTGCTGAGCCTCTCGATCACTTCTTGATAACTGGGTCTCGTCATTTTCAAGTGTCATATCCCGAATTACTTGCTGCAGTTCAAGAATCTTCTCTTCGTTCAATTCACAGTTCGTGTTGACTGATACTCGCATTGAATGATAAGAATAAGTCTTGCCTGATCCTCCCGATGCCACCCACCCAATTGGAGTTTTGATAGCATGGGGTTCTCCATGGCGTCCTGTGCGTTCTTTTAGGGCTGTCATAACATGGGAATTGTCAAGCCCAAGAAGTATATCAACACACTTCCGATCTGGTAACACCTCAAATTCTACATTATCAAACTGAGAATACTCGGAAAGATCATAGTCATGCGGTAATGTGTAACTGTCATCAGACCAATTATTCATGACCCAAGCTTGTTGAATGTTAAAATGGTCGCCATTGTGTAGAGCTTCTACATCAAAGGAAACATAGTGAAAGTCGGATTCTTTTCTTTCAGTCACTGTGTGCAGAATTATCCGAGAGCTTCCTTCACTTTTCAAACCAAGTTTATTCACAAGTGAGTCAGACACAATTGTTACTTCGGAGCCCGAGTCATGTTGAGCATACACATTCAAGCTATTTCCTGTCTGAGGATTTATGACCCTTATAGCCGAAATGCGCGTAAGTACATCCGCCTTTCTGGTATGTAAGCCTAGTACCTGCTTCTTGACTGGGACATCCCTTGCATCATTTTGGCTCAGAGCATCGGCCGATTGCACCAGGAAAGACGGACCAGCAGCCCCTCGACTCTTTTCAGGTTGATGATTTGAAAAGCTGGCGGCCCCACGAGGTCTCCCGGCAGGAAGATGGAAAGATGTGGCGGCCCCATGGCTACCCGCACTTTCTGGGGGAAATACAGGTGTGTACAGAGCATGAAGAGAAGTTGTGTGTTTGTGTTGGTAGTGTTTGCCACAATGTCTGCATTTACAATTGTGTATGCAATCTTTCAAGTCATGTTGTTGCAAGCAATTAATGCAGTGACCTGCCATTTTGATATTATCATAGCGTTGTTGCAATGTCATGTTCCTATATGTGTTGCATTCATTAAGCAAATGTCGGTTCGTTTTACTCGGGGTAGAGCAAATAAAACACACAGGGGGTTGTCGTGTATGAGACTGAGAGTGTTGTGTCACTGGTGAAGGTCTGTAATTGTTGGGTTCTGTTTTCACATTAAGGCTTGCCTGATGCACTCTGAGCTTAGCAGGTGCATGTGACTTGTCTGAACGGTCCTGTGCTAGCCCTAAGAACCGTTGAGCGAATGTTGAGTTGATTCGTTCCAGCTCACGATTCAAAAAGGACTTGAAAGAGTCAAATGTAGGCTTGTCCAAACTGTGGTATCGATCTTGTAGATAGTCGGCATAGCGATTTTTGAAGAAGTTTGGGAGACGTTCACCGATATCAATTATGAAAGAGCTGTCTAGTAAATCAATCTGTTTATGTGCTCTCGCATACAATTCACAATCATTCAGATCTGATATTAGGGTTTCCAAAACAGAAAGATCAATCCTGTGAAGTTTCGGACCCGAGCGAACTCGCTTTACTAGCGGTTGAGACAGAAAGCTGTTGCAACCATAACGCAGTCGAAGCCCCTCTAATGCTCTCTGAATTTGCTTGTCAACACCCCATCCCGGTACAGGGGGTACAAGGGTTGCGACAGCTTCTCGAGCCTCCTCTTGGCATGAGGCACGCAAGAGGTCCATCTTGCGATTTCGATCAGGGCAACGATCCAAAAGTTCAATGATTTGGTTGTAGTAAAAAATGAAAGGCAACTTTTTTCCGGTAAACCGGATTTCACGTGCCTCTTCAAGCAGAAGTTGGTACTCCTGAGGACTGATGTGAGGGTTCTTGTCGTGGAAATGTGTCTGAGTGTTGTTAGATGAAGGTGTATACCGGTGATCATTATGGGGTGCATCAGACTTCTTAATTGCATCAGACTGATTGTTCTGTGCGTAAATTCCCCTGCGGTGCAGTGCAAAGTCATGTGCGGGTTGTGATTCACGGTACACGTTATTGTGATCCACAGCAAGCTCCTGTGTTTTGAGTGGTTGTGTACGAGCCAAACTGTGGTGTTGTGTGTGATTTGTCAAAAGTGGATTCGGCTCAGCATGAGCCTCGTTGTGACTAAGATCCCCAGGTGGTGTCTGAGGTGTATGACGTACTGCATTCTCATTGCAATGTGCATCAGAAACGTTTTCCTGTGCGTGCAATGTGTGTGCAATCTGTGCATGTTGAGTAAGAGAAGTGATGGGTTGGTGTGGGCAATGGCTGGTATCAAGGTGGCCTATAGCTGTGCGTGGTGGTTCTGTAGTGAGAATTTCCCTACTTGTGTTTGTCAATTGATGACTGGAAGAAGGCATACGATGGTCTAAATAGTGAGAGAATGTCGCATCCTTTTGCTCACCCATTTGTGTCTGCGAAATTCCTGCATGGCTTTGTGGGTGGCGAGGAACTGACAGATTTTGACCTAGTACCTTTACTGGCAATGAGCGTCTACTCACAACTGAGCCAGAATTAGAAAGTGCTAAACGTTTCTCCTTAGCTTGTAGTTCCGCTAAGCTAAGCTTTAGTTTTAGCTGAGCCTCGGCTCGAGCCTGTTGCGCTTCAAATTCTGCTTCAAGCCTTTGGCGTTCGAGGTCTAGGTCAATTTGTTTGTGAGCCAATTGGGACGGAGTTAAGCTAGTGTGGCTGAAACCTGAGCCTACATTGCTTACCGAGTCGTGTGGTTCGATGTCATGTGATTTTTCTCGATTGAGAGTTGCAGTTGGTGGGGAGGTGACAGTATTGTCGCACCAGCAACGATACGCATCATCAAGTGACTGACCTAACTTTTTTAATTTGTCACAAAAATCCCTAAGCTCATCTCCTTCTTGCAAAACGTGCGAAGCATTATTATCTAATGTGATTAAATTGCTTTTTAAAGTGTCGTATGCTGACTGAGAAGGTTCATTTTTATCGCTCGTGTCAGGCGAGAAAACGGAGGTAACAAAACAATCTATTCGTGCTTGAAGCTCACGCCTTTCAAACCGAAGAGTCCGGGCGTCACTCATTTCCTCAGAGTTCTCTAGCATACCGGAATTAGCACGTAGGCCTAGCACACAAACACTGTAATTTTTACAAACTAAATTCACAAAAAAACTAAACCTAAAACTGTCTGATAATTGTCCAAAGGAAAAAATTCGTCTCGGATACGTTAGCCTACTGTCGCGGAAAATAGTTCAAGCTGACAATTAGGCTACGACAGAAGTCGGAGCAGTCTTTTTAGTTCGGGACTTTAAGTTGTTCTTCTTATTATGGTCCGTCGCGAATGCTGGCGAACGTATGTTGAGTTGTCGACCGGGTTTTTGGCGTCGAAGCAGCAGACCTACTAAACTTCTACAACGATAGTCTAGATTCACTCGAAAATTTATAAGGAAATGCTTTCGCTATTGATAATCCAAACACGATGTTAACCTTCACTAATTGTCGTCACCACACTCATATAGGCTAAACTTGAAAATCCACCAAGATGTACACAAATTATTGTTTCACTACGTTTGAGCAACAGAGTTATCCTCGACTGATGTTCAGTAACAATTCAAGTATTATTGGGCCTTTTTGAGCCTTCCTATTTAAGCATTTCCGAGCAAAGAACAACTTATTTGTTCCTGGGTCTACTTGACGCTAGTCTGCCGTCAACTGCCTAACGGCTATTGCTAAACACATACTGCGTCAAGTGTAGTTGTTACGTCACAGTAAGGCATTGAAATAATAACAATTAATTAAAGAACTTGTACACAGCCAAAGGGTGCGTCCGGAACAGTAAGTTATTAAAATTAGCCAATGAAGCGACCAGTCGCGAAGATTAGCAACCACTCGCGAAGGTTGGCAACCAGTGCGAGTGACGTAATCGACCACTCGCGAAGGTTGGCGAAGGTCGCCAACCTTCGCTTCGCGTTGCTTCGCGTCCAGTCTAAACGCACCTTAACGCAAAAATAATGAATCATTAGTTTTTTCTAAAAATGCACAAATTTTTTGTGGTAGCTTCGCCTACTCATATTTTCATGACGTCGTATGAAACTTGTTTAAGTGCAGCGCGCATCTTTCTAGACATTCGAACTATTATAGTTATATTTAATTTGACATTCTCTTTTTTAATAATTCTTCATGCAGCGTTTTTTCTGATATGGTAGTTTATTATTTGGGATTCTTGGCGGCGATTTTCAACGCAAAAATTGTTCAGCGAATGTAGCTTTGACCCCCCCTTAGATCACTTGCCCGTAATTAGAGTTGTCCTTTCTTATCTCCAAACAAAATAATTTTTCGGAATATTCGCTGGCGTATTTTCAGAGCAAGTGTTGGCCTTCTCAAGATACGTTTTGTAAGTTATACCAGGGATATACTCTACTAACATTTTTAGTATAAGGGCTATCCCTACTAACTGTATTACATTTCATTATCACAAACATACAGACGTACTTTCTTCTGAATTCACATTCAGATAGGCTCGGTCATGTTTTAGCATTAGCAACTTCAAAACGGTTGAGTCCGGACCACCGTATCTTTTGTTTCGGTCCTGGATGGTTTTAGTACTTTGCTGTGTATCTCCCGTACCAGAAGCATTAGCAGAAACAAAAAGAACTATTCTATAAAATAAAAATAAAATAAAAATTTTTGGCTGTCACATTGTACTATTTTTGAAATAAGGAAAATAAATGAATTGACAGAAGAGAAGTTTAGGTCAATTTTTCTTTGGTTATTTTCCTTCTTAACCAATCAAAAAATAGTGCTGTCCTCGAGCCGAGAACTGGGCATTTTCCAGGACTTGTATAGGCTTCGAGGCCAAGGACTTGAGCTTTGAGGCCAAGAACTTCAAAATGTGTTCTTGAGGCCATATACGTCCTCGAGGACTCCAACTCTAGAAGAAATGTCGCTCTCAATTGGATAGTGTACCGTAGTGCCATCTATCCACGAAACGTGATCTTGCAATTAATTCGGCATGAGTCGCCATGCCGCATTTTCACTTTCTATCATGAACATTGCAAAAAAAGTTTGCTGTCATTTTACTGTAATGAAGCTGTAATAAACGCATTCAATTCAATTGATTGAGTTCAATGCCCGAAGGCAATATGATTTAGACTGGCGCTTGTAGTAAATCAAAGGCATTCGGTCGCGAGCGATGCGATCTTATTGAAATCTAGTCAGCTAGCGGTATTATATGAAAGATTACTGTCCTTCCGGTTAGCCCAATTTACTAATTCGTTTGTATTAGTGTAATTTCTTGGTTTGTCTGACTGCAATCTCTTCAGTAATTCATCTTGTAAGCCTTAACGCGAGTCAGAACAGCTTTGAGCTTTGCTCTGTTGTAGCTCGTCAGTTGCTTGTAGACACTAGACAGCTTTGGAAACTGGCATCTATTGCAGTCCATTAGTCGGTTATAAGTCCATAGACTTTTTACAATCCGTTAGTCGGTTAAAAGGTTTTTAAGTTTGGGAGACTCTATGTAACAGCATGATCAAAGTCAAATCTACAACTATAAAATCACAGTGGAAAGTTAAAAGCACTATAGTCTGTTTCGTCCTAAGGATTCATCAGGTGCAACTGTGATCTGTAAAAGAATTATTATAAACCAAAACGTCAAAAATCTCCAAAAGATCAAACGTTTTAGTTTGTAATAATTCCTGCACAGATTACAGTAGTACCTGATGATGCCTTAGGACGAAACAGACTGTTGTGCTTTTAACCTTTTACTGTGATTTTATGGTTGTATTTTGCTCTGATTTTACTTTGTATATCATCGACCACTGTTTCAGAAGATTGACTATCAACAATTTTCCAAAGTCAAATCTATAAATATAAAATCAAATACATCTATCGCTTCCTGAAAACTCTGAATCGAGCCATTTTTGAAAAAAGGTTCTATTTGTTTATACTCGCTCTTTATGCCGAAGTGTGTAACGAGTTTATGGTGCCCCTCTCCGCATCATTGCGCTCGGACAACACAGCTTCTTTCGAAGAAATTTTGCAGCGGTGGCGAGCCGTTGGCAGCACTGTGTCCGATTTGACTAGTCCGAGATTTGAACCTCAGATCTCCCGCTCCAGAGACTAACCAATTCGAAAAAATATTTGAATGTACTGCATTTACTAGTACTGTAAGCATAAATCAAAGCCAGGGTGGCGACAAAAAACGTGAAAAGGAGCAAGAAAAACAAACCGCCATAAAAGTACCGAAAAAATGGAGAAAAAGGTCCAAAAAGAGGGGTGCAAAAAAACGCAGACTCTGCACATTGTCAAAACCAGTGATGCTACAGAGAACCTTCGGTACTGACTGCACGGCAGTTTTACTTAATTTGATTGAAAACAGAAATGCCTTACTTAAATAGTAAAATTTCTAGACGTTTTGGATATAGCTACGTCCATAGCAATTTTACTATTTTAAGTAAGGCCTTACTGTTTTTAAATACTTAAATTAAATAAAACTGCCTTGCAATAAGTAACGAAAGCTTTAGAAAGTCGCTACGGCATCGCATCTATTACTGATGATGGACGTAGATAAGCCCGAAACGTTAAAAAATTTAACTATTTTAAATAAGGGTATAGAGAACTGGTTGTTAAAAGTTGTTGCATATTGGCTCGAACGAATCAGTTGCTAAGTTTAGAGTAAGGCTACGCGTTACAGAACCAGTTTCTGCGTAATTTGAAAAGCATCCCTGGTTATAACTAGAGTCCGCAAAAGTCAACAAAGTCAAAATTTTTTAGGGCCTTTTACATCATCAAGATCAAAGATTTCCTAACATTGGCTTTGGGTGCTCATGAGTCTGTTTTGATAAAATTTATAGGTCAAATAAAGTACAAATTTTGATTTTGTCAAAATTTGTCAAAATTGTCGTTTACTAATAATTCCTCACGAAAGCGAACTAATTACTTTTTTTTTCTTTATTTTTCTGAATTTTTAAGCAATTATAACGATTTTACACGCAGTTTCATGCGTGTTTTAATGAAGTCTTGCTATTTAAATAAACTTCAGAGCTTCCATAAATAACTATACTGTTGTCACAATAACGTACAAATGAGCACGTTAATTGACATCGAAATTTTTACAGTTTCCAGTTGTTTTGTCGTACATCGCATAATATGGCATTAGCCACAACGCTTGCTTGGGATTTCCGTCCAAATTCTGTGGATAAGAATTAAAGTAAAGTACAATCTTCAAATTCACGTAAATTGCCTAATTATAAAACAGTACACATCACAACAATTTAAAAATTGCAATGTTTAAAACTCTGCAGGCTGTTACATATGTATTCTGGATTATCACTTATTAGAGGTGTTTGCCAAACGCAAAAGCAAAATTAAAAAATCAGGCTAGAAAAATTGAAATAAAGTGTAAAATATAAAAGATCGTTTGGGTACCGTGACCATTATCAACTCATATGTGACCCAACAAAAGGGGCGAGACTCTAAGCTGATTTTCTGGGGCCATCTCAGGTGTTTTCTCGGGCCACGTTTGAGTCGCTTATGGCCCTGTAACAACCATGCATATTTTTCACTTAATTTTAATTCATACTTTCTGATTTTTTATTTTGTTTTTACATTTGGCAGACACCTCTTACAGACATTAACCGTTACTGATGATCTCGAATGCAGACAAAACAATGGGTAGAGTTTTAAATGTTATTTTTTTAGCTTCTGCTACAGAGCGCTTTTTAGTGTTTTGAATCGGTTCAATTCAACTTTACTTTGTAAATTGCAAATTATGAAACACTTTTGATCAAAATTTGTACACCAATATAATGGGCGATAACAGTTTAAGGCAAAATAAAGTCAAAATTTAGCTAAAATAAACTTAAAATATGTAGTTTAGGTCAAAAAAAGTGGCTCTAATTATGACCCATCATTGTATAGTTGTACAAATTTTAATCAAAAGTGTTTCATAATTTGCAATTTACAAGTACAGTTGAATTGTACCGATTCAAAACACTAAACGGCGCTATAGAGCAGAAGCTAAAAAATAACATTTAAAGCCATAGACATCGTGTCATTTGTATTCGGGATCATCTGAGGAGTATGTCAAATGTAGAAACAAAATAAAAAATTAGAAAGTATAAATTAAGATAATGTGAAAAATATGCATGGTCATTACAGGGCCCCGATGGACTTATACGTGGCCCAAAAAAACACCTGAGATGGCCCAAGAGAATCAGCTTAAAGTCTCGCCCCTTTTATTGGGTCACCTATGAGTCGATCGTGGTCGCGGTACCCGAACGATCTTTCATATTTTACGCTTTATTTCAATTTTTCTAGCCTGATTTCTAAATTATTCAGTTGCGTTTGGCAAACACTTCTAATGAGTGATAATCCAGAATACAGATGAAACAGACTGCGAAATTTTAAATATTGTAATTTTTAAATTGTTGTAATGTGTAGGCCTAATGTTTTATAATTTGGCGATTGACATGAATTTGAAGATTGTAGTTTGCTTCGCTTCTTATTAGTAGAATTTGGAAGGAAATCTCTTGCCAGTATTGTGGCTAATGTCACTACATTACGCGATGTACGACAAAATAAGTGGAAATTGTAAAAATTTCCATGTCAATTAACGTGCTCGTTTGCACACAATTGTGACAATAGTGTTGTTATTTGTGGAAGCTCTGAAGCGTAAATCGCAAGACTTCATTAAAACAGACTTCATTAAAACATAAATAAACAAATTATTCGATACTATACACTGTTATAGTGGCTCAAAAATCAGAAAAATAAAGTAAAAACAGTAATTTGTTCGCTTTTGTGAGAGAAATATTAATATAGGATAGTTTTGACAAATTTTGTCCGTAATCAAAATTTTCATTTTATTTTAACGTAGAAAATTTATCAAAACAGACTGCTGAGCACCCAAAACCAATGTTACGTTCAGAAGACGTTTGATCTTGATGAAGTAAAAAGCCTTGAAAAAATTTGACTTTATTGACTTTTGCAGGCCCTAGCCTTAACCGTTTAAGGCAAAATAAAGTCAAAACTTAGCTAAAATCAAGTCAAAAATATTGCTGATTTTTTTTATGTCAAAATAAAAATGCCCCTAGTTGCGAGAAAATACTAATATTTTATCAAAAAATGCGTTTTTGCAAATTTTTCTTCTCCAAATGCAGGGGCGTAAATCCCGGGGGGGATGGGGGGGATGCATCCCCCCAATAATTTTTGAGGAGGGGATGCGGGGGGGATGCAACCCTCCCAATCATCCCCCCCAATAATTTATCGTATGCTGCTCTTTTTGACGATTTATGTTGCTGATTCAATGGCTTCCCGTTTCTTGCTAATATGGTTACGGATTGCTACAGCCTTTTTTTATTCACGCACTCAATCAATAAAGTACAAACGTCAATCGTTCGCATTGCAGAAAATAAGATAAAGCTCTGCTTTCTTTATGCAGCGGAACAGAGATGCAGTAAGAAAAAAAGAGACGAGCATTGCAGATAGTAAAAAAATTGTTAAAAGAAAAAAGCGCCGTGAAATTGTTAAAAGAAAAATCTTTGAGCTTCTTTGCCAGAAACAAAATACTGTATGATATAATAAAATCGGCTGACCTAGCCAAACATAATTATGTAGGCTGTAAAATCTAAAAGTATAGTCTATAGCGCTTTCCGAAACTCTCTGCCTTTTTTTCTTGCTTTCGCAGCTGTTTAACGTTTTTACAATAATGCTAAATTTGCTTCGGATTCATCTTCATGGTTCTTTTAGCAATTAATGTTTGCGCCCCGATTGTTTATTCAATTCGTCGTATTGTGTAATGTGTAGGCTATTGCTAAATGTTGGTGTTGTACAGTACAATTCTAACGTTCTTTGCTTGTTCTTTAATCTTTACTGATTTCCTGTGCATATTATATACCGGTACCGTAATTTCAAACTTCAGCACAAGTGAACTTGTATTAACTTTAGATTTTGTGGCTAACGTCTTTATCAGTCGTTAACAGATCCAGAGGGTTCCAGACCCTCTTCCTCTTCCCCAGCTTAACCAAGGCAAACGTAAAATGATGCGAAAATGGCATTTAATACATGCCCTCCGGCAGTTATATTACCTCGGGCCCCTCTCTTGCAAAATTTTCTGGATCTGTTTCTGCTTTATGCAAGTTGTTACCAGTGCAGTAGCGTAGCCAGGGAGGGGGGCTATACCCCCCCCCATTGGCCTGCCGACCAAAATGCAGAATAAGGAAAATACCACGTTTTTAGCACTTCTAAGACTCTCTTTTGCACTGGATTAGACTAAAAATGATTTAAAGCATAGTTTGAAACGTTATTTGGGGGGGGGGGGGGGGCTAATGGACTGCCGACCAAAATGCAGAATAAGGAAAATACCACGTTTTAGCATTTCTAAGACTGTCTTTTGCACTGGATTAGACTATTTTGATATGTTTATTTAGGGGGGGGGGGCTAATGAACTGCCTACCAAAATGCAGAATTAGGAAAATACCACGTTTTTAGCCAGTAGCGTAGCCAGGGGGGGCCGGGGGGGCTATAGCCCCCCCCATTGACATGTCGACCAAAATGCAGAATGGGGAAAACACTACATTTTTAGCACTTTGAGACTGTTTTATGCACTGGAGTGGACTGAATAGTGATTTAAAACATCTTTTGAAACATATATTCAGAAGGAGGCTAATTTGTCAAAAATAAAGCCAATAAATAAATGAAACCTTTGATAAATGGTAAGAAATAAGCAATCAAATTTGATCGCAAGTGTAAAAATGCTGAACATAGGTGTCATCAACAAACATACTATAAACTAAGAAATAGGGGGGGGGGGGGCTATTCAGTATTTGTTAATTACCAATCATTTCTCTCAAATCTCTTTTCATTAGCCCCCCCCCAATTATTTTTCTCTATAAACTGCATACGAAATAGATTACTCCGTGTGAGTTTTATTGCACTATTCGATTTTATAATTTAACAGCATCTAAACAAGAGAACTACATTTTACCATTAGCCACCTCCCAAATAGCCCATTTATGCTACCAGTTTAATCTTGTTTGCACTGTCAATTTCTAAGCCACGTTTTGAAATCATTATTTTTTAATCAAAATAGCCCTAAAATGAAGTTATTTTCGAAAAAAAAATGCAAAATTTTCGAGCGCTAGGGGCTCCGCCCCCACACCCCCGTGCCTCCGGCGGCTGGCGGTTTTGCCCCCAGCCCCCATTGGCCTCCGGCGGCTGGGGGCTCCGCCCCCAGACCCCCCAAACAGCCCCCCCATTGCGAATTTCTGGCTACGCGCCTGTACCAGTGGCGTAGTTTATGGGGCCAGACCAGCCTCCCTCCCTCTCATAGGCCTAAGTAACGTCGCAATTACATAAATCACCATGTTTTTCCACAACTGGAACTCTTTGGGCAACTTTAATAAAGCATTGAATCATGGGCCTATGCTCCAAAAACGCTTATTTTGGCTTTAAAAATCGTAAAAATTTTTCAGCGACGGGGGCTTCCCCCCATTGCTGTGATTGTCGCCGCAAAGTAAATCCACTCCCATTGCAAAATCTATGCTACGTCACTGGTTGTTAGTAACCAAAGGCTTGGGCGGATGTGATGCGTATAAGACGCAGTACGGCTAATATTGCAGCTACGCAACTATACGCTTTTTTATAAGTGCAACTTTTGTTGGCTCTGTTTCATCCCCCCAACAATTTTTACGGATTTACGGGTTTACGCCACTGTCCAAACGCAACGAATTTAGTGTCGTTTTCTAACATTCAATGTCTTGAAAATTAAAATTGACTGTAATCATTAATCACAGTTACAGTAATAGACGTGTAGGCTACTTGCGAAAAAAAAGCGAAAATGAATCTCAATCGCTTCATTATGGTTCTATTCTGCTTTCTAACCATTACTGAGAGTACATCTGGGAGAAAAAAACAGAAAGTAAAAAGCTATTCAGGGTGAGTAATAATTTCAAAACAAACGCCTGTTAGTACATTTAAATCTATAAATATTTTGCTGATAACAGTTTTTCTATTTGAAAATTGAGTGATTGATGTCATTTTTTTAGGTACCAGGTTTACAGGATCAATGTTCCTGGTTTAGAAAAAGTCGCCCAATTGGAGGTGCTTTACAACCAGCTTTCTGTAAGAATTTTTTTGCTTTTGTATAAAGTTTCCTTTTACCGTGCTAATTTTCTTCTGCATTTAGATTTTTTGGAAGTACAATTTTGGGTTAGTTTGTTTGAAAACGAACTAGCAAAAAATAATAAACAACTGAACTAGTTGACCAAAAAACTAATCGTCCATATTATGGTTAGCGTAAATTTTGCGGAATGCACATATTGAATCGTCACTTTATTCAACGCACATTTCCGAATTAGAAAACGTTAGCTTAAACATACCGTATGTCTCCTTCAAAATTTATTTTAATTCGGAACCAAGATGTCACACTGACATGATCAGAGGGGGGTAACTGAATCCGGAAATGACTGTGTTTTTTAATACTTGTATTGTAAGTGTTCTTACTGCTTAAGCAATGTTTAATCGGGAGGAGATCTAACCGGCTAATATATTGTATTACGTAACATAGCACATGTCACGCATAAAAATTTATAAAACCTTTGGTCCATTTCACCGGTAATTGGGATTATCAGAGGTGTATTATTTTGGCTTGCGCTGTCGAGGACTTTTTTAAATCGGTCAAATTCAAACTCTTCTTATCGTATTTATCGTATAAAAGCATGTGGGCTCCCAGTTCTCTCTTCTGTCTTGCTGATGTCAATAGACATTAATAATATATGGTTAATAGATGTAGCCTATCTCAGTTTTTCGCTGAATCCGTTACGATCCTACAGTATTTCGTTTCTCAGAATTTAAAAATACGTTTCATTAGGTGGATGTGTGGCAGATGCCTTCCACATCCAACATGCAATCCACCGTGATGGTGGCAAGAGAAAAAACGAATAACTTTCGAAAGGCGTTGAAACAAATGGATTTGCAGTACCACGTCCAAATCGATGACGTTCAAAGGTTGATTACAAAAACCATGAGAAAATCAAAAAACCGTCATCCCAGAAGAGCAAGAAACTTTCGATATGACCAATACCATAACTACATAGAGGTAAAAAATTTTGATAAAGATATCATCCTTGGTCTACAAAAAATCTCCTCAGCAGATATCGATTATACACCATGAAATAAATATGCTAATATAATGTTCTGAAGTTGGCATAGATTGATAAGCAGGACCGTTAAGAGGGAGAGAAAGGGGGGTGGAGTACCTAGCTCCGGGATTTTTCGGAGGGCCTATGCGCTGATTTAGTGCGACCGTGCCGTTTGAAGTTTGATCTAAAGCGAAAATCGTGAAATTTTGAAGAACACATTACACCCAGAATTTGGGAGAAAAAACGGAGTGAAGAAAACAATTTGAGTGAAGACTTTTTTCTTTTTCGGTTTTTATCTTTAAATTCGAACGGTATAAATATTTGTGTTCGATTGGTAAATACTCCAATGTGTTTTGAATCCGGGGCTCGAAATTTTTCTCAGCGAACCTGAACGATACGTCAGTGCTATAAATGTATTAAATTATTTACATACAGTAGTTTCATAAGCATTTAATTCTGCTAATAGAAATTGTCTAAAAATATCTGCATGGCATAGATTGCAAGGTAGAAAAAAACAAAGAATTTCTATTGAGATGTTTTCAAAAATGAGTCATGAAAAAAGATTACTAGCCGATTGCATTAACGTGGAAAGCATTAAATCGCGTTTTATCAGTAGTTTGGGGAAAAAGACTGAGCAAATGGCCAGACACAGCATGCTATAAATGTGAAGTACGGTAATTCAAAAATTATTATTTCTCTGAACTTGCAAATTAAGTGTATTTTATGTCAGTTAGTTCTACAGAGTATTGGTTCAAGAAGAAAACAAAGATATCTCAATCTTCGTTGGTGCATTCTATCCTCAACCCGGATATGGTTTGATCTACGTTTATAGCCTCTTCTATTGACAAAATGCAACCCAATATTAGCCTACGCTTTTTAGATAATACGCTGGATGAAACGCTTTGCTTTAATCGGTGCAAATCGAGATATCGTATCACTGTTGCGCGTAGGAACAACTTATGAAGGACGTACCATATTTGGAATAAAAGTAAGTGAAGAACTGAATTAAACCAAACTTGAAAGGATCAATCAAAATGGGAGGCAACCAAATTTGTAACCAATCCAATTGAGGGTTCATTTTGCATTTCTTCTTTGGTTTTTCAACGAAATTGTTTTACTGTAAACTGAAAAATACAGATAAATGGAAGGTAAACCGTACAGTAGTGGACAATCATATTGTACCACAGTATACTTCAAAAAATATTTACCTCTGTTTCATAAAAAACATTTTTTGTTTCAGATTAGCTCTTCACGAAGAAGGAAACAAAAGCCAGTAATTTGGCAAGATTCATTGATTCATGCAAGAGAATGGATTACTGGCGCTACCTTGCTGTGGGTTGCAAACCAATTAGTAGTGGATTACAATGCCAACGTGTCTTTAGTGGTAAAGCTGTTCAAAAAATTTGATTTTGTTTTTGTACCGGTTTGGAATGTCGACGGCTATATACATTCTTGGAAAAATGTAAGTTTTGTGTATTTTTTAATGATTTTATGTTTCGTGCTAATAATTTTGTCTTCAATCTAACCGGTGTTCCGAACTTCCTTCTCATACAGTAATACAGATACCGATTACCGATAGAGTAATAAAATTTGTGGACTACCGTTCTACTAAAATATAAATAGCATTTTCCAAGAACAGGCGGTAAATACTCTGATGAACTTCAATTTTTGTACATTATTTGGTATTTTTCCCATTTAGGATCGTTTATGGAGAAAGTCAAGAAGAAGAAATAGCGTGGATATATGCCGAGGAGTGGATTTAAACAGAAATTTTGACACTCCGCGGTTAAATGGTAATTATATTAAAAATATTATGCTGGTTAGTAAGTAGGACTTTTTTTAAAAATAAAATATTGCGCTTATTAAGCAAACAATACCATATAATTTTTTCTCAAATATGAATCCCTCTTCTCGATCTCTTAATTTGTAAATTATTGATTTTGATTAATTGGATTTTTAGAGCATATCGTCTTCCTATTAAAATTAAGATCATTTTTGGTATATCCACTAAACGTAAAAAAAAATTATTTTTTTTGAAGAGAAAACGTTTATACGTATTTCAATCACTGCGCAATGCGCATGAACTAATTACCGCGTATCCAGTTACAAAAGTTCGCCAAAAGTTGGAGATATACCATTCATACAAAATACCAATTTGGAAAAATGACTAGGGCAATTATCTTAGCAGGATAACGATATGGATCTCTCTTCAATTTTTTTGTTTATTTCTTTAAAAACTAAAAAAGAGGAAAACAATAAAAAAATATGAAAAGATTGCTACATCATTTGGGCTTTGAAGTTTAGGTTTGCAGTATAATTGACATTATTTATTGAACAATTTTTTCTTTTTTTAGGTGTCCACGCGTGTTCTCCTATTTACCGTGGCACAAGTCCATTTTCAGAGCCGGAGACAGAGAGCGTGTCCAGGTATTTGCGAAAGCTAAAACTGGCTGCCTATATCAACATCCATTCCTATTTTCAACTTTGGTTGTATCCGTACGGATACAAAGAAAGTCCAAACCCGGATCATGAAGAACTGGTAAGACTAAAGATGTGAATTGAAATCAACTTTTGCAGAGATATATGGAACAAAACAAAAAGAAACAACGTACTTTGACTCTTCCAACCGAATTTCCAATAACGTAACAACCAGTACCGTACGCAGGATTTTGAAAAGGGGGGGGGGGGGGGGGGGGGCAGAAACTTCAGAAAAATTTGAGAGGAACGTAGATCAAAATTTGAAATTGTCACACTCAAACTTCGTCCCATTATTGGCCCAAAATCAGATGAAGAGCAAAAAAAAAAAGGTCTTCACTCAAATTTCGTCCCATTTTTCGCCCAATATCAGGTGATTTCGAGCCCAAAGCCTGATGCCCAATTTGCAAAGGCGGGGCCATGCCTCAATTTTTCTCACTTTTCTATGCAATTTTGCAATCCTGGCGACCCAAAGGAGGGGCCATGGCCCAATGGCCCCCCCCTAAATACGCCCCTGGTAACAACATTATTCTTGCTAACTCACACTGACTCACAAATTGGAGGTGCTAACTGGCGAAATTGTTTGAATATTTGAGTGCTCGACAAAAATTGGGAAAATTATAATGCTTATTATATATCGCAACTTTTACCTATATCATTGTTTATTGCCGAAATACCTGTAATTAGCGCGATTTAATTGATTAAAAAGTATACCCACGATAGTCATAGTTTTTTGATAATTCTCGCATTTCCGGCAAGGTGTTCAAGTTTTTCTTTGACATTTATTGTTTGAATCTTGTCATCACAGGCCATGGCTGTTGGCCAGGCAGTTCGAGCACTGAACAGGGTTCACAACTCAACATACAACCACGGCTCCATTCATTCTTCAGCCTGTAAGTACCGACTTTGGTGGTTTTGCTCTAGCTAAATAAATTCATTAATTTAAAATTAATATTTTTAGAGATGGTTTTGTATCATCACAGCCAGAGGTGGGCACAAACAACATTGTATTAAAAGCGTAGCGCAACAAAGCGCAACGATCTTTTCAACCAGTAAAAGCGCACTGCAAAATGCGCAATTTAATTTATTTAATTTCTCAAGCGCAGCGCAATTTTTGCAATGAATTTTTTGATTCAGGTGAAGCGCAACGCAATTCCGCAATTGCGGAACGGCATTTTCGTACCAAGTTAAAGCGCAATTTAACTTTCGCAACTGAAATTTTACAGCACAATGCAACTATCGCATTTTTGCGATTTTAGACAGAAAAAGAGCAAATAATTTGCTAAAGAAGGCCGATTTTTATCCATATTACGATCGAAATGGAACAAAATTAAGTTAAATGTATAGAATTGCGCTATTAACCGAAAAAAAAAAAAAAAATTGAAAGCGCAGCGCAATTAAAGCGCAACAAATTTTAAAGACTTTAGTGCGCAACGCAACTTCCGCAATGTTTCAAAACAAAAATTCAAAGCGCAACGCAACTTCTGCATTTGCGGAGGTTGCGAAAGTTGCGCTTTGAGTTGTAATTGCGCTTTGCCCACCTCTGATCACAGCAAACATACTGTTTACCTGTACTGCATCTTGCAGCATACATTGTATATTTTGGTTGAGGCTTTGCTTGCTGGTAATACTGTAAGTACAGTATTTTTTGAATTGTTAGCATATCAAATCTTTCATTATACTCGCTCTATTACGCCGAAACGTGTGACGAATATGTGCGGCTCATCTGCGCCCGTACAACACAGCTCCTTTCGAAGAAATGTCGCAGCGGTGGCGAGCCGTTGGCAACACTGTGTTCAATTTGACCGGTACGAGATTTGAACCTCAGATTTTCCGCTCCAGAGGTGAACTTGTTCCCACTCGAACAAGTTCAGGATAAGTTTGATGTAGTTTGGGTAAAAGCTAGGAAGACATGCACATTTTGGCGAAGCTGATGGACAAAGCTTTGTTTCGGAGCAGAGAATATGAGTCTAGCCTTTAGTTTGATCAGAAAAATTAGCGCCAAAAATACACGAAACATAGTAATTTGAATTAGAAACATTACGGTTTATTCCTAAACCATTATCAATCTTATTTAATTTTCTATTGAATAAGATTGATAATGACTTAAAAATAAACCGAAAGGTTTCTATTTTAAATATGTTTTATTTCGACTCTAATTTTTCTGATTAAACAAAGCTTTGTTAATTTGTGGGTTTTTCTTTCTTTCTAATGCTAGTGTTAGAACATATCAAGATGCTGTGGCAGAAATGATTGATGGTGAACTCCTGTTTGATTTAGGTTTTTTTTTCAGACATGGTAGCTGGAGGGAGCATTGATTGGGTGTACGACTCTCTCTGTGTTAAGCATTCTTATGCTGTCGAATTGCGAGATCAAGGAGAATACGGCTTTATTCTTCCGCCAGAACAAATTGTCCCAACCGCGGAGGAATACTACGCTGGGTTAAAAGAGTTGGGCTTACATTTGCTGACCACCGACTCATACACCAGCAGTACATGCAAATGTATACAGCAGAATTCAACAGCGAAGGCAAACTGTGAAACCAGCATTTGAAGGCACTTAGGTTTTTAAAAGAGTTTCAAACACATTCTTCAAAATTGATTACGAGAAAATGATTGTTTGTGGTTACGTATATACTCTATTATTTTATTCTCCTAATTGCAATAGCCACAGAGTAATGAAGTCATGGTGTTGAAGCTAATTGGAGTCTATATCTCAGTACTTACCCGGCTATAATATCAGACTTCTTATCTTCACCTTGAATTGCCGAAAAAGATATCTTGCAATTTAGCAACAGTGGAGTTATGCTTGATCGAATCCACAATCCACATTATTGACTATGTTCCAAGTTTTTATATTCAAAGTTATTCAATTGATTTTTGTTTTTTTCTTGGTTGAATTTGTTCGAAACCAATTCGAGAGGATTGACGTTAAAACGACGTTTGATTCCTCTCGGCTACTCCGCCATAATACTGCTTTTTTTAGCAGCTAAAAGTCAACAAGTCTTTAAAATACATACCAATTTTAAAGTCTTCGATTTAATTGTTTCGATTAGGAATCGAACCTAAGTCGACAATTTGCTGGCGCTGTGATTTCTTACACTGTTTGAAGACTAAGGATTTTATTGAGTGTAGAAAAAAGTAAACAAAAAAGATTATTTTACGCTAGGCGAATTTAGTTTTTGCTGCATATTATACCGATTGTACAATGCATATCCAATTATCTATGTCCAGACTTTTAATAACGCTTTTGACAGACGTACAGGAATAATTTATTTGCCGAGATATTAATTTCAGGTAACAAGTTTTGAATACGGTTTTGTAGAATTTTTTCGCATGGCTTATTTTTCTTTTTCTGTCATTTTTTTTCAAGTACGAAACGAAAAGAGATATTAGTCTCTTAACTAATTATACTGTAATTTCTTGCGGTTGAGTTTTTTTTACGAAAAAAATTTTTTGAGTTATTTTATACTTGATGCATTTTGTTCCTGTTTCCGACGATTAGTAATATGTGTTCTTATTTTTATTTTGTGTTCGTTCGTATTTTTGTATCGCTTGCTTTATAGTAATCATGTTAGTAGTGTTGCTTTGAAGAAGCTTCTAAATATATTTCTAGTACAGTAAATGGCCGTGATATCTTCTTTGCTGCAGGGAATTTTTGTTTTTGAAATTTTTAATGAAGGAATATCTTATTGAAACTCGGCAGCGTGGCCGAAAGAATAAAGGCGTCGTTTTTACTACGACCCTGATCGCATAATGTGGGTTCAACCCGCAGCCTGGTCACGTTGTTCCTTCTTTCGACCAGACGCTTTACGATAATTATCTCTGTTTGGAGGCTTCGAACAAGCAGCAAATTCAGCAAACAAGAATTCAAAGAAATCCACATCAGGAACAATGGATCACTGAAAACTACTAAGCCCGTGGATTTTTCCAAACACAAAGTAGTTACTGCAATGAAACGAGTACGGATTGTCCAATAGCTGCGTCTGAAGCTGTGCGGTGACAGGAGGATAAATATGCACTATAACAACAGCAACAATGTGAGTGATTACTCCATAATCGAATGGCCGTCACATCAGATGGGGGGACGCTAACTATCGATGGGGGGACGTGGGGGAACAAATCCCCGCATCGGGGGTTAGCGTCCCCCCATCGAGATTTAGACGTCTCCCATCGAGATTTGAGCGCTGGATGATAATACGAACAAAAACCAGCCAGCACGAATAAATCCAACAAATTCCGGCCGAATATAGTCTCAAATTGCGGTGAAGACCTTTTTTTTTTGGTCTTCACCTGATTTCGGGGAAAAAACGCTTCATTTTTCGGCGAAGACCTTTTTTTGTTTTGTTTTTGGTTTTTGTACAATTGCGGGAACGGTATTATATAATTTCCAATAAAGTTTGGTCAAGGCTGCAAAAGCATCCCCCCATGGAAATTTTACAATTTAAGTACTGTGTTACATGGATACAAAATTTTGAAACAAAAAAGAAGGATCCAAATTTCTTTCTCCTTAGATTTCATATCTCCTGATTGAGATTGCAATTTTCCTTAGTGCAATATCCTAAAAAACAACAAACACAAAACAAACACAAAATCCTTCTCATCACATTCCGACCCAGACAGCAAGTTCTGTCCAAAAAGCTTGAATTATATTGAAAGTCATATATAAATTTTGCCCCACCTCAAAATTGTTTATAATTCCATTTGAGTGGCGATAAGTTTTATGTACGCGTACACAGTAGCGTACGCAGGATTTTGAAAAGGGAGGAGGCCAGAAACTTCAGAAAAATTTGAGAGGAACATAGATCAGAATTTGAACTTGTCACACTCAAATTTCGTCTCATTTTTCGCCCAAAATCAGGTGAAGAGCAAAAAAAAAAAGGTCTTCACTCAAGTTTTGTCCCATTTTTCGCCCAATATCAGGTGATTTCGAGCCCAAAGCCTAATGCCCAATTTGCACAAGTGGGGCCATGCCTCAATTTTTCTCACTTTTCTATGCAATTTTGCAATCCTGGCGACCCAAAGGGGGGGCCATGGCCCAATGGCCCCCCTGAATACGCCCCTGCGCGTACAAAAGGTATCAGTACTAATCACGTCACCATGAGATGATTGTTGATTATAACATCGTTTAAAGGCTAGTTTTCGAACAAAATTGCAAAATATAAATCCACTGTGAAACGAAATTGATCAAAAAATTGCTTTTGAATACGCATTACCGTTAAATTTCATTCAAAAATACTGTTGTTTTGGAAAATAGGTTATTGCAGGAAATGAGTTTTTTAACGCAAATAAGTAGGCTATCTGTAAAGTTAATGAATTCATTTTATTTTATGCAAATAACCCAGCAGAATTTGAATTGCCACGGCTACTTGTATTGCTACTTAAAAATACTTCTCTTGAAGTGGACTACTTAATTTACCAATTACTTATATAAGTTGTATTAGCACAGTGTAGGCGTACATCAAAAAATCAAAAAACAATTTTTTCACATACTGTAACTAGATAGATTGTGGTTAAAAGACTCAATTTTATAGATTGGCTAGTCTAAACAGTGATGCTATTTTTGCCAAAAGTATTTGTTTAGAATTAAATAAACAAAAATTAGTAGTAGGAAAAACACTGCAGTACATAATGAAATCTATGAATTAGTGTGAAATAATACTTGGTAATTATTGCTTTAGAGGATTTGCCATTGTGCTTGTTTTAGGGTCATAATGTTTTGGTTTGAGTTAGTGGGACAACTGCGAAGAAATAAAGCAAAATTAAATCGAAAAATAAAAAACTGGCTAAAAGGCAGAGATGTCTCCAAAATCCAGTCCAAGACCCATTAGCGGACCTTGATGAAATTTTGTTCGGCCCGCGTTTAGTATTTTACTACCAAACTTTAAATTAAATTTTTGATTATATTCGCTGTATTACGCCAAGGCGAGTAACGAGTTTGAGGGCCCCGTTTCCACGTCATTGTGCCCGGGTAACACAGCTCCTTTCGAAGAAATGTCGCAGCGGTAGCGAGCCGTTACCAACACTTATGTCCGATTTGACTGGCCAGAGATTTGAACCTCAAACCTCCTGTTCCTAAAACGAACGTCTTTCCGCACGATCACCTGGCCGGTTTGCTTTGCAAATACGATCAAATCAGTTCAGAAAACATGCTGAGAACCTTTGCTGTGCGTCCATTTTTTTGCATGTCTTATCCATTTTCAGTCCTAAAATACTTTGAAAATATCCAACAGAATTTTGGATCTTCACTTTTTTGTTATTTGAAATTCTGGCGCGCAAAGTGGTGCAATTAGAGGGCTGTGCCTGTTGGGCCGTTGGTGCGCTGAAATCTTTGCGAAGTCTAAATTGGCACTCCTTCACAAAGTTTGGACTCCTCTGTTTTAAGGCTTTTGATTCGAAACTGTAGAGATCTAATTTTTACTATTTGGTTCAATAAATATGGCAAACTTATCTACTGTTAATAGAATTTTGCATTTCCAGATCGGGATAGGAGTTGATCACTGAGTGTTGTATCAAAGATTTTTAAGCAACACTAAGAAACTCTCATTTTTTGAATCAGATACGATCAAAAATTTTTGCGAGTGCGACTACAGCGGAATGCATAAATGTACAACAAGACGCAAGACGGCAGGCGTGGGTAAAACACTACAGCGTAACACTTGGGCAGCGGATAACATTGAACTTTGACCAGCAAAATCAAGTTGTAGTTCGATTTTGTACCAATGTTTATCCATAATAACGCGTGCAATTATCTGTGTTTGTTATGTATTTATATTTGCTCCTCGTCAATGAAAAAGTAGAGAAATGAACTTCTATCAGTTCATTTTTCTGCAAATTACTAAAAAGGAAATTGGGTGGCTGCTTTCTTTGATGACGTAGAAAGTACCTTCACATCCTCCCAGTCCCCAGTTGCGCTCATAAATTTGTTATGAGTAATCGTTTTGGCTTTACGAGCGGTAACGCGTTTGTCTCTGGAGCGGGAGATCTGAGGTTCAAATCTCGGGCCGGTCCAATTGGACACAGTGTTGCCAACGGCTCGCCACCGCTGCGAAATTTCTTCGAAAAGAGCTGTGTTGCCCGGGCGCAATGACGCGGAGATGGGCCCCGCCAACTCGTTACACGCTTCGGCGTATTACATCGAGTATTATACAAGTTTTGACTTTGATTTGAGTTTTTTGTTTTTTGTGATTTTTTTTTTGACGTGATTGGGAACTACTTTCTGTTGACTTTACAATAAACGCTTTGCCATTCACATCGCTTCCTAAGGGGAAAAGCTCTTTGCTTACTTTGACGTAGGAAAAATGTTATCAATAAAAACAAATAAATAAAAGGCGTCTTTTTGATTTACCGCTTTTTGTGGTATTGTCCAGTTTTAAATATTTCTGTTTTTCGAAATTACCCATTCTCCTTTTCCCTAATTTAATTTTTGTTAAGCTGGTACTTTACTCCGCATCCAAATATTAACTTTTTCTCATGAATTGAAATTCTACTGTAGCAATTCTGCATGCATGAAATCCTACATGCCTGTGCGACTTTTGTAATGGAAAATAGAAAGAATTATGTTCGCATGTCTTTGTTTTAAGCCGCATTTACACGGGCGACTTTTTTGCGTGCGATTTTTTGATAAAAATGGATGTGGCAAAGTTGCATCTATTCAATAATGGTTCTCATTGTGACGAAAGTTATCTTACTGCTGAAAATGACTGTCTCAAGTTGTTTCCATTCCGATAGTGATATTCTAAACCTTTTTAAAACAAAATCGGAACTGATCTCACTGCGATTTTTTATCGCAGCACCGATTCTCTTCTAAAGTTTTCAATTATAACAATATTGGTACGAAACTAACTTAAGACAATTACTTCCATCATTAAGGTCCCAATTATCATGATCAAAACCGCCGTTGAGTAAATGCAGCTCTGCCACATCCATTTTTATCAAAAAATCGCACGCAAAAAAGTCGCCCGTGTAAATGCGGCTTTACTGCGATGATCGATTTTTCGAGAAAAGATTGTCCGCATTTTTTGGTTCAAAAGGTGGGGTTTTCTGAATTAAAATTGGTTTTGTTTTCAAAACAGATTTTAATTTTTTGGAATTGCGAGTATTTGTGATTAAACTAAACTAAACTACAATTAAAAAGCTAATCATGCGCGGAAAAATGTTTACTTTTTTTGGTTATGTAACAGTTAAATCGATCTAACTTAATTTAAGCAGACTAAGCCTCAATTTTTTGCGTTAGTGCAACTTAATTAATTCCCTTTATTTTTCAGTTTATGTAACCTTGATATTGCTAATGTCATTGATCGCACTTACAAGCAAAATCAAATTTCGTACTTGTTTGCGGGCAACTAGATTTTACTACTTTGCCCATGTCATCCGCACAGCAGAAAATGCGACAATTATTTAGGGCATAATAGGGATTTCGCGCGAACGCGTAGTATGTTTTTGTTTGCGAATTTTGCAGATGACGATTGATTTGCTTATAACATGCAAACGGTAAAACCTAGAAAGTTGAAATTTGGACTCAACATAACAATTAATGAAAGCGTCATGTGTGCCAATTTTTGGATCCTAGGTCGCGTGATCGTGAATTGACACACAAAAAAACATAAAAAAACGGCAATTTTTGACTTGAAAATTTATTAATTTGCCTATAACTCAAAAACCATTCGACGTGCAAACCTGAAATTTGAACACAATGTGAGTGCTTATGCAAATGCTCTAAGCAAACCAAGTTTGGGATCGCCCGGTCACGTGAATAAAATTTTACAGACCGAAAGTGGGCAAAAAGTTGGCGAATTTGAACCGGTATATTTTAGTAATTATCGATAGTGATGAAAGATGTTTTGTGGTTTTTGAGCACGCAATCAACCATCTTCCCTAAGGTTATCTTCGTTTGCCCCAACTTAAATGCTATTTTTCTTGTTTCTTTCTTTTTTCTTACTTTTTTATTTTTTCTTATTCTGCTTGCGCTATATTGAGCGATTGAAGATATCAGGAAGGATTTTTGTGCGACAGAAATTGGGGGTGCCAGATTGGGGGATTTCCCTCAATCAGACCCTCCAAAGTTTTGTAGTTTTAAACTGTTAGAGATAGATGGATCTAATTTTCGAAATGGGTAGATATTACAAATAAACTAAACCTAACAACAATTGTGGGTGCCACGACGGAGTTTCCTCCCAAACGGGCCCTCCAAAATTCAAACTTTTTACCCATTGAGCTAGACGCATGAAATTTTTTAGATAAGTAAATAAAAAGAAAAGATAAAGTTTTACCAAATTTAGGGGTACTAAAATGGGGGTTTACCCGAAACAAGGCCGCCAAAGTTCAAACATTTTAACCATTCACGCAAGACACATAAGATTTTTAGGGTATGCAAATATGAAGAAAAGATAAAATTACGACAAAAATTGGGGTTATCAAAATGCGGGGGGCTTTAAGCGGGACCGCTAAAATTTTAAACTTTTAAACCATTAGAGTTAGATGGATTAAATTTTCGGAATGAATAGACATAAAAATAGTCTAAACCTGACAAAAACATTGGGGTTTCCAAAATGGGGCATCCCGCAAAACGGCGCCCTCCGGAATTCAAACTTTGTAACCTTTCAACCTGGACACACGAGATTTTTAAGGTAAGTAAATAAAAAGGAAAGCTAAAATTTGGCAATATTTGGAGGTACCAAAATAGGGGGTCCTGCTTAAATGGGGCCACCAAAATTCAAACTTTTTAACCGCTCACATTAGACACATGAAAGTTTCTGGGTTGGCAAATACGAAAAAAAAAATTTGAGAAAATTTATTGGTACCAAAATGAAGGGATCCCCCTCAAACAAGGACTCCAAAAATCAAACTTTATAAGATAGGTTAATGTAAATATAGATTAAAGATAACAAAATTTGGTTGGCTACATTGAGGAGACCAGGCCAAATGGGCCCAATAAAATTTTAAAATCTTCATTATGAAGTACTCCAGCTAAACATATCAAATTTTTAGAGTACCGGTAGGCTAATACAAAAAACAAATAAAATATGCCAAACTTGGCAATGCCTTGTTGGACAATTAGCCCTTAAATGGACCTTCAAACTATACGATGAACTCTCACAACGAATATTGGTATCACAGAAAAGTAAAAGAGTAAAACTTATGGGATTACTCCAACATTTAAGACGTTGAAGTACTTGAGCGCAATGGCTTTGATAGATTTAAGCTAGATGGCCGAGTTTTTTTGCTTAACTGTCACTTGTGACGTTGAAAAAATCTTGCATTTGCCTCTTCAAAGTTTTTAAACGATTTTATTAAGAAGGTTTCGTGCTGAAAAATGGATGTAATACCATATACCCTGCCATATTCAATATGTTGGGCGTTGGGTCACAGCACTAACCACAATACTGTAATTCACTCTTCGCGTGAGCAGGTATAATAGTACCTTTGTTTTTGTTCGCGATTTTTGGCAGATGAGGATTGATTTGCTCATAACTAGCAAACGGTAAAACGTAGAAAGTTGAAATTTGGATTCAACATTGGAATTAATCAAAGCGTCATGTGTGCCAATTTTGGGGATCCTAGATCACGTGATTATGAATAGAGAAACAAAAAAAGAATAAAAAAATGCGATTTTTGGCTTGAAAATTTATTAATTCGCCTAAAACTCAAAAATACACTATACGTGCTCAGCTGAAATTTGTACACAATGTGGGTAATTATAAATATTTTGTGCAAACCGAGTTTGGGGGCACACAGTCACGTCACCAAAATGTTGCAGGCCGAAAATGGGCTGAAAGTGGACGATTTAGAACCGATAAATCTCGGTAAATATCAATTTTGATGGAAAACGATTTGTGCTTTTTGAGCACACTATCAACCACCTTTCTTTTGGTGATGTTCGTTTACCCCACCTCGAATGCTATTTTTCTTTTTTGTCTTTTTTCTTACTTTCTTTTTTCTTTTTCTTTTCCGGCTATCTACTTTTAAACCGCTGAACGCACTGTGTTCAAAGTTTCAGCGATTGAAGATATCAAGAGGACTTCTGCGGGAATGAAATTGGGGGTTCCAGGTCGCGGGGATCCCCCTCAATCGGGAACTCCAAAATTTTGAACTTTTAAACCATTAAAGCTAGATGGATCAAAATTTCAGAACATTATTATTATTATTGGGCAGCGGTGCAAGCGGATCTGCTACCGTTAGGTAAAGTCCACCTACACATTGCGTAGGCCTCCTTTGGGCCCACTGCAACTGTAGCTGCTTTGTTATGTTATTGTTTTGTTTGGTTACTGGTCACACTCAGAAAGCCTTCCAGCTTCCTTTGAGTACGTGGCCAGTTTGTTAATGTTACATTTCGTTACCTTATTATGGATAGTGGTTTTAGTGATTCCAAAATATTTAACACGAATATCTTGGTAAAGCTTGCAATTTCAGAATAGGTAGATGTTAAAAATAAACAAAACCTAGCCAAAATTGGGGGTGCCACAATGGGGGGTTCCCCCCAAACAGGCCTTCCAAAATTCAAACTTTTTAATCTTTTAAGCTAGGTCCACGAAATTTTTAAGGTATGTAAACATAAAGGAAAGATAAAATTTGACTAAATTTAGAGGTACCAAAATGGGGGACCCTCAAATGAGACCACCAAAATTGTAACTTTTAACCACTCACGCTATACACATAAAATTTTCAGGGTAGACAAATATAAAAAATAAAAGTTTGACAAAATTTGGGGGTACAGAAATTGGGGATCCCCCTGAAACAAGGCCGCCAAAGTGTTGAACTTTGAAACCATTGGAGCTAGATGGATCAAATTTTCGAAATGGGTAGATATTAAAAATAAAACGAAACCTAACAAAAATTGGTTGTTTTAAAATGGGGGATTTTTCCCAAACAAGGCCCTCCAAAAACCGAACTTTTTAATCTTTTAAGCTAGACACATGAAATTTTTAAGGAACTACACATAAAAAAAGATAATATTTGGCAAAATTTGGGGTTACCAAAATGGGGCGTGCACCTCAAACGAAGCCCCAAAATTTTAAACTTTTAAATCGTTAGAGCAAGACGGTCAAATGTATGGTATAGGTAGATATGAAAAATAAACTACACCTAACAAAATTTGGGGTTCCCAAATGGGGGTTTACCCCAAACGAAGCCTTCCAAAATTCAAACTTTTTAGCCTTTTTAGCTGGAGACATGAAATTTTTAAAGTAAATAAATATAAAAGAAAGATAAATTTTGACCAAATTAGGGGGTTCCAAAATTAGAGGTCCCTCCGAAACGAGGCCACCAAAATTCAAAACTTTTTAACCATACACGTTGGACAAACAAATTTTTTAGGGTTGACAATTATGAAGATAAGATAATTTTTGATAAAATTTGGGGGTACCAAAATAAGGAGATCTCCCTAAAACAAGGGCTGCCTAATTCAAACTTTTTAACCACTCACGTTAGATAAATGAAATTTTCAGAATAGATAAATATAAGTTAAAGATAAAATACGACAAAATTTGGGGATACCACAATGAGGGTGTCCCTCTCAAACGGGGCCATCAAAATTCAAACTTTTTAACCACTCACGCTAGACTCACGAAATTTGCAGGATAGACAAGTGCGAAAAAAAGATTGAGTTTGACAAAATTTGTGAGTACCAAAATGAAGAGATCCTTCTCAAACAAGAACGTTAAAATTCAACTTGAACCATTTACGCTAAACTAAAACAAATTTTGGAATATCTAAATAAGAAAAAAAGATGAAATTTGGGGGTACCACAATGGTCCCCCTCAAACCAGAATGCCAAAATTCAAAGTTTTTAATTGTTTAAGCTAGACACATCAATATTTTAGGATAAGGTAATATCAAGAAAAAGACAAAATTAATTCATCAAAATTCACATAAGACATTACTAAAAGCAGAAAAAAAAGAAATTATCAATTGCATGCCTTCAGTAAGACAGCTGTTTCGCCTAATTTTAAGGCTCATCAGTTAGGCTTAGCAGGGCCAAAATCACAAATATTACAGTGATCAAACATTGGAAAAAAAACTTCACCAAAAAAAGTATTACATATTTGTAGATAAGGTTTTGTCCCATAGTAATCTTTACCCAACAAATTATGCTAAATAATTAATTCTTTCTAACTGAGATCGTTACCGGACTAAACTCCAGGTTTCAGTATGCTAAACTCACTGAAATCTTTTCCAATTCAAACTAGGTATAGGCCATTAATCTAACTGAAATCCTTACCGAATAAAGATAGGCTGTAGACCACAATTATAAATCATAAATGATATTAGGTAAATATGTGGTCTACAGCCTATCTTTATTCGGTAAGGATTTCAGTTAGATTAATGGCCTATACCTAGTTTGAATTGGAAAAGATTTCAGTGAGTTTAGCATACTGAAACCTGGAGTTTAGTTCGGTAACGATCTCAGTTAGAAAGAATTAATTATTTAGCATAATTTGTTGGGTAAAGATTACTATGGGACAAAACCTTATCTGCAAAATAATATGCAATCCTTTTTTTTGGTGAAGTTTTTTTTCCAAAGTTTGATCACTGTAATATTTGTGATTTTGGCCCTGCTAAGCCTAACTGATGAGCCTTAAAATTAGGCGAAACAGCTGTCTTACTGAAGGCATGCAATTGATAATTTCTTTTTTTTCTGCTTTTAGTAATGTCTTATGTGAATTTTAATGTTTGTTCGATTGCTTTGGTAATGTGCCTTTGAAATGGTGTTCACCTCTCACATTTTGTTTTAATACGTGATTACTGCACTCCACTCAGCTTGGATGGTTTTCCAAATGCTACAACTTTCTTGTCCCTTTCTTTTGAACAGAATAATTTGAGCATCAAAATCGGGGGTCCCGCAATTGGATCATTCAAAATTCAAACTTTTCAGACATTCAAGTTAAACACATTAAACTTTCAGAATAGGTGAATATAAAATAAAAAAAAAAAAAGACTAGGCGCCACAATTGGAGAGTCCTCCTCCAATGGGTCCTTCAAAATCTTAACCACTCAAGCTAGAGAAATAAAATTTTCGAGATAGGTAAAAATATTAAGGATCTCATGCTGTAAGGGTTCTCCAATTATGTTGACACCTCCCCATTAACTACAAAATTTAAACGAATTAAATCCATTAGATAGGTCAAAACAAAACAAAGGTAGATAACAAAATTTGGTGGGCGGCATCGAGGATACCACGCCAAATAGGCCTTTTAAAATTTTAAATCTTAAATAGAAGTACTCAAGCTAGCATATCAAATTTTAAGAGTACCGGTAGGCTAGTATTAGCAACAGATAAAACACACCAAACTTGGCAATGCTATGTTGGACAAAAATTAGCCAGAAAGATCGTGTTAATTAAAGGGCGTATAGAAACTTGCGATGGTTTACAAAGTTATTCTTATCAACCAGTAACAACTTGTGAGTAAAGCATTAACTAGGGACAATAAATTTTAATTCTTCTTCTTTTTTTGCAATTTGTCAATTTATACCGTTTGAGAATGAAGTCTATGTGGCAAAAATATAAACGATCTAGTAAAAAACTTAGATAAATGCCTGTTATGAATTTGCATAAGTTTAGCATGTTTTATTTTAATTTAAGCTGTTGAGGAGGAGGCTTTAATTTCCAAACTACCGGTATACTAATACTCAGGGCCTGCGAGAGGGGGGTTCAGGGGGTACATCGTACCCGGGCCCGGAAGAGTTCAGGTTTTCGCGTCAAATTTTGGTATCGCACCATATGACCGTAATCAAACTTGCCTACAGCAAAAATATCACTATTCAGTACTAGTAATTGGTCGCTTTTTTTGCTACACAGCCTTTAGGGCATTCAATAGTGGCTGATTTGATTAAAAAAAGAGGAAAATGTATCAAAAGCCATACACTTGCATCGAAATTAACGTTTTGTTACATTTCTCTGACTTGAGAGCCCTAATTCTGCGGTATAACAATGTACGAGCTGGCGCAGCGCCACAGTGGGCCATTCCGGGGCTGTGCCCCCTAATTGCTGCTTGTGCCCCCCAAACGAAAATTTTGTCCCCAAGCGAGGATTTTGCCCCAAAGAAAATAACATGCTCGGTGCCACTGGAGTGCAATTCGAGGCCTGAGACTTTCAAAATACTGGTCATCACTGCAGAAATCGTGGGCAAGAACTGTGTTTTTACAGATTTTGCAATGAAGACCTTTTTTCTTTTTTTTTTTCTTTTTTTTATGGTCTTCATCCCAGAATTAGTGGAAATTTGAGCATATTTTGCGATGAAGACCTTTTTTTATTAATTTTTGGTCTTCATCATAGAACTCGTGGATATTTGGGCACATTTTGCTATGGAGAGCGTTTTTTTGGTCTTTACCCCATAATTCGTTGAAACTCGCGCATAGTTTGCGATGAAGATTTTTGTTTTTTAATCTACACTCTCGAATTAGAAGGAAAAAAGTTTTTGTGCCCCCCTAAAAATTGTTTATGCCCCCCCCCCCAGTCACGCCACTTTGGCTCCAGGCCTGTGTACGTGGGCCCACATTTCCAGAGATCCAAAAGCATTTCAAAATCAGAGAGCGGAGTCAAAGTTGACATACTCTACTACTATCATTAGGTAACTCACTCTATCTGTATGAGTTTAATAAGTATTTGGGTTTGTGAAGTCTATGATTGCAGATGACCAGAGGCGGAGTCCTCGAGGACGTCCTTGGCCTCGAGGACACATTTTGAAGTCCTTGGCGTTGGCCTTGAAGCCTCAAGTCCTCGAAAATTGCCCTGTACTCGGCTCGAGGACAGCACTATTTTTGAACCGTAGAAATTTCGTTGGAAAACGCCAGAAACCTTGAGGAAAATCTGCAAAGACCTTTTTTTGGGTTTCCTCAAGTAGAGATCGCCTGAAAAAAAATTTTGAAGACCTTTTTCGCCTGAAAAAAATTTTGAAGACATTTTTTTTTGAGATCGCCTGAAAAAAATTTTTGAAGAAGTTTTTTTTTTTTGAGAACACTTGCGTCTTTGTCCTTGGTCCTTGGCCTTGGCCTCGAGAGGGTCGGTTCTTGGCTTCGAAATTTTTTTGTGTCCTTGGCCTCAAGCGTTGTGTCCTCGACTCCACCTCTGCAAATGACTTCTTAAAACTTTTATCAGTAAAATATTTGGATTTACAGTATTAAAGTCATTATATTGTATAATAATGTGTCAATGTCATCATCCCCCCTTCACATACTTTCTGTCATGAATATCACGTTTTCTGCTTGTCAATTTAAGCAAGTTTGGTGCTGGGATGTTAATCAAATGCTGTATTCTACCCTCGAGAAACATAAAAAGTGCTAAAGCTTCCGGGGCTCCGCCCCGGACCCCACTGGGGGAGCTCACAGCGCTCCCACGAACCCCCTAGCTGGATTTAAATCAATTTAATGTCTAGTTGTGTTTTCATAGGTCCTAACTGTATGCGAATATCGTTATCCCTTCACTTTTAAATGAAGATCTACACTCATCCGACAAAAAAGGATTTAACGGCATGGGCCCCGATAAAGCTTGGGGGGCCCAGTAAGATTTGGGGGCCCGGTATCGACCTTCGTAGCCCCTGAAAATTTTTCTTTCTGAGGCCCTGCTGATACGATATGTTGAATTGCAACGTGAAATAGCGTTTTCAGAATCATACATCGCTGTAAGTTTGGTTGATGAAACGAACTTTGCTTGTGAGTTGCTGGAATTTTAAAGGCGGCTTTACGTTATTTTAAATGGAGTGAAAAATTCTTAAGAACTCGTAAAAAATGCTGAGATTTGACGTTGTATTGTAAACTGTTATGCGAGCTTTTTCAATGACGTTACTCGATTATTCTTGATAACTTCGAGAGATTTAAATTTTGAACTCGAATAACCACAACGCGATGTAAATTAGGGAAACAAAATTTGAAAAGGGGCGCATTTCAATTATTGATCTGACTATCAATGACTACATTTTTTACAAATTCATTCAAGGCAATCGGATCACCAGTTTAAAGCTTTGCAAAGTTTCAGCAAAAGTTGGATAATGTCGCGAAGTTCCCAGATATCGCTTGCGATGACACGTTCCAGTTGTTGAATAGCGATGGAAAAGAGCATTCTCACAGTCATTCAAGGCTGTAAGTTTGATTGATGTAATGAAATTTTGCTCGTGAGTCGCTGGAATTTTTAAGACACGGCCATGACTGTGACTTCAAATGAAGTAAAAAACTGCAAAGAACTCGTAAAAAGTGCTGAGTTTCGGCGTGGTATTGTAAACAGTTATACGAGCTTTTTGATAGACGTTAATCGATTATTTTTCATAACTTCGAAACATTTAAATTTCGAACTCGACAAACTACAAAGCTGTTAAAAGTTAGTGGAACAAAATTTGAAAGAAGCACATTTAAGTAATTGATTTGACTTTCAACGGCCAGATTTTTTACAAATTCATTCAAAGCTATCGGGTCACTATTTTAAAGCTTAGTAAAGTTCAGTAAAAGTTAGATAATGCCGCGAAGTCCCTGGATATCGCTTGCGATGTCACGTGCTAGTTAAGAGTTTATGTTTACCTTGCCCCCAGCTCGTATATGTACCTTTTTTATTAATGTTGGATGGAATTGTGTATTATCGAGCTGCTTTTGCATTGAAATTCTTAAAATCAAATTTCTCAGCGGCAACGAAAACGTTTTTGAAGTAACTGGCTCGAGATTTGAATTACGTAAATTTTTCGCTTATGTAACCGATCGAATGACGTCACGTGACGTGACTCAGGGCTGGGCTATAGCTTAACCGCAATAATTGTTATTAACCTAGGCTAGCTTCGATGAAAACTTCGATAAACAACCTGGCTTGACCAATCAGAAAAGATTTGTTGCCATACTTCTGCATCATGTTTTTCGGCGAAATCGGCACCATATCTCGTATGAAAGCGGAAATTTGAACCTGGTCAAAGGTCATTAGTAGAAGTAGACGGCTGCAGTTATATAACGAAAGAATGTTTTGCATTGTTTTGAATAACATTAGCAACCCTAATTCGAATCCTATTTTGCCCTAACTGAAGTGTATAACAGGGGCTGATGTGAAATTTTAGTGCGATTCATCAAGTAGATTATGTTCGAAATACGTCTAAATTCACTATTTCAAGTTTAGACAGCAACTAAACACTCATTACATTATTTTTATCAAAAAACACCAAAAGCAAAATGCTACAAAGAGTTATAGCAAGAAACAGAGCCATTTATAGCCAACTAACTGCATTAATTTTGAAGACGGTTTAAGCAAAACTTACGTCACAGTGAAATTTTTTCTAATAGAGATTCTCTTTGATTCTATTTGAATTTTTAATATCATAATAGCGATGTAAGAAGATCAAGCATCTCTAAAATAAAATAAATTACATTAATTTTGGCGTCAAAGTTTATAGACTAAACATATATTAGAAATTAGAATTACAGTAGATTTTGCTTTCGTATCGTTATATTGTATCACTTCTTCAAATCTAGCTTTGCAAATAATTTGCCAAAATTTTGCCAATGACTACGGTTTTTACTGCTTCGAAAAAACGATAAATGTGCTTTACTGCCAAAAATTCTGCCAAAAATCTACTTTTTCACTCTTTCCGATGATAACTTGCTTCAGGAAAGAAATCAAGAACGTTCAAATAGAAAATTTCAACACCGCAATGGTTTATCAAAGAGCCCTTAGATTTATCAGTATTTTCAGGGCTAAAAGCAAATTAGAACAACTCCTCACCTTTGTGCTTAATCAGCATGACTGGCAATTACATAAATCACGTGATCTTCGTCCTATTAAAATCGATTACTCATGAATTTTCTAAATCTGAAAGAAGGCTATTTATTTTTGTCATGAACGTCGTATTGATTTAATTTGGTCAAAACAGGCTTCCTTCCCTTTATTTGGCCCACAAAATAATAGACTCTTTATTTTTACTCGCACCCTGGGTTTGCTAAGAAAAACTGATTTGTAAATGGCTCATCACTGTTTTTTCTTTTAAAATGCGAGCTCATTTTCCAACGAGGTTTATAAAAATAGAAGTTTTAAGTTGTCATGGTAAAGTTTGACCTAGTCATTTATTGGATCTAGCTCCAATGTTTTGCAGAAAGTGGTACAAAATTTATTAAGACAGTCTATAAATTCAGTGGCGTCGCTAAGAATGGTGACACTTCAGGCGAAATTTTGTGGTGTCACCCTTTATATTGTATAGCAGGTTGCAAAAAGTTATATTTGAAAGATAGCGGTACTACTTCATTACTGAAGATAGCGGTCGTTGTTTGGCTAGCTCAATAACTTCTCATTGTAAGGTTTTAAAACTTGGAAGTATGAGCTGAACACGTCTAGTATCAGGCGCGTAGCCAGAAATCTGCAATAGGGGGCTGTTGCGAGGGTTTGGAGATGGAGCCCCCAGCGCTCGAAAATTTTGTATAATTTTGCAAAAATAGCTTAATTTTAGGCCTATTTTGATAAAAATTAATGCTTTTAAAATATGGCATAAAAATTAACAGTGCAAAAACATGATTAAACTGGTTGCATAAATGGCAATGGCTCTGTGGGAGGTGGCTGATGGTGAAAATTCAGTTCTCTTATTTACACGCTGGTACCGTAAATCATAAAGTTCTATAGTTCAATGAAACTCAGAAGGAGTAAACCACTTCACTTATATTTAACAAAGAAAAATAATTGGTGAGGGGGGGCGAATGAAATGATATTTGAGTCGACGTGATTGGAAATTAACTAATACTGAATAGCCACCTCCCCTATTTCTGAGCTTTTATATTCTTTGTATGAAACCTATATTCGACATGTTTCAGCAAGCGATCAAATTTGATTGCTTAGTGTTGGCGATTTTTCAAAGTTTTTACTGATTTGTGATTAATATTTTTGGCAAATTAGCGCCTCGCTTCTCAATAAATGCTCCAAAAGATGCTTTAAATCAGTTTTTAGCCCATTCCAGTGTGCTAAACCGTGGCACATTGGTTCAATTGGTATCATAAAACTTTTGTTCGATTGGTATCATAAAATGGTGTCACCTCAAACTGGTGACACTCGGGGCGAGCCGCCCCCCTTAGCGACACCACTATATAAATTGCCAAGATAAATAAATTGTCAAGGCTTCGTAAAAGTTCATAAACTCTTCGTAACAAAAAACGTCTTCATAAAAGTAAATACGTTTAACCATTTATCGTCAATATCAAGATTTTAATCAGACTAAAAAAACATTTCCGTTTTCGAAGGATTGAATCAAATTTTGTCAACAAGCTTGATTTAAACGGCGCAAAGTTTAAATCATAAATAGTATTCACAGCAAATATAGACGCTATTTTGTTGAATTTTAGTGGAATTTTGTTTATTGGTTCCATGAAGGGACATCAGATTCAGACCGTATTTTTTGCCAAAAAAGTTTCTCCTCGAAATGTCACGTAATCTACGTCACGTTATCAGTCAAGCGTGTCAAAAGAGGAAATAAATTGTTATGTCCATCAATGATCAATGACCATGTTCAGTACGTACAGATTACAGAAAACAATTTCTTCCCTCTTGAAATCGAATTATTTTTAATGTTACTTGCATTATATTAGACTAAATAAGGTATCAACAATCATAAAAGGATATTTAAATATACTGAAAAATATAATGATTACGGGTTTAAAAAACAAAGGGTTACGTAAAAAACATGTTATGATTATGAAACGCACTTGCTACCAGTGCCAGGAACGAAAGCTAGTACGTGCGTTTGTGACGTTATGACCTTTGAACCTCGATGGATTGCCACTTGACGTGAATGCCACTTAATTTATTGCCGTACAATTTTGCGTTTCGAAACTTTTCGATCCAAAAGATCAAGATTTTTCTCGTTAAGAATGTGTCCACTTTGCAATCTATAAAGGTCTAAACAAAACACTAGAAGTATGAAATGTTTGTCTATGACAATGGTTCCCAAACTGTGGTACGCATACCACTTATGGTACGCAAGAGTCTTTGAGGCAGTACACCAGCAACTTCCGCTTACTTATAAATTTGTGAAGACATTCAACTTCTAAGACTTTTATACTTTTTAGACCCGGTTTACACTGCGCGCAAAATCGTAAGCGCACCAGCGTATCCCAGTAGCGTAGCCAGGGGGGGCGGGGGGGCTATAGCTGTCCATTGCCGTGCAGAGTATGCAAAATACCCAGTTTTTTGTACCTTTGAGACCGATTTTTGGACAAAAGCAAAAATAGCCCTACCTCCCCCCTCATTGCCATCGGCAATAAGAATGGTTGCAAAACTGGATTCAACCCGGATTAAGACTTCTTTTTTTTGGTCATCACCTAATTTTGGGCAACAACACAATCCAAATTTAGGTAACGACCTCTTTTTTTCTGGACTTCACCCAATTTTGAAAACAAACAAATTGTCCCAATTCCGAGGGCAAAACTCATTTTGTTCAACGTAATAGCCATGTGTTAGCTGGATTAAAACCTCTGTGAAGTAAGTCAAAAATGAACTGCGTTTCATATTATCAGTTGCAAGACTAGCTGGTGCAAAAAAAAAACTGGTACATTCATCAAATCAAAACTATTTTCTGTGTTTTGCTCATGTTTTGGCTTTTTATGTCTTCCTGGATTGATGTTCGTTTAACTTTAAGACAGCTACATGCTAATCTTTCCTAAAAGGCAAAACAGACTGTTGGGGCATGATAAATCGTGGTCGTCAGTAACTTGTTAATACTTTGCTCTAATTTGTCGTCGAGCACTTTATCTAGTTTGAGGACCACAATGCAAGCATTACTCACTGATGTATATTTTTTAATTTGAGATATTCCAGCCAAATGTAACTTAGATGGTACACGAACACTGTACAAAAGCTCTAAATGGTACGCGCGTAGAAAAAGTTTAGGAATTACTGGTCTATGATTAAGATATGGCTAAAAAAAATTTTTAGACTCGACATCTTTGTGAGAAAAAGTGATTGGCTTTGCGTTATGCGTGTATGACAATGTGGTTTGTTTAAACATTTATTATCTGCAATGCAAACGAATTCATTAGCATTGCAGATAGTGAATTCGTTCTTTCTAAAAATCGGAAATCTATTTTAAATTTTGTTGGAAATGTAATAAAGACAGCCTCAGTTTGAAAAAATAATTAAGAAGACAGATCAAAGTTTTAAAAAATCATTTTCTATTGAACACTATAATTCTGCATCGTAACAAAATAACCAGATTTTAGCTTGTGGTTGTATTGTTTTGTTCCAGCAGCTTTGCCTATCAACAAAAAATGTTATTTTTTCTTTTTTATGTCACTTTTTTTATCCAATAAGATTTAAGAATAAATTTTGAACAAAATGGGGCGAAAAATTTAATAACAACCAGCCTCATTTAAAACCTTTTGGTTGCTGCAAAAAAGAGAGTGAACGTCATTAGTAAAATCATCTAACTGTGACAATCAGCTACATAAACTCAGTAAGTTGAAAGTTCAGTTCCGTTTGCATCATTCTAGTCTTGAGCGAGTAAGGCAATGTTTACCGATCACGCGTATTTGCGCTGCAGAAATACAATTATCATTTTGACCTCATGCATTTTGCCTTTTTTCTATTTTTGCATTTACATTGAAAAAGATATGCGTATTTCCGCTCTAAAATACGCGTGATCTGTAAAAGTCGTTTAAAAGTGCACCATTTTAAATTGCATCTTGTTGTATGTTTGGTTGAGTTTTTTTAATCCAGCAGTGTACTATTGAAATTTATTGATTTTATAACCGTTTGCTTTAATTAAAGATTTGGCGTCTGAGATTTGACAACTGCGAAAGTTTTTTAATCAAGCCTTTGAGATTTTGTCTGATCGTGTAATATTCAAACTTCTGAATTAAACCACAAATATCTAAAGTCATTAAAATTTTATTTAATGATTGTCAACTTAAAACTATAGGTTTTTGTGTTTCGATCATTAACTTGACCATTTTCACGGCTACCATTTAGAAGCATAAGTTATTCATCTATGCAATTTATTATTGTAATAGGCTATACAAAGTGAATGAGCTATCGCGACGCGCTTCAATCTTGTTCAAAAGCTCATCAGGCGAAAAGAATAACACATATTTAAACATGCAATAATATTACTGCAATTACCAAATTTGGAAATAAAAATTGCATCAATAAACACATCTGCCATGTCTATGCGAATTTCTTTATAACTTCAAAGAACTTATGACATGTTCATATAAAAATCACAGGGAGAGCACGAGCTAAATGCATGTGCGACACATTGCTAATGAATAAACACTTAACTAAAACTTAGCAGCAATCCAGAATCTCTAAAACTTTATTCAATGATTGTCAACCTAAAGCTATAGGTTTTCGTGTTTCGACTATTAACTTAGGCCATCTTCACAGCTAGCATTTAGAAGCATAAGTTATTCATCTATATAATTTGGTATTATAATGTACAGAGCGAATGCGCTATCGCGACCCGTTTCGACCTTGCTCAAGGGTCTCATCAGGCGAAAAAATAACACATATTTAAACATGCAACGATATAAACCGCAATCACCAAATCGCGATCGCGCATTCGCACTGTATATTATGATAATGAATTGTATAGATGAATAACTTTTGCTTCTAAATGCTAGCTGTGAAGATGGCCTAAGTTAATAGTCGAAACACGAAAACCTATAGCTTTAGGTTGACAATCATTGAATAAAGTTTTAGAGATTCTGGATTGCTGCTAAGTTTTAGTTAAGTGTTTATTCATTAGCAATGTGTCGCACATGCATTTAGCTCGTGCTCTCCCTGTGATTTTTATATGAACATGTAATAAGTTCTTTTAAGTCATGAAGAAATTCGCATAGACATGGCAGATGTGTTTATCGATGCAATTTTTATTTCCAAATTTGGTAATTGCAGTAATATTACTGCATGTTTAATATTTGTGCTATTCTTTTCGCCTGATGAGACCCTAGAGCAAGATCGAAATGCGTCGCAATAGCTCATTCGCACTGCACATTATAGTAACAAATTGTATAGATGAATAACTTATGCTTCTAAATACTAGCCGTGAAAATGGTCGAAACTCGAAAACCTATAGTTTTAGATTGATAATCATTAAGTAAAATTTTAATGATTCTGGATTGCTGCTAATTTTTAGTGAAGTGTTTATTCACAAATATCTAGTTGTTCTTTTTATTTCAAGCGTGTAATTAGCAAAAATTGCTCATAAATTGTGTTGATTTTTTCAGAAAATTCTGACTAAACATGCAATTTATGCGAACTCACTATATGTGAAATTTCTTTAGTACCAATACAACTCCTATTTTTAATTTTTTCCACGCAAATTGAAAAACTTATCCCATGCTTCACTGGTTAGCATATTAAAAAGTTAAAGTATCGCGAATAGGAGCGAATTCCTAACTAAATCCACTGGACTTTGATATGTAGTTAACTCCAGCTCGCGTTTCTTTTTAAGTTGATGCTAAATAAAATTAATTTTCGAGAAAAATTTTATAAATCAGTGAATGTTCTACCGCTCATTACAATCAAAAACTGTCATACACTAGGAGTAGGTATAATAGCACAGAGTTGTAAGTCGGGCCGGGCTTTTCGGGTCGGGTTCGGGCCTAAACTTGACAAAAATTTCGGGCTTAAATCGGGCCTGAGACGTGCTTTTTGTCTTAAGTGCACAAAACTACAATCAAAATAACTTGGCAAGATTGATAAATTTTTCAGACCTAACTTAACTTTCGTTTTTTTTCGGACATGATTTGGGCTTCAAATTTGTTGTCGGGTTCGGGCCGGGTTTGGGCTTATATTTTCGGGTTCGGGCTTGAACTAGTCGGCCCGTTTAAAACTCTGTAGTAGCAAGAAGACCAATTGGTGGAGTGTCGAGTTAGCGATTGAAAGTTCGCTGATATTCGAATCGATTTCCGAGTTGACAATAAATCCTTGTCTCTTTAGGAAAGACACCCAACACTTATTATTTTCGATTTGAAAACTGTCTATTAATTTATGTCTCCTGTGGTGGTGGGCAGTGTATGTCTATCCGCAACGGTGGATAAGCCTGCGGACTAAATGAATGCAAACAAAACCCAGAAAAGCTACTTTATTGGTGTGGTTACTAGTTAGGCATCACCAAAGAGCCTGGTTCATAGATTTGAATGAAATAAATCATGGTCTTTAAGCCCGATTTAAACACCGCGTAAATACGTAGCGTATGGGCGCATTCATACTTTACTTTAAGCCAATAGCGTAGCCAGGGGGGATCGAGCCCCCACTGGCCTGAGAAGTATGCAAAATACCACATTTTTAGTGCTTTTTAGGCCAATTTTTGCTCCAAAAGTGAAAATAGCCCCCCCACTAGGATTGGCGATCAGAAGTTGTGAAGGCCTTGCTGTAATTTGGACCGGAAAACTGGATTTTTTTTTTGACATCACCTAAAGTTGGTCAGAAAATGTGACTAAATTTGGGTGAAAACCTTTTTTTTTGGAGATCACCTTATTTTAGGCAGAACAACCGCCTCTATTGTTTTTGGAAATCACCTAATTTTTGGACCGAAAAACCGACTCTGGGTCACGGTCGTTTGGTGTATTTTCCAGTATCCAAAATAGCCCCCCCAATGCAAATTCCTGGCTACGCGCCTGTTTAAAGCAGTAATTCGATATGTAAGACATACTGACTTTATAGGAAACGAGGTGCCAGTTGGTTAAAATAAAGGAAGGATACGCTAGTACGCTGCGATTTTACGCCCGTGTAGACCGGTTATACGCCTTATTGTATTAATCAAGCCACAAAATTTGCTGAGTAAGAATGAGTAAGGAATGCAGTATTTAATCCGATTGGTTTAAATCTTCTTATTTCGTATCACTAACCACATATAATGCGATTTTCTTTAAAGTAGCAAAGGGAAACTTTTTTCTTGAAAAATGGACATGCTACGTACAACGCAATAATTGATTATTTAACACGTTCATGTTACTTTGTTTTGAAAACCTTGCTTGTTCTTGATTTTGTTATGAACTTATACAACATGTGAAAGAGTTATACAACTTTTCTTTCTTTTATTGTAATTTAGCCTACGCCGACAGCGTCCTACGATTTGAAGTTGCATAACCAATTTTTATGTAATATTTATGACATCATCACGAGAAATTGGTATATTGCTTAGAAAAACAGCTTTTTGGTTCTTTGAGGATGTGCACTAAGGGAAACTGTGGTGAAAAATGATGCAAATTGGTCACGAAAGCTCATCTTGGCTCAGTTTCCTAAACTATTACGTAAAATTCATCGTTTATTCCCCATTCATAAGTAAAATGCGTCTGGTAGCAAACCATTTTTGTTTCGAAGCTAGCGACGATCATGATTCATGCAGTCTGTTCAGCCGATCAATTTGACAAAATGGACGTTTGAATTGAGCGGGTTGAAATCTTTAAAGTGAGCATGCTAGATTTGCTTAATTTTAATAAAAAAAAATATTTATTTTTCAAAGTAACTAAAAATGTTTTTAAGAATTTACTGAAGCACGATAGCATATTTTGTTTACGCTTCACTATCCACGGAAGTCTAAAAACGAATTTTTTCTTTGGAACTTTAATTGGAAGGTTTTGTTTAAAATTTTTTGCTTATGTAAGACCAAAATCAGTGAAGCGTGAAACGCGTTGACTCTCGACAACTTTTCCTTCATTTCGTAACAAGCTGCGGTGCCAGTGGAAGCAAAAAAGTAAGTAATTTTTAAAAAGCAATTTTTTAAAGGAACATAAGCAATTAAAATATTTCGTGAAAAAAAGTAGTTGGGTTTAGTAGTAATCGCAAGTGTTAGAATGCGTAGCTTTGTTTAAATAGCGAAAGAAACGCCCGAAAAAGAAATTTCGTAAAACAGATTTCGCGTTAATTAATGGTTTGTCAAAAATAGTTTTTGCTTATTGCGATCATTGCCTAAGACAGTAATTAGAAAAAAACCTAAAGAGATCAGGTGTGTTTAAAAATATCATAAATGCTCCAATACTAAAAATAGCGTAATAATCCTCGGAGCATAGTGTTCGGAATCAAATCAATCGGATATCAAAATAATCTTCTTTCCCAAATGTTAATAACCATTGATAAAGCACTAGGCGATTTTCTTCCTTTTTCTTGGTTGATTGTGCGAGGATAACGCAAACATGTTCAAGCTCTGAAAAAGACTATCCTTAAAATTATTACTGTAAATTATTAGAAATCTTTTAACGTGGATATTAACAGTTGAATTCACTATTATTTTATGAACAACGAGATGGAGGGCAAAACAGAGGTTTTTTGAATTCGTGAGAAAATTTCCAAAATTCATGATAACGGAAGTGGAATCTTTCAATCTAAAATTTGAAAATTGGTTTTCAAGATTAAAAAATTTGATGAAATACGGTACTGTACTCTCAAGTGTAGGGCGCCCTGTTGCTCCAAGGGATTTGTTAACGTAACAAAAAACTTAGATTGCGGTACGACTCATAGCCAACTCTCGCGAAAGAAATATTTCATAAATCCACGAATTCAAGCTCCTATACTTGAAATTGCGAATTTCCATAAAACCAATGATATTTTAAATTCTAAAAACGTAGCTTTACTTAACGTAAGATTTTCATCAGCTGTCTTCTGAAAGAACGCTCATCATTCCTCCATAATAAGTATTTTTTATAAAACCGATCATTGGTCGAGTGGGTGGAGCGTCGATCACTAAAACGATTATCTTGGATCAAACAAGACTCTAAAAATTGGTATTCATAGCCTCCCTGCTTGAAGTGCAGCAATTAAAGGGACAGTGTGAAGCTTCCACCGTGTGTGGTAGACAAGTGAGTCGGGCCGAAAGGTTTCTTCGCTATCTACTGGTCAAAGCCACGTAGTTTTTGAAGATGTACTAGTAATTACAATTACATCACTTAATTAGTCGATAGGAACCGACGACAGAAACCGCATATCGCAGTGCTGATATTTCGTTGGTAATTAAAATAATTTTAATTGCTTTTGACATAATAATAATCCTGAATGACCAATAGCGCTACCTGCTACAATGGAATTACACGCGGAGTGGAGACGATAATTTCTACAATCACATTCGTTATTTCCACGCCTGCCATTGCGTAGTTCCAATATGTTGTTTTAACAAATGCGCAGAAAGAATGCAAACGTTTGCAGGACGTAATTCGTTTATTTCCCACTTTTTAATATAATGCTTTCTTGCCTACGTATTGTTGCGATTTTGCGTTTCGCAAAATAATTTAATTCGCTAAAAAGTACCTGACGAATTCTCAAACGCTTGAAAATTGAACCTCAACGAATGGGATAGCAACACTACACTATCATCAATCCCAGGAGCGCAACTTTAGGAGTCTAGCTTCCAACAAGAAGTTTGAACTCTCATAAAAATTTTTAAACCCAAGTTTTGTTGATTGGGGTCGAGGAGATTCTTCCCAACAGCAACTTTCGGTAACCAACACATAATTTTAAAAGCGGTTGGAAACTTTGACCCGTGGGCTTTTTGCACTTGTTGCGTGAAACTCTGACCCTAATTTCCATAGTGAACTTTTAACCTCGTTTTTCTATCTCTACTATCGCCCGAAGACAATGTGGTCGATTCATCCAAAATTGAAATTACAAGAAAGTGTACCGATAAACGAAAATTTTTGTTTAATTCTCCTGCACGCTGTCATTTTTGCTACTTCTCAAGGGACGGAATTATCTGATTATTTAGATTATCACCGTATTCAGTAAGTAAATTAGAAACTTAAGTTGTAAAATATCCGAATATTACGCAAGAATATTTTAAAACAAAAATTATTAGGTTGTGTAAATTCTTTACTAGTCGGTGGCCAAATTTTCGAAGTGATTTCTTTAGTGCGCGGAGTTACAGAAATTTAATTGCGATTAAGATTTTTAATTGTCAAAATGTGCTTAGATTTATATGCAGGTAGTTTTAAAAGACTTTTTTATCAAAATTTTAAAATTTTACAACCAGAAAACAATACTCAGCGTTAAACTTTCGTTTCTCGAAGGTCCGAGACGAAATCCAAATTGTGGGCCGTTTTCTGGTCGAAATGTGCCAAAACCCTTAAAAGGTCTTTTCAGTTCCGTGCCTCTTTATTTGGTCTGAATTGAAAAGAATATCACAAAAAAGTTTCCGCATTCGCAACTCAAATCTTTCATTATACGCGCTGTATTACGACGAAGCGTGCAACGAGTTTACTGAGCCCATCTATGTCTTTGCGCCTGCGGACAACACATCTCCTTTCGAAGAGGTAGCTAGCCGTTGGCAACGCTTTGTTCAATTAAACGGCCCGGCTCCCGGTCCAAAGACGAACGCGTTACCGCTCGACCAACTGGCCGTTTGTATTCGCTACTCGGTGCTTTTAAATTGGAGTCTGAAGAGAGTTCTTAGCTTGTCTTCCGCAACATAAAAATAGTTCGTAGCGGAATTCGAATCCAATGCACAAATGTATGAATATTACGTAAAAAAAATTAAAATTTTGGACCTAAATTATCCCCTTGCCTACTTATATATATTTACATGTCGATACGGTATTAATTTGGTTTTGAAATTGAAGACTTTTTCCACACAAATTTTCATTTTACGTAACAAATTCGCGGACAGTTGCGTAACTGCAGATTCTGTGAAGGCGCGCACGTCATCAGCACGCGCTTATTCGATCACTAGCACGCGCTTATGCGATGTACTCGATAATAAACAACAAAACCGTTTTTCGAACTTACCAAAATTCTGAACTGCGCCGAGACAAACAGCTTGAAAACTCATTGGAAAGGTGTCGTCTTTGAAACTCAGAACAAGTGTTTTGGTTGAGTGACAGCATCAGTCTTTAGTTTAGGGTGAGTATGGTTTTTTAGAAAAAAAGAATGGTACTTGTTTACATGAAGAACTTTAAGCGTAGTGAGATTAAGGTTTCAGTCTTATTGGTGGTTTACTTCTTCTGGGGTAATGGGACATAGTCCTATCTGTGGACATGTACCATTGCTCTGGGATTTGTGACCATGCTCTATCGTCGTTCATATCATCGTGAAAGTTTTCAAGTACAAGCACAAGCAAGATTTTCAAGTACAATAATGCAGTATTTTGATAATGCTCACTAGAGGCGCTGCGAAGAATGGTGACACGCCGGTAGGGATTTTGATTTCGCGATGACATCCGAAGTCACCCTTGCCATGTGATGCTTCCGCAGATGAGACAGACTTGGGTGAAAATTATGTCCAAATACGGATGGAGGCCAAAAAAAAGTCCCCACCGCAAATCAGTGTGAGTTTTCGGTCCAAATGCGGATGAAGACAAAAAAAAAGGTCCAACAAAAATTAGCGGTGTTTTTGGCCGAATTATGGTTTTACATCATAAAATGCTACCCTTCCCCCTAGCAACGCAACTGATCATTGATGCTCACTACACAGACGTTTGATCCTATTGTTGTAAGATACGTTAAAGAAAAATTAGCAGGAAAATAAGCTTAGTTCGATTTTCCGTAACTACGTGTCAGTGGTGTTTGTGTACATAATCTCGCTTGAACGCGCCGTAGAAAGATCCTTGAACTTCTTCGCACTCATTGTTTTTTACGCGTTTGCTACGTGGATTTTGAGAAGGGTCTGACGAGAACGTGCATCAAGCGCATACATTCTGTACGCGAAAATTTTGCTGATAAAAGACAGATAAAAAATTGCTATCAGATTATTGAGATATCGCGCGAGTGCGTAGTACTTTTGTTTTTGTTTGCGAATTTTAGCTGATAAAGATTGATTTTGCTTATAACTAGCAAACAATAAAACCTAGAAACTTGAAATTTGGACTCAACATAAAAATTAATGAAAGCGTCATGTGTGCCAATTTTCGAGATCCTAGGTCGCGTGATCGTCAATTAACATACAAAAAATAAAAATAAAATAGCGGCAATTTTTGGCTCAAATTATTAATTCGCTTATAATTCCAAAACCGCTCGACTTGCTGAGCTGAAATTCGGACACAATGTGGTGCTTGTCAATGCTTTATGCAAACCGAGTTTGGGGGCCCCCGATCACGTGTGACCAAAACTTTACAGGCCGAAAATGGGAAAATACCGAAAATACATATCTCAGTAATAACCGATATTGACAAAAAATGGTTTGTGGTTTTTGAGCACACTATCAACCACCTTTATTTTGGTTATGTTCGTTTATCTCAACTTGAATACAATTTTTCTTGTTTTGCATCTTTTTTCATACTTTTTTTTTTTCTTCTACCCGTATCTACTTATAAGCCGCTAAACGCATTGTATTCAAAATTTGAGCGATTGACGATATCAGGAAGGACTAGTGCAGTAGCGTACGCAGGATTTTGAAAAGGGGGGGCCAAAAATTTCAGAAAATTTGGGAAGAACAAAGATCTGAATCAGAAGTTGTTCCATTCAAATTTAGTCTCATTTTTCGGCCAAATTTAGGTGAAGAGCACAAAAAAAAGGTCTTCACTCAAATTTCGTCCCATTTTTCGGCCAAATTTAGGTGAAGAGCAAAAAAAAAAAAAGGTCTTTACTCAAGGTCCGTCCCGTTTTTCACCCGAACTCACTCAAATTTGCAGCCAAAAGCCTGATGCCCAACTTACAAAGGGGGGGGCCATGCCTCAATTTTGCTCTCTTTACAATCCAATTTTGCAATCCTAGCGACCCAAAGGGGGGGGCCATGGCCCAATGGCCCCCCCTAAATACGCCCCTGGACTAGTGTGCGATTGAAATCGGAGGTGCCAGGTTGGGGTATCCCCCTCAATTAGGTCCTCCGAAATTTTGAAGTTTTTAAACGTTTGAGCTAGATGGATCGAATTTATGGAAAGGGTCAATATTGAAAATAAACCAAACCTAACCAAAATTGGGGGTGCCATGATGGGGGTTTCATCCCCAAACGGGCCCTCCAAAATTCAAACTTTTTAACCTTTTTAGCTAGATACATGAAATTTTTAGTTTAAGTAAATATAAAGGGAAAGGTAAAATTTGACAATATTTAGAAGTATCATAACGGGGTTCCCCACAAACTGAGCTACCAACATTGTCCACGTTTAAACCGTTAGAGGTAGATGGGTTAAATTTTTGGAATGGGTAGCTATCAAACATAAACTAAATCTAACTTACCTTCTGGTTCCAAAATAGGAAGTTTCCCCCTCAATAGTGCCCTCCGAAATTCAAGCTTTTTGAAACTTTTTAAGCTGAACACATGAAATATTAAGGTAAATAAATAACATGAAAGAAAGATAAAATTTGACAAAAATAATGTGTACCGAAATGGGGCATCCCCCTTAAACGAGGCCGCGTAAATCTAAACTTTCTAATCTTACATGCTAAACACATGGAATTTTTAGGGTTGGCAAATCTGAAGAAAAAATAAATTATGACAAAATTTGGGGGTATCAAACTAGGGGGTTCCCCCTCAAACGGAGCCCCTAAGCTTGAAACTATTTAACCACTCACGCTAGACACATGCAATTTTCAGGATAGGAAAATATGACGAAAAGATAAAATTTGACAAAATTTGGGGGTACCAAAATGAAGGTATCTATCTCCCTCAAACAAGGATGCCAAAACTCAAACTTTAACCACTTAAGCTGTACTGATGAAAATTTTAACCACTTAAGCTGTACAGAATAGGTAAATATGAAGAAAAGATTGACAAAATTCGGGGTACGATAACGGGGTGTCCCCCTCAAACGAGGACGCCAAAATTCAAACTTTTTAACTGCGTAAGCTAGACACATCTCAATTTCAGGATACGCCAGCAAATAAGAAGAAAGGATATAATTTGACAAAATTTAGGATACCAAAATAGGGATTCCTCAATTGGGTCCTTCAAAATTCAAACTTTTCAACCATTTAAGCTAGACACATGAAACTTTCACATTAGGTAAATATAAAAAAAGAAAAAATCAGAATAGGTAAATAAAATATGACTATTTTCAGGCGCCACGATTGGGGAGTCCTCCTCAAACGAATCCTGCAAAAATTTTAAGATTTGAAGCTAGACAAATAAAATTTTCAAGGTAGGTAAAGATATGATATGAAAAAATTTGTGGGTCTCATACTATATGGGTTCTCCAATTATATTGACACCTCCCCTCATTAACTGCAACAGCTAAGCAAATTAAATCTATTGGATGGGTTGATATGAATCAAAGATTAAAGATAACAAAATTTGGCTGGCTACATCGAGGAGATTATGCCAAATGGGCCCATTAAAATTCAAAATTTTTTATTACGAAGTGCTCCAGCTAGACATATCAAATTTTAAGAGTACCGGTGGCGGTAGGCAAATATAAGAAAAAGATAAAACAAGCCAAACTTCAACTTGGCAACACCATGTTGGACAAGTAGCTCTTAAATGGGCCTTCAAACTATACGATGAACTCTCACAACGAATATTGGTATTACAGAAAAGTAGAAGAGTCAAACTTATGGGATTACTCCAACATTTAAGACGTTGAAGTATTTCAGCTAAATGGCTTTGTTAAATTTAAGCTGAATAGCTGAATTTTTTTACGAACTGTCACTAATGACGTTCAAAAAACCTTGTACTTGCCTCTTCAGAGTTTTTGAACAATTTTATTAAGAAAGCTTTCGTGCTTGAATCAGACCCGGCGCCACGGGGGGCATACCGGGGCTGTGCCCCCCCAAATGACTGCTTGTGCCCCTCCAAACAAAAATTGTGCCTCCCCCAAACGAGGACTGTGCCCCGAAGAAATTAACTGGCTCGGGGCTACTGCAGTGCAGATCGAGGCCCAAATTGGTGTTTGCCACCGGTATTTTCGTAATTTTTTTGGTCTGACACCGGATTTCATGACATTTTTGGGATGAAGACTTTTTTTTTTTTGGAGATCACCTGTTTTCGGCCGGAAAAACCGCTTAAATTCCCGATTTCGGCCGGAAAATCTCTTACAATTTCAGTGAAGACCTTTTTTTTTTTTTAGAGATCACCTGTTTTCGGCCGGAAAAACCGCTTGAATTCCCGATTTCGGTCGGAAAATCCCTTTGAATCTTTGCTCTTTACCTTGTTCATTTGATCCAAACTGGGATAAATTTCTCGTGCTCCCGTGCCCCTCTCGAATTCACATAAATAAACTTCTCGGGCCCCCCCAAAATTTATTTCTGCCCCCCCAGTCACGCTATCCTGGCGCCGGGCCTGGCTTGAACAATGGATGCAAAACAATATACTGCTATATGGTACAATATCCAATATGTTGGGCGTTGGTCGCACTGCTAAACAGCGTTCTCAGAATCGGAATAGCTGCAAAATGCATGAATATTTCTGGCCTTGGTTAGCGTAATATTAAGTTTGGCTGATGTAATAAAGTCGCTGGAATTTTAAAGATTGCTCTATGTTATTTCATAATGAACTGAAAAACTGGGAGGAACTCGTAATAGCTTTGTTTGATTGACGTTACTTTATTATTTTAAAACTTTTTGAGACCTTTAAACTTCGAGAGCGAATAACCTCAAAGCTGTTAAAATGAACCAAAAAGAACGTAATTTGCAAAAGAAATAGATAATTTTTTTGGTGAATACTGAAGTTGTTTGACTTTAAACATTACACCTAGGGTACTGGAAAGAATAGAGTTCAAATCAAATCTTTTGTTATACTTGCTGTATTACGCCGAAGCGCGTAACGAGGTTACAGGCCTATCTGTGCGTCATTGCGCCCGAGCAACACAGCTTCTTTCGATGAAATATCGCAGCGGTGGCGAGCCGTTGGCAGCACTGTGTCCAATTTGACCAGCCCGAGATTTGAACCACAGACCTCCCGGTCGAGACACGAACGCGTAACGGCTCGACCAACTGGCAGTTAAAGAATAGAGTTGAGTAAATCACAGACCTCCCGGTCGAGACACGAACGCTTAACGGCTCGACCAACTGGCCGGTTAAAAAATAGAGTTGAGTAAATCAATATAATTTTTCAATGTAAACTCATCGTAAAGTTAAACTGTGCAGTATCACTTATAAATTTATAACAATTTGAGTTTTGTTTCTAAATTTTGTTTGTGTACGTATCTTTTTCCTTGCTAATTGCTAAGGCTGGCATTGTTTTAATTTAGTTCTTCAATTTTGAGAAAAATCAATAGAACAGTTCATACATGTGCTTGTACAAAATTTTTCTTAAAAAAAATATTGCACTGGGATAGTTGAGGGTGTAGATTTGATATTTAAGAGAGTGTGTCAAATTTCTGGTGAAATTAATGTAAGTTACAAATCCCAACAGCATTTTTGCAAAAGGTTAGGGGCCTACTGTCAAAATATTTGTTTTAACGAGGGTTTTGTTTGTAACCGCAATTTTAACATTTGCGCTGCTACGTGAAAATTGAACAAACTCCTTAAAACCTGAACTGAGAACCATGCAGAGTTGTAAAACTTTGATTGTCATTTTATAGATACCTTTTCTAGACATTTAAATTTTGAAAGCCATTAAACACAAACCTGACCAAGTTAATGGAACATTATGAAATTCGAAAGCGATGTTTTTCAGATCTGACTATCAACAACCATAAACGCGCTAATGCAATTGTCAAGTTCTTCAGTTCAGCATAGTTAGATAGTTTCGCGAAGTCCCGGATATCGCTTGCGATTTCGTGTAGTTATAACGTTGTTTAAAAAAGCATTTAAAAATTTCAGACGTTTTTAAAGCTTTTCAAAAAAAAAAAAAAAAACTAAAGGGCAAGATCGAAAAGATTTAGCCTCTTTAACCACTTTATTATTATAACTCTGTTCTAAAGCGGCTTTTTTACCGATCACGCGTATTTATGGGCGGAAATACGCGTGATATACGAGGAGGCTAAAAAGTTCGTTGGCTGACTATGATGAAATTATGACTGAGTTATGAAAATTGGCATGTGACGGCTTCAAACCTTCATGATGTTAACTGCATTGCATATTTCCAAATAAATTCACACTGTTAAGAAAATTACGTGCAATAAAGATAAGTGCTGAAAAGATTTTTGGAGATCTGTAAAATTTTTGTCCTTATGGAGACTATGTCACCTGGTCGGAAGTTGTGCACCCAGTACTCGTCTTGAGTTACGTAACTCAAGATGAGTGGTGGGTGCACAACTTCCAAGCAGATGACCACAATCACCGCAATGACAAAAATTTTACAGATCTCCAAAAATCTTTTCAGTACTTATCTTTATTGCACGAAATTTTCCTAACAATGCGAATTTATCTGGAAATATGCAACGCAGTTAACATCATAAAGGTTTGAAGCTGTCACATGCCACCAATTTTGATTGTTCCATCATAATTCCATCATTGTCAGCTTACGAACTTTTCAGCCTTCCCTCGTATTTTTCAAATTGTATTTCCGCCAGCAAATACACGTGACCGGTAAAGGCCGCAATAAGCATCAAAGTTAAAACGTAAAAATGCATTTGGGAAACGCAACCTGGTTGTGTTCTTGCTGTGATCGAAAAAACAAATAACATCGAGAAGGTTTTATTTTATTATGAAGTGAATCGAATAGGCAATTGATGGTGATGTTACACACATTTGAGCAAAAATGCGATTAACAAAATAAACATTTTCAAGCGAAGCTACACTAATAATAGTTTTTTTGAGCAGCAAAAAAGTTAATTTCTGTTCTGTTGTTTAAAACAACAATTTAACACAATAAATTTGTCTTCGTTGAAATTTTGTTAATAATTATTATACTGATTGAGCGAAATATTAAAGTCTTAACCCTCCATCTCAAGCATATATAACAAAGTCTTTTCTACTTAATTTTGCAGCGAAAGAAAAATGCTGCTTAAACACTTTAGAATACTCCTAATGCAGTGACACTATTCAAAATTTACTGAAACTGGATGTGTAATCTGTTCTCTAAATTCAGCAATCGTTCGAGCTGAGAATATAGGATATCCCTGCAATCGAATTTTAATAACTGGTTCGCTAAATTTAAGTACTGGTCCGTGCGAACCGGATGAACAATATCAATGTCCAGAGGGTACAGGGGCATAAAACGTGGAATTTTTACTACCAATGTTTGTGGTCGTTCCCATCTGTTTTGCCGATCTGCCAAGATACAACACAAGGCACAATAGTTTTACTGTACAAAAATGTTTTTAGATTCAAATAATTTACAGAACAATTCGAACCCGTATCATACAATTTGTATATATTTTTCAAATAATTTATTTACGGAGGTTCGTTGGTACTTTTTAAACTACAGTATTTTTAAACCTTTGATTTTCGCTTTGCAAGTTTGCAAGTTTTATTCATATGTTTTGAATTTCAAGATTAGCAGTAAAGAAGTTCAAAGATGGCAATGGAAGCATATTATTGAATTAAATGCTTTAGCATTGGAATGTCTAATGAAGTCGTATCTCGAAAAACTTCGCGAAAACTCTGGAAAAATTTCATACTAATGTAATGTTCCCATTGACCAGTTGAAGTATTTTTATTGCCTTTTCGATGAAATGTTGTGTTTTAAAAACTGGTCAAAAGTCGAGTTGAAAGGATAAAGAAGCCCAAACGTTTCATTGCAGACATCATTGTTTTTTTAAATAGTGGTTTTTAAAGAGTGGCTTCAACAATTAAATGCTTGTATACTTTTCCAATAACATTCATTATTCAGAATTATTGGTCGAGCGGTAACGCGTTCGTCTCTGAAGCGGGAGGTGAGAGGTTCAAATTTTGGCCCGGTCAAATCGGCCACAGTGTTGCCAACGGCTCGCCACCGCTGCAATATTTCTTCAATTGGAGCTGTGTTGCCTGGGCGTAATGATGCGGATATGGGTCCTGCAAACTCGTTACCCGCTTTGGCGTAATGCAGCGAGTATAATGAAAGATTTGATATGTGAATAATTTTGATTAATCCTCAATCTACAGACGAGGAATGGGTGAGGCAGAAAGTTTTATATATCACAAAAAGTTAGTTTTTTACTCAAACCATCAGATTTAGTTCGAGTCAAATTTATTTTCAAAATAATTAACTCTAAAAATTTGAAGTCACTAACGTAGAGAAAAGTTGCCACATTACTAGGTTTGTTGGAGCCACTTAGTCAAAATATGGGCATTTTTGACCGCTGTCTGAAATAAGGTTATAAATCGTTTTACGGAATAATCACTTTGATTTGGGCATTTTATGATTTCGTTTTTAGCCCCCAAACCACCGTTTATTGATGTGTAGCAGTTCGCTCATCTCAACACGCTACTCCACTGGATATTTTTTTTTTGACACAGTCAAGTTTTAGGTTTGTGGGCAGCCTCTTCGCAAAATCCTTGTTGCGCGTCTATACATCACTCTGCTTTATGGACCGTTTATCCTAAAAGACCGCACAAACATTGAACCATTGGTGCTTGCTGCCTGGAATTAAACTAATTGGAATTTACTGCTTTACATCTTTTATTCACCAACTTATCTTTTGGCCAGAGGACGACGGCGAACCAGGTAATATTAAGGGACCTTTTCCATTTTTTAGCCAAGCTGCCACCAACCGGCCTGTTAACCGCACATTGTGCACTGTTGGGGTTTCGATTTGCTGGTACCAGCCATGGTTGCGAACTCGAGCTTGAACTCGATTGCTTTGCCGAACTCGAACTTGAACTCAAACTCGAAAAAATAATTTTTCTGGACGCCAACTCCAACTCGAATTAGACTGTTCGAGTTTAAAAAAAAGAAACGTACAGATTAAAAAATTGTCGGAAAGAAATATTTTTAATTGATCAAACCGTGTAAATTGAGGTTGCGTTCATGCCGTATTGCCGTCAGTGGCGTTGCTAAGGATGGTGCCACCCGGGACGGGATTTCGTGGTGTCACCCTTTTTCGGTCTAGAAATAGGTGAAGAACAAAAAAACAAGGTCTTCGCCATATAAAAGTAGTGGCTTTTTGGTCCAAAAACACGTGAAGACCAAAAAAAGAGAAAAAGGTTTTTGCCGTAAAGTTATTGGGCTTTCGGTGCAAACGAGGTTGGAGACCAAACAAAATGAAAAACACAAGGTCTTCTCCACAAATCAATGGAGCTACGGTTTCAAATCATAATATGGTATCACTGCAAAATGGTGCCACCAGGAGCTGGCCGCCCCCCAAGCTACGCCATTGTCCGCCGTTTCACCATAGAAAAACAGCATGTATCCAAAAAGAAAGCGATTTAAGAGATACTGCTCGAAATCGGTTTTATTGAAGAAATGAAAGCTGCTTGAGGTAATCAAGAGGTGCCGCAGACCTTTTTTCCAATTCCCATTCTTCGCGAAAATACGGCTTAATCCGTTTGATTCCGTACCATTGACAACCCTGTATCTTGCAATTTTGTGACATCACAAAAATCCTACTGTAGATCAGCACTTGTGGCCTAGATCTGTTGTTAGCCTAAGTCTGCAGGTACCAGTTTAGCGGTAGCCAAGTTTTTAGATTAGGGTACAAGGATGGCAGTACGGTACGGTACATTCAAAATTTGAATATGGCGTAGGCTACTTTAAAAATTTACCGTACCACACTAACGTAACAAAAACAAATTTTGCATGCGTAGACTGTAGGGCCAATTAAAGCTCTAAACGTAGGGTACTTGAGAGGTTTACCGATCACGCGTATTTTCGCGCAGCAATACCCTGATACTTGACTGCATGGTTTTTGCCTTTTTTTATTTTTAAGCCTTTACAATGAACAAGATATCAAGCACAATTCCGCTCGTAAATACGCGTGATCGCATCGTACCAAAAGTATGGTACGTAGCGTCGTCAGCGAGTTGCAACCGTCGCTACGTACGAACCATAAGCGTAGCCAGGGGGGGGCCCAGGGGGCCTGGGCCCCCCCCAATCAAAATACCACTAACGACAAAAAGTTATGACAACATAGCCTGGCGATGTTTAGTTGCAGCTTTTTTTTCAGTAATTACGCACATAACAGTAATTAACAATAATATTATTGACAACAAGTGAGTCCCGGGGCCCCCAACTAACAACCAGGGGGCCCTTACTAACAACTAGGGGACCCTGCAATCCTTAACCGACAACCAGGGGTCCGGGACCCCTAACTGAAAACCAGGGGGCCCATAACTGACGACCAGGGGCCCCTAACTAACAACCAAGGGATCCTTAACCAACAACCAGGGGGCCCCTTAACTGACAACCAGGGGGCCCAGACCCCTAACCGACAACCAGGGGGCCCCTAAACGTCAACCAGGGGGCCCCGGAGTGCCTAACTGACAACCAGGGGGCCCCTAACCAACAACCAGGGGGCCAGGAGCCCCCTAACCGACAACGAGGGGCCCTCCTAACTGACGATCAGGGGGCCCCAGGGCCCCTAACCAACAACCAATGGGTCCTGGAGTCCCTAACTGACAACCAGGGAGCCCTGGGGCCCCTAACTCACGACCAGGGAGCCCCAGAGCCCCTAATTAACAACCAGGGGGCCTGGGCTCCTAACCGACAAGCAAGGGGCTACGGGGCTTCTAACTGTCAACCAGGGAGCCAAAGGGCCTTTGACTGACGACCAAGGTTTCCAGGCCAGGGGCCCCATAATGCAAATTTTTAACAATTTATATGCAAAACTTGTGAGAAATCTAAGAGTTTTGACCTAAAAGTTGCCACCCCAGGCCCTCGTTTAACATTATTATGAACTTAATTATTTACTGCTAAAGTATTGCAGAAGGCAATGTTCGTTACTTCCCCCTATAGACCAAATCGCTTACAATTAAAATTTTACACCATAATGCAAGATTCTAAGCGTGTTTTGGGATTTAATTGCAAAAAGAGGATTGAACAACTAAATTTTTTCGATTGACTTTGAAATGTTAAAAATCTAGTTCTTTGAAATGGCTCTGAACTCGTGCGAAATGTCATACAATGGAATTTAAATAGCTTTTTTTTCCAAAAACTTATAAAAATCGCCCAGCGGCTGGGGGCTTTGCCCCCAGACCCCCATAGCCACCGGCGGCTGGGGGCTCTGCCCCCAGACCCCCGTCTCTAATACGTTTGAGTACACTAGCTTACTCAATACGTCTTCCAAGTTAGACTTTTACACTTCTCAACAATTAGTTTTCGCCCTTTCCCTTTACCAAAATCCTGGCAAAGTGCCATCAGGCTACGGCTTCAGATCTTCCATTCTACGATATCTTTGCCCCACAAAAAATTACTTTTTCGAAAATTTCTGATGACGTCATTGCGTATGATTTGTGGTTTGGGCCCCCCCAATCAAAAATCCTGGCTACGCCTATGGTATGAACGCACTTGCATGGTACGGTACGTTAGTACGTTTAGTACCCACATTTAAACAGCGCACCAAAGCACCGGTACCCTACCTGTACCTTCACAAAAAGTGCGTACCGTTCTTTATAGAAAAAATTGAGGCGTACCGTACTTACGTATCTTACCGTATCGTACTGCCATGTTTACTGGTTGGGCTACTTATGCTACCGGTAGGTAAGTTATGGGTATATCAGTAGATAAGGCACATAGTACTACTATTATTGAGCTAGTTTCTGATTGCAGATCTGAAATTAGCGTAACGTCAGTACTTAAATTGCAGGGGGACGCGTCCCCCCAATGAGAGTTACCTCTCTCCATCGAGATTTAACGTACCCTTTAAAAAATTAAATGCCGCCTCCCAGTGCCGTCCCTACGGGGGGGCCAGGGGGCCGTGCCTCCCCTAACGACTGCTTGTGCCTACCCATTTTTCGTTTATTTAAATTACTGTTTTTAGAACATCACGTAATGGCAAGACAACAACAATGGTGGTAAGAGCTTTTGCCCCCCATTTTGGTTTACTCAAATTACTGTTTTTGAAACATCACGTAACGGCAAGACAACAACAATGATGGTACAAGGAGTAATTACGTTCAAACATATTTCGCCTTTGAAGTTTTCTTGGTTCTTTGCGAAATTGCTGGCAACCAACTGCTGTACATAAATCTGACGTAATAATCCGTTTTATTAACATACCTTTATGGATGTGCCGCGGAAGAAAGAAGTAAGCCTACAGAATCGTTACCGGTACTTTGTTAGTGATCATGACATGAAACAATTCGTGAAAACATTTTTTTCAAAGATCAGCTGTTTTGATTTTTAAAGTACACTCATGATTTTGAGGTCGCGGTCTGTCGCGCAACCAGGGTGAAGGGGCTTTAGCTTCCTAAGCCAAGTCACCAAGAAATTTAACCTCAAACTACGAGCATTTAAACGTATTTTGGACTTGATCAGAAGTAAGGAGAAGCTAAATGGGCTGAGAAATTTAATTCTTCTTTGCAATAACTTCTGAATTTTAGCAATTTAGTCATTCGTATGGGTTTAAAACGGGCGAAGTGCGATTAGAATGACGTAAAAATTGCTTCTTAAATCGTCCAGCAGCTAGGGGCTCCGCTTCCAGTCCCCCGTACAAAGTCCAGTGCAGTCGCTACGGGGGGGCCAAGGGGCCGTGCCCCCCCTAACGACTGCTTGTGCCCCCCCACTTCGGTTTACTTAGAATACTTTTTTGAAGCATCCTGCAACAACAAGATAACAGATAATAATGGAACACGGAATAATTACGCTCAAAGATAATTCTCGTTTAAAGTTTTCTCGATTCTTTGCAACATAGCTGGCAACTACCTGCTGTACATAAATGTGACGCAATAATCCGTCTTATCAACACGTCTTTACGGATGTGTCGCGGAATAGGGACGTAAGCCTATAGAATTGTTTCCGGTACTCAAGGCCGCTAAGAGGGGGGGGGGCAGGGGGAAATGACTCCGAGGCCCATGGACTTCAGGGGACCTATCAAATATTATCATAACATTGGAGCAACGCTCTGACTCAAACAGGGTTTTCTGCAGACAGACAGATCTTCAGTTGAGAGGCGGAGGACTGTGCATATGAACATTACTAAACTTATCGGAAATAGACCAAAAACAGTAATCAGCTAGCCATCTGGCCCTAAAGACCTTTTTTTTGTGTGTGAGAACACTTTAAAATTCGGAGAGAATAATGTCAGCATCATTAATCCAAAACATCAAAAATAAACCAATTCATAGAAATTTTTCATCCTTGCTTTAATAGACGCTACGTTGAATTAAAATATAAAGGGCCCCAACATTTAAGCTGTCCAGGGTCCACGTTTGGACCTGGGCGCCCTTGCCGGTATTTCGTTCGTGATTATGACCTGAAACAATACATGAAAAGTGAAAACATTTTTTTAAAAGACCAGCTGTTTTTATTTTTTAGAGCACACTCAAGACTTTTTTTTAGGTCGCAGCCAGTCGTGCAACCTGGGGAAGAGCCTTTGGGGGCTACGGAGGCATCAGTCCCCTTTAGCCAAGTCATTTAAAAAATATAAACCATAAAAAACAAGCGTTTAAACGTGTTTTGGACTTGATCTTAAGTATAAGGGGGGGCTCAAGGGGCTAGGCAATTTAATTCTTTCTGTGACTTCTGAATTTTAGCAATTTGGTTCATTTATTTATAAGGCTAAAACATGTGCGGAATGTCATTGAAATGCTGTTAAAATTGCTATTTTTTCCGCAAAATTGTAAAAATCACCCAGCGGCTGGGGGCTCTGCGCCCAGGCTACCTATGTGATATGCTTAAGTTGCATCAGTTTGCTTGGCACGAAGCCTAAATTAAGACCATTTTGGTGCAAAAAAATTTAGTTTTTGTTTCACCCCCTCCATCTGTGCAAAATCCTAGTTTTATCTTCTGGTCGCATTCACTCCTGCAGACAGACTTTTCAAGCAACTATAGGCCTACGGGCCGCATTCGAAACGAGTTAATAACGGTTGCTGCGTTTATACGTCTCTTTTTTCAAACAAGATTACAAAATTTTTAAAATAGCGCATAATGTGTAGCCGCAAAATATCAGTTTTTATGTGCAAAAGTTCAGTCTACTTTAGTGCCCCCCCCCCCCCCCGTTTTCGGCTAGTGCCCCCTCATTTCGTTTGCTCTGGCGACTGCACTGCCACAGTCACTATATATTTAATGACTGTGCCATCGTTTGTGACACGCTTGAGTTGCATCAGTTTGTTTAGCACGATCACTTTTCATTCACCTCTCTTAGAAAATCCTGTTTGCGTGTGTGGTAGCATTCACTGCTGTAGCTGTATTCTTCCGGCGGTTGCGGGCCGCAGACGAAACAAGGTAAGAAACGCTGCCGGCCTCAGCCGTACAAGATCTAAAGATCAGTTTTTATATGCGAAAGTTCAGTTTATTTTAGTGCCCCCCCCCCCCACTTTCAGCTAGTGCCCAATTACTACGTTTGCTTTGGCGACGGTACTGCCTCCTCCCACTAAAAAAAGCGTCCTGGACATGTAGACGAAACAGCAGCTGATAATTCGAAAAAATCCGGCTAAAGATACAGCTACCAAATTGCGGTGAAGACCTTTTTAATTTTTTTGTTTTGGTCTTCACTCGATTTTGTGGGCGAAACCCTGCTAAAAGAAGAAAACCTTCAATTTTTTCTGAATTTGGGGTAAAATTTTCGCCAAATTGTTGCCGCATTCCGAAAGCTCCCCCCCCCCCATACAATATTTTACACTTTAAATTAGAGGTGGAGTCCTCGAGGACGTCCTTGGCCTCGAGGACGTCCTCGAGGACACATTTTGAAGTCCTTGGCCTTGGCCTCGAGCCTTGTGCCCTCGACTCCACCTCTGCTTTAAATAGCCTACTGTCTACAGTATAGTATTACTGGTATGCAATATATTTTGCTATTTTATTAATTGTACTGCTGCAGAACAATAACTTTTTAATTAGTGAAAAAACACTGGCAATTATAAAATTTGCGGCCAGTTTGGTGATGTTTTAGGGCTGCTATAGTTGGCAATAAGCCTAAAGTCTGCGACAAATTGTGCAAAATTAGCCTTTTTTGATGTCACTAAACTGCAAAATGCAGGGTTGTCAATGGTACGCAGTCAAACGGATTAAAACGTATTTTTGCGAATATGGGAGTTGTGGAAAACGGTTTGGGGCACTTCTTTATTACCTCAAGTATAGTTCTCATTTGTTCATTCAAACCGATTTCGAGCATTAGCCTATCTCTTTAAGTCGAAAAATAGACTTAGTATTTTTGTAAACCTGAATTCGAATTTGAAAACTTTGTATGATATTTTGCCAAACTTGAACCAGAAAAAAATGGATAAGAGAACTTGAACTTAAACTCGGTTTACGGTTTGCTAAAATAGGCTGAATGCAAATTCAAACTGAACTCGAACAGCAGTGATCGTTTTGCAACCCTGTCACCAGCATGCAGCATCATGATTGATTGATTGATGCATTTTTATCCTCCTATCACGAGAAATCGGCGGTGTCCGAATCAGAGGTGGAGTCGAGGACACAAGGCTCGAGGCCAAGGCCAAGGACACAAAAAAAATCCGCGGCCGAGGCCAAGGACAGCCTTTCCGAGGACAGACACTCTCGAGGCCAAGGACAGAAATGCTCGAGGCCAAGGCCAAGGACCAAGGACACAAAGCGCAAGTGCTCTCCAAAAAAAAAAGGTCTTCACAAAAATTTTGCAGGCGATCTCCAAAAAAAAAAAAAGGTCTTCACAAAAATTTTTCAAGCGGTCTCCACGAAAATACGTTTTCCAAAAAATTTTTAAAGCGCTCCACAAAATTTTAACAATTCAAAAACTAGTGCTGTCCTCGAGCGGAGGACAGGCCAATTTTCGAGGACTTGAGGCCTCGAGGCCAAGGACTTGACCTTCGAGGCCAAGGCCAAGGACTTCAAAATGTGTCCTCGAGGACTCCACCTCTGGTACGAATCTGCACTAGGGACGAATCTGCACCCGCTTAGGAGTTGACCACTTTCCAAGATTTCCGGTTGACGTTTAACGTCTTCCCACGTAAATCTGCTGCTTGTTCGAAGCCACCAAGCAGTGATAATCATCGTAAAGCGGCTTATTCAAGAACGCAACAAAGTGACCAGGGTGCAGGTTGAACCCATGATCAAGCGATCAGGAGTCGCAGTAAAAACGACGCCTTTACTTTCTCGCCACGATGCCGACAATCTTGCTCTATTGCTGTCAGCGACAAGCCGAAGCAACAAAAAAAATCAAACAGACTGAGTTAAAATTACCTGGATCACATTCACACATAGGTGGGCAAGTTAATGCAAAACGTTAGCTTCGTTAACCACTAGTCCGTTAACAAACTTCACACCTCCGTTGACGTTAATCCGTTATTTTCAGCTTTAATTAACGGAAGTTAATAAAGTCCGTTAATCCGTTAACATTTTGCGCGTAATTTACATTTCGTTTTATTCACTCGCTTCTAGAACATGTATTGACGCTGTTGAGTTGATTGTAAGGAAATATTTATTGCTATGGTGGTCTTTTTGTGTTTTGAAAGTTACATTTTACAGTCTAATATAATTTCAAGATAAAAACAAGCTCAAATGCACAACGAAGCTGCAAGATAATTAACGATAAAAACCTTAACGGAAGTTAACAGAACTTAACGGAAGTTACTTTAGTCCGTTAACAGCACTTAACGGAAGTTAATTTAGTTCGTTAACATGAAAAAACTTTTTAACGGATTAACGAGTTAACGAAAAAGTTAGCTTCGTTATTATCGGATTAACGATTAACGAACTTGTGCCCACCTATGCATTCACAGCATGTAAGTTGTTCAATTGAGCCTGTCAACCGCATTCGAACGGTTTCTTCTGACGATGACACATTAAGGAGAATCTTTCTGTCATCACCGAGTAAAAATAAAAAGAGAGACATATTTTTTTTTGCAAGATCTATGAGCGGACATAATGATACCATGAATCAGACAGTCAGTGTCAGTTTGTTCATGTACCAGGCAAACAAGATAAAAAATCCATATTTGGAATATACAATTGCATGTAAGTAGTGCACGGTAGCCTACGCAAGGAGACCACAAATCCGTGATACTTGATAACACACTGAAAAATGAAACCTAAGTTAAATTTGAAACGACCAAAAATTAGCTTCTTTCTTTTGTTTGCTTTAATAGCTTCTTTCGAATCTTTGGTCTAAATTAAGTGACGTAGCGTAATAAATATTGTAATCTCAGCAAAACAGTCAAATACAATTACAGCAATGCTAACTAAATTGCTTTGCACTGAAGTTTGCAATTTCATATTTACGTGAAAAACTAACTGGCCTTATCCGATCTTTAGGCCTAAAGCAATTGCGCAATAATCGCATAAAACTTACTGGCTCACTAAAAACTAGACTCTTAGTCTAATATCTTGTCAGCTACGATGCCTTAGCCTTCAACAGGCAATTATTTTTTTGGATAAGCTATCTATACGAAGCAATAGTCACAATCTGCAATAGGCTACTACGCCTAAAGCACTAAACCCTTATCTTATTTCGACGACTTAGCTAGCACTTGGCGGACAAAACACTTGGAAAGCATCTAATCTCTCTGAATTCAAACAGCAGTTGTTCCACTAATTTATTTACTTATACCTGCAGCACTCACCTAGTTCCAAGAAGCCCAGTACAACAAGACTTGGAAATAGAAGTTACAAACTGATTTATTGCGCAATCTACTTGAAACAAGATTGCCGAAATTTGGATTCTAAGGGGAAAACACGAAATTTTTTCTATTAGACCTTCTTAAACGGATGAGTTGCAAGAATCACAATGGGGTCATGTTGGTAAACATATTTTTTAAGATTTTTTCGCAATTTTTTAAAATTCGGGTTGAATGCCCTTTTAAACGAGGGCCTGGGATTGCAACTTTTAGCACAAAACTTTTAGATTTTACACAGATTTCGCATATATATTGTTAAAATTTTGAATTGCGGAGCCGCTGGCCCGGGCCCCTTGGTCATCAGTTCTGGGGCCCTGGGGCCCCCTGGTTGTTAGTGAGGGGCCCTGGGAGCACCTGGTTGTTAAATAGGGGCCCCAAGGTCTCCTGTTTGTCAGTTAAGGGCCCCCGGGGCTCCGTGGTTGTCGGTTTAGGGGCGTCGGGGCCCCCCGTTGTTAGTTAGGGGCCCTGGAGCCCCCTGGTTGTCGGTTAGGGGCCCCTTGGTCGTCAGTTAGGGGCCCTAGGGCCCCCTGGTTGTTAGATAGGGGTGCTGGCGCCCCTGGTTGTTAATTAGGGACCCCAGAGCCTCTTGTTTGTCAGTTAGAATCCCCGGGGAACCCGTTTGTCTGTTAGGGACCCCAGGGACCCTGGTTGTCGGTTAGTGGCAACCGGATCTCCTGGTCGTTAGTTAGAGGCTTGGGGCCCCCTGGTCATTAGTTAGGGGTCTCCTGGTTGTTAGTTAGGGACCTGGTAGCCCTTGGTTGTCAATTATAGGGATCCTGTTTTTCACTTAGCCGCCCCGGGGCCCCCTGGTTGTTAGTTAGGGGCCCCTGGTTTGTTAGTTAGTGGCCCCGAGGCTCCCTCGTCGTCCGTAACTGCAACTAAACATCGCTAGGCTATGTTGTTATAATGTTTTTATCATTGGTAGAGTTTCAATTGGGGGGGGGCGCCGGGCCCCTTTGGCCCCCCCCCCTGGCTACGCCTATGCTTTGGAGTCACAGTTTTTTCTAATAGCTCTTCGAGGAAATCCTTTACAAGCTTCGATACATATTTCTTGCTTCTGGAGCAATTAGCATCTCTCTCTGAGAAATGGAGAACGCTAAAAACTCATTCTGTTTTTGTTTAAAGAAATTGAACCATCTAAGTATTACTTATAAGAGCTTTACCAATGCTGTCACTCCTGTTCGCAATATCTTTTAAGTTTTTCCAGACTAACAAAAAGTTGCAATCAATAGGTTTTTCTTGTTTCTTGTTTTTGAATTACGGTAAAAACGGACTACCAAGAGTGACGCTGTTAATGCCCAAAGCAAGTTTAAGATTGTCTGAATACGAATAGCATATTTCTAAAAAGACAATTACAAAAACAATTTTTCTATTTAAAATTTGATTTTACAACCATTTTTTAACTTACTCAATAGGAAACTTTTTTTGAAAAATCGGCAAAAAATATTTTAGAGAGAAACGTTTCAGCGAAAGATGGCTCCTGCTGTACATCCAATAGAAGTATTGCAAGCGGTAGACCAGAGGTTCTTAAACTTGTTGAAGGTACCGAACCCCGCAAGTTTTATGCTGGCATTCACCGAACCCCTCGTTGGAAAATAAAACACAGTCAAATCAAATCTAATCTTTCTTTTTACTTGCTGTATTACGTCCGCCACAGCATGCTACGAGTTTGCGGGGGCCCATCTCCGCGTCATTGCGCCCGGGCAACGCAGCTTCTTTCAAAAGAATGTCGCAGTGATAGCGAGTCGTTGGCAACACTGTTTTCGATTTGACCGGCCCGAGATTTGAACTACAGACCTCCGGTTCCAGATACGAACGCGTTAGTACGAACGCAGTTGGGGGGGGGGGCACGGCCCCGGTATGCCCTCCCGTGGCGACGGGTCTGCTATAGCATATTTGGAATTTTTGGATTTTGAAAGTTTTTGAATATCTTGCCTAAAGTGGGAAGCTTCTAATCAGCCCTGCAACGCCTGTTCCCCAACAGATGCATTACTGAACACATCTTGGACGAAATATGCGGTTTACACTGATCCAGTTGCTGTGACCACTCCTTCAGAAATGCAAACTGCGCGGTGATAAAAATAATAAAACAAAAATAGCTACACTCCAGCTTACCTAGAGACCAAGGTAACGCAAATTTGTTGCTTTCTAAATTCTAACTCGTGGTTGCGTTATTAACCAAATAACATTTACGAAAAATTATTTGACACCAATGTTTAAAAAACCTACGTCAACAAATTTGACAAAAACAATTTTATGGTGAAAAACTTCCAAGAAGCGAAAGAAAGTTATAGTAAATCTCTTGACTAGTCGGGGCGCACTATGAGCTGTCCTGACCTAAAGTGAACTATTCATGTTTTGCACATCAGCTGTGTGCATCAATTGACGCGCTTGGTTGTAGAAGGCATTGTAATTGCAAAGTCCTAATCTTCGTTAAACCCCTGTTACTGACTCATCGAACCCCTGCTGGGGTTCGATCGAACCCAGTTTAAGAACCACTGCAGTAGACGAATGGAATTTCCCATGACGTAGCTTTTATGAATCTACTATTTCGCCATAGGCGTGGTCAGGGGGGGCAAACCCCCCCCCAATTGAAATGCCACCAATGATAAAAATAATAACAACAAAACGTTATGTTTTTTTTAGTTTCAGTTTCTTTGAGCATTTTCGTGCACAACAGTATACGAATACAACAGACCAACAGACTATCACTAACAACCCCTCACTAACAACCTGGGACCCCTCAAATCAAATTTTTGCCGTCCAATATAAATGTATGACCCGTATTTATGATAAAACAAAAATTTCCCGAGGCAAATATTTGATTGATTAATTACTGCTAAAAATATTGCAGGAGGCGCTGTACTTTGCATCTCCCACCTGGACCATATAACCATTTAACCCCCCAGTTCAAGATTTTAACCGTGTTTTGAAATTAATTTGTAAGTAAAGGGAAGATATCAATTTGATTATTTCAATTGGCTTTCAGTTCTTAAAAATTTAGTTAAATGGCTCTAAAAACTTGCGAAATGTGATCCAAATGGCATTAAAATAGCTATTTTTTTCCAAAAAAATTCCAAAAAATTGCCCAGTCGAGGCCCCCAGACCCTCGTCTGTGATACGTTTGGATTAAACTAGTTTGCTCACCACGTCTCTCAATTTAGACGATTTCGGAAATCTTTTTAACTTTGGGTTCATGTACCCTTTTTCTTAAGCAAAACCCAGGTTACATGCCGACCCAGGCTCCGGCTTTTGATCCTCCATTCTGCGGTATCTTTGTCCTGCAAAAAGTTCCTTTTTTCGAAAATGTTTGATGACGTCTTTACGTGTGATTTGCGGTTTGCCCCCCCATTTAAAAATCCTGGCTACGGCTTTGTACCTCGTAAATGTTTTTTATTTTTTCTTAACTTTAATCACATTTGATTGAAAAACAATCATTTCCAATCGTATTTGAATTGCGCTTGCGCTCAAAATTGCCAAAATATGTGCGGCGCAAGTGTCAGTGCAACCACCTTTAGAGATGGCGCGGATAACAAAAAATGCATCCGCATGCTGCGCTGTGTCCGCAAACCTTGTCCGCACGCTGCACCGCACCGCATACAAACACAACTAAGTTCACGCTGCACCGCATCGCAAGTTACGTATTCTTCAAATTTTCACAAACATCAGAAAAAAATTAGTTCTCTAGCTTACGACATAAAAAAATTGAGTTTGGGGCATCATTTTGGACGGTTTTTAGAGGGGTGGCCCTCTTTACCCATGTCAAACTATTTGTTTTTTTAAACATTTGCTGATAAAAAAAAAATAATGCTTTAGCTCGAGCTAATCAAAAATTGACTTTGGGGGGTCTATTATGGGGCCCCTGGGAAGTGGTACCCCCAAAGTATGTCAAAACATTTGTTGCTTAAATATCTACTGATATACAAAAAAAAACTATCACCCTAGCTTGAGCAATCAAAAAAATTAATTTTAGAAGCTACATATTGGGGGTATTTGGAGGAGTGGCCCCCAAAAATTTCGGGAGACAAAATTGCGTTTGCAGCTTAGCAACTTTACACAAAAATTAGATTTCAATGTGTTGTGGTTTAGGAAAAAAAAAGCACACAAGATTTCGAAAGGAAACAAAAAAAAAAAACTCATCGTGGCCAAAAGTGGGTTGGTAGGGATAAAAAAGTATCTTAAGACATATAATAACCCTGTGAAATATTTTTTGTTCTATTTAAGCCGTTTTTGAATAAGACCGGTTTTTATACCAAATTTTCAAAGTGGTTTTCGATCTTAAAACCGAAGTCACGTGACCAGAGGTGGAGTCCTCGAGGACGTCCTTGGCCTTGAGAACGTCCTCGAGGACACATTTTGAAGTCCTTGGCCTTGGCCTCGAAGGTCAAGTCCTTGGCCTCGAGACCTCAAGTCCTCGAAAATTGGCCTGTCCTCGGCTCGAGGACAGCAGTAATTTTTGGAATGTTAAAATTTTGTGGAGCGCTTTAAAAATTTTTTGGAAAACGTTTTTTAATGGAGATTGCTTGAAAAATTTTTGTGAAGACCTTTTTTTTTTTTTTTTTTTTTTTGGAGATCGCTTGAAAACTTTTTGTGAAGACCTTTTTTTTTTTTTTTTTGGAGAGCACTTGCGCTTTGTGTCCTTGGTCCTTGGCCTTGGCCTCGAGCATTCCTGTCCTTCGCCTCGAGAATGTCTGTCCTCGGAAAGGCTGTCCTTGGCCTTGGCCTTGGCCTCGGATTTTTTTTGTGTCCTTGGCCTTGGCCTAGGCCTCGAGCCTTGTGTCCTCGACTCCACCTCTGCACGTGACTCATTGTCTCAAAATTTGGCACAAACATTTAACTTATCAATCTCAAACTGCTGTTAAAATTTCATACTGCTAGACCTCACTGTCCTCGAATTATAAGTAAAAGTCTGAAACTTCGCACTCGTTAATTTTGAAAATGGCCGAGTAAAAACAAAAGAACACGCGACGCGAGGTCAGTCGTTCTAATTATACTGCTTTTATCTGCCTTGTGTATGTTTTCTATCAGGTTTTCTAAACCTTGTTTTGGCAATCAAGAATAATCTACCAGTCTAACTGATGATTTATGAAACTACTGTACCAGGCGCGTAGACAGGATTTGGAAAAGGGGGGGGGGGCTATTTTGAAAGATTGAGAATTGTGCAAACGACCTTGACCCAAATTTTCATTGCTCTGGAATCAGTTTCACACGGTTTGTCCGAAAATTGAGACAAAATTTCTCGGAAGGCTCGGAAATTCAAAGGTATTTTCCGCCCAAAATCAGGTGGTCTCCGAAAACAAAAAAAAAAGGTCTTCACCGAAATTGAGACTGGTTTTTCGGCCGAAATCCGCAATTCAAACGTTTTTTCCGCCCAAAATCAGGTGGTCTCCAAAAAAAAAAAAAAAGGTCTTCACCGAAATTTAGACTGATTTTTCGACCGAAATCGGAAATCCAAACGTTTCAGGGGGGCCGTTTTCCTATGGGGGGGAATATTTTCAATTTTTCACAAAAAATCGGCCTCAAACCACCAAAAACGTGCGATTTTGCATACTTCACAAGCCAATGGGGAGAACTCAAGCCCCCCCCCCCCGCCCCCCCTGGCTACGCTACTGTACTGTACTAATCCTGAACCAATAGCTCAAGTACTGGTCGCCTTGATGTGCTCTGCATTAGAGATGGCAACAGCGCAGCGTACGCGGTCGCGCGCTGTTGTTGGTGCACCGCGCCGCGCAGCGTGGCAACTGAAATCTGCATTACGTCACAGCGTCAGCGCAGCGCCGTGTACAATTTTTTTTTTTACAATTATTGCTGGTGATTTTCTCTTTATGAACAACAATAATTAGTCTGGATGTAACTATTATTTGAATTGAAGACAATGCATGCTACTAAAACAGTAAAAGGTGCCTTCGGTTCAAGTTTATTTTTTCAGAACTCGGAGCATCCTAGAATCGGCTATTTTGGCCACAAGAAACTTAGTTTTGATCGGCTGAACGTGTTTTTTTACTCCAACAGAAAGATTTTGGTTTCGGTTGGCTAGACTAGGAAAGGCTTACGATGTTCGGTGAGAAGATGAAACAAATGCAGACAAATGTACGAGAAGTATCTGGCTGTCACTAGTTTTGCGATATTGTTGACTTTATATTGTTATTTTTGTGCTTTCATTGTACCCGCTGTACTTTTCATGTGTATGTAACTATACAGACAGTACATCTATACAAAACAAATTGAGCTTTTTTTATTTTTATTTTTTTTATTTATTTATTTTTTGATTTTTTATTTTTTTTAATTATTTTTTATTTTTTTTATTTTTATTTTGAAAGTTCCATGACCAGGTTAAGTATATGCCTGTAACTGTAAAGTGTTGCTGAAAGGTGCAGTTGACCTATATGACTGCATGGTCTTATCGCTGTTTCTTGCCTGCGTACTTTTAAGCGTGTGGTGAAATAAACTTGACTTGACTTGAAATGTAGAAGAAACAGGTTTGTGGGAAACAATCATCAGAGTAGAGGCACAAAACAAAGCCTAGCACACACCCACTCTGTACGCAGTAGGCCTATGGTATTGGTACAAGCCCAAGGCTAGACAACAGCTTCTACTACACATGGGCTTGCATTTCAGAGTGACAGAGTTAGTTCAGTGTAGCCTCTTCGTCAACAGGTCATGGCATCAAGAATTAGGCTTTCGGTCCAATGCTGTATGTCTGTAGCCTATCTCAGATCTGGTAAAACTAGGCTATGTAGTAGAGTACGAAAACTAGGCTACAAAATTTCCAATGACAGAATAGCCTACGTAGCAGCAACATTTATTCCACAATCAAACACACATGCAAACGGCATAGGTATAATACACAGGGTAGTTTCATACCAGTGTAGTAGCTTGTGACAGCATGCAGAGCACGTGATACCTTATATGCCTATTTCGTTATTTGAGCATCTGGTTCAGGATTAGTACAGTAGTTGCATGGAATCATCAGGTAGACTGGTAGATTGTTTTTGATTGCCAAAACATGGTGCAGAAAAACTGATAGAAAGCACACACAAGGCAGATTAAACCACGAAATAGACCTATACCGGTAATTGAACGACTGATCTCATTTTGCATTTTTTTTAGTTTTTACTCGGCCATTTTCAAAGTTAACGAGTGCGAATTTTCAGACTTTCACTTATAACTCGATAATGGTTTGGTCTATGAGTCCCGTAACTTCAGGTTTAGAACCCGAAAACTACTTCAAAAGTTTAGTGTAAAAAGCGATCTTATTCAAAAACGGCTCAAGTACGGCAAAAAATATTTCACATCTGACATGGTTATATGTCGTAAGATACTCTTTCATCACTACTAACACTTTTAGCCGCATTGAGTTTTTTTCTTTTTCCATTTTTTGCTTTCTAAATTTTGTGCGCTCTTCTTTTCCTAAACCACACAGCATCGATATCTAATTTTTGTGTAAAGTTGTTGAGCTGCAAATGGAATTTTGTCTCCCGAAATTTTTTGAAGCTTCTCCCCAGAATCCCCCCTAAAGAGGGCCCTAAAAAAATAATTTTTTTGATTGCTCAAGCTAGGGTGATAGTTTTTTGTTTATATTGGTAGATATTTATGCAACAAATAGCTTCACATAGTATGGGGGTAACAACCCCCAGGGGCCCCCAAATAAACTTCCCAAAAATTAGTTTTTTGAATGGTTCAAGCTAGGGCATTACTTTTTTTTTATAGAGGCAGTTGTTTAACAAACAAATATTTTGACATGGTTTGAGAGAGCAACCCTTTTGAAAAATCTCCAAAATAATACCCCAAAAATCAATTTTTTTATATGTCGTAAGCTAAAGAGCTAATTTTTTTCTGATGTTAGAGGAAATTTAAAGGATATTTAACTTGCGGTGCGGCGCGGTGCAGCGTAAACTTAGTTGTGTTTGGATGCGGTGCGGTGCAGCATGCAGACAAGGTTTGCGGATGCAGCGCAGCATGCGGATGCATTTTTTGTTATCCGTGCCATCTCTACTCTGCATGCTGCCACAAGCTACTACACTCATATTTAATTGTCTATCTTGATAAGAACCAGAGCTGGGCAAGTCCGCAAATCCGCAATTGCGGACTTACGAAAAAAGTTGCGGACATGCGGACTTGCGGACTTTAGCAGTTTAAATTGCGGACTTGCGGTTGCGGACTATTTTTAATTTTAGTCCGCAATTCCGCAACTTTTATACAAATATTGAAATTCCTTTCTATTTTCGTAAAATGTTCATGTATTTACCCAGTCAAACATGAAAAATCAATTTAATTTTTTCGAGTTCAAGTTCGGCAAAAATATCAAGTTTTTCGAGTTCAGGCTGACATAAATACTAAGTCTGCTTTTCGACTTAATCGCTTTCTTTTTGTTGACATGCTGTTTGGTAACGTGAGAAACGAATACATGCAACGTTCTCATCTTTTATGCAAATAGTTGGTTAATTTTTTAGAACATTTTAGAACACTCTTTGGTGCTTGTTTTAAGAATCTTTTGCAACTGTCTTTGTGGTAATTTTAACTCTATTGTCTTCAAACGTTTAATCTCATAATCTTTAAGTCAGCAACCAGAGCTCAAAATAGACCGTCTTCGACAGCACGATTGATATGGTGTCTCAAATTTTCGTAGATTAGTGTATCAAGTTAGCTGTGTAGAAAGTTGGTTACGTAAAATGTTAGCGTGCTGATGTTTTTATTTCTATAATGCGACCTCGAAGCAGTTTTTTATTAGTATAGTCTAGAATAGTCCAGCATAGTGTCAGTATAATCAATAGCGTAAGTTTTGATCTAGTAAATTTTAGTTAATTGATACTGATTTGGCTAGCTGATGATTGACCTCTTGTTTTGCCGTGCTTTTTTTGGATGAATCAAATTTTTGGTGTTTTGTGAGGAATATTGCTATATTTATATACAAAATGTGGTATGACTGCAGAAATATGAAGGATATGGTGCGCGGCGAGACAGGTTATTAGGAGCGGGTCTAACCTGATTCAAATTGGAGTCAACACTGTTTTTTTGAGTTCGGCAAAACAACCGACTTTTTTTGAGTTTAAGTTCGAATTTACAGCCCTGGTTCAAAGTATGGCTTTGTTGTTTTTTACCGTGAGTTCACAAAATTAGCCACTGGGGTATCATTTTTTGTGCTGGTAGCCAGTGCCGTTGCTACGGTGGGGCCGGGGGTGCCGTCGCTACGTAGGGGCCAGGGGCGCCGTCCCCCCTTACGACTGCTAGTGCTCCCCATTTCGGTTTATTCAGAATGCTTTTTTGGAGCATCACGTAACAAGACAACAGGCAATAATGGAAAAAGGAATAATAGTTTTGAAACATGATTCTCGTTTGAAGTTTTCTCGATTGTTCGCAAAATTGCTGGCCACCAACTGCTGTACATAAATGTGACTCAATAGTCCTTTTTATTAACACGCCTTCACGGATGTGTCGCGGAAGTAGTTTATATTGAGAAGCGTTACCGGTATTTCGTTAGTGATTATGACCTGAAACAATACGTCAAAACATTTCTTTTAAAGACCAGTTTTGTTTTGTTTTTTTTAGAGCACACTCAAGATTTATTTTATGTCGCAGTCAGTGGCGCAACCAGGGGAAAGGGGCCAAGGGGTCATCAGCCCCCTTTAGCCAAGTCGTTTAGAAAATATAATCAAAAAAAGAATAAGCGTTTAAACGTGTTTTGGACTTGACCTGAAGTATATGGGGGCTCAAGAGGCTAAACAATTTAAATCTTTCCATGACTTCTAAGTTTTCAGCAATTTACTATAATTATAGATATTGTTTTAAAACGTGCTAAATGTGATTTAAATGGCGTTAAAATCGCAATTTTTGCCGCAAAATTGCAAAAATCGCCAGGGGGGTTAAGGGCTCTGCCCCCTCTGTAACACGCTTGAGTAGCAACGGTTTGTTCAGCACGGGACCTAAATTAGACAATTTTAGTGCAAAAAATATTCCTTTTGGTTCACGCTCCCTCTCTCTTAGCAAAATCCTGGTTGACTTTCTGGTTGTGTTCACTCCTGCAAGCAAATTTTTCAAGCGATTGTACGGGCCGCATGCGAAACGAGCTAATAAACGCTGCCGGGCTTATATGTCTCTTTTTTCAAAGATGAATACAAAATTGTAGCTTTAAAATATCAGTTTTTATGTGCAAAAATTTAGTCCATTTTATATTGCCCCCCATTTTCGGCTGGGGCCCTCTCACTTCGTTTGGTCTGGCGACGGCAATGCTGGTAGCATGAGGTTGTCTCGTTCCAAGAGTATTTTTTGAAACTAGGGACTAAAAATTTAGTAATGCGATTAGTGATATGAATGCATTTTTGCTTTCTACTGCCTTTGCCTTTTCCTGTCTCGAAAAAAAATGTTTTCTAAAAATATATTGTTGCCAGCGGAAATGCGAATTGTGCTTTGCTTTTTGATGGCTTCTCACTGTAATTCAATGGCTTTTAATCTCCGAATTCCTAGCTTCATAGTAGCATTTTTAAGGGTTCGTCGGTGGGTTGTGCACAATGCTTCCATGCAGTTTAGGCACCTACTGTACAGTATAAGCAGTAGCGCAACCAGGAGGGCTGGGGGATACAAACCCTTAGCCACGTCGCTTAAAAACTTAAACCAAAATTACAAGCGTTAAAATCTGTTTTTAGTTGGACCTGAAAGTAAGAGGAGCTGGGCAATTCTTAAGTTTGCCATCCGAAAAACCAGCTTAATAACAAGTCATGCTGTGATACATTTACTACAATCAACGATTGTGAGTTATTCCTTCTATTGCGTGGAGTGTATCCACTATACGCTTGCTATACTTCCCACAAGTCACAACTTTTGACTTATTTTTGCTAATCAACTCTGAACAGATCACTACGGGACTTGGTTGATTGCAAAACTCTTTTACTCGGTTCATAAAAAGTTGCGGACTTGCGGTGCGGACTTCGAATATTAGGAAGTTGCGGACTTGCGGTTGCGGACTTTACGAATTACGAAGTTGCGGACTTGCGGTTGCGGACTTCAAAAATTACGAAGTTGCGGACTTGCGGTTGCGGTTTCAAGAATCCTGAAACGTCGTTGCGGACTTGCGGTTGCGAACTAAGCTTTTAAACGTCCAATTGCGGACTTGCGGTTGCGGATTAAGAAAATTGAAATTCGGTTGCGGATTTGTGGACTGCGGACTCAAAAAAAAACTTGCGGTGCCCAGCACTGATAAGAACAACATTGCTGCCTCCCAAAGTAAGCCTATAAATGGGTATTCAATATCGGGTAAACTACCGGTAGCTTACTTATCCGTGAACCTAGAACCCTCTAATCATCTGCTACTACCACGTAGGCTATTCTGTCATTGCAACTTTGTGTAGCTTAGTCTTCCTACTCTACCAGATACCAGACAAGCTACAGACATATAGGTTCGAAAACCTAAATGCTTTATGCCATGACCTGTTGATAAATACTATAGGCTACACTAAACTAACTTTGTCACTCCGAAAAAAAAAATGAAAGCTTTGTACCAATACCATAGGCCTACTGCATACAGGGTGGGTATGCGGCTAGGCTATGTGACTCTGTTCTGATAATTGTTTACCACAAACCTGCTTCATCTACATTTTTTTTCTGCCTTTGTTCCATCTTCTCATTAAACATCCTAAACTTTTCCTAACCTAGCCTACCAAAACCAAAATCTTTTTGTTGGTGACAAAAAACATGTTCAGCCAATCAAAACTAAGTTTGTTGTAGCCAAAATAAACTATTTTAGGATGCTCCAAATTCTGCAAAAATATACTTGAACCGAAGGCATCTTTTACTGTTTTAGTAGCCTAAACATATGTATTGTCAAAACATGATTGGTTATTCTTTTCGATTCATATTATAGTTGCATCATGACTAACCATTGTTGGACATTAAGAAATAATTTACCGGCAATAATTGTAAAAAAATGTAAAAAAATTATAGTACGCGGTGCTGTGACGTAATACAGATTTTAGTTGCCACGCTGCGCGGCGCGGTGCACCAATAACAGCGCGCGGCCGCATATGCGGCGCTAGTGCCATCTCTAACCCAGAGGTGGAGTCCTCGAGGACGTCCTTGGCCTCGAGGACACATTTTGAAGTCCTTGGCCTAGGCTTCGAGGCTTCAAATCCTCGAAAATTGGCCTGTCCTCGGCTCGAGGACAGCACTATTTTTTGAATTGTTAAAATTTCGTGGAGTGCTTGAAAAATTTTTTGCAAAACGTTTTTTTGTGGAGATCGCTTGAAAAATTTTTGTGAAGACCTTTTTTTTTTAGGAAACGAAGTGACTTGGCGAATGCAACATTCGCGGTATTTTTTTTCCTCGCGAATGGAGACATTGCCTTTTCCATACATTTGGTTTTAATACGACATTATGTCGTAAGTTTGGGGCAACGAGCGTAGTGTAAAGGTTACAGCACCTACCTGCTAACCATCGCACCCGGGATCGACTCCCGCCGGAGGTGCAAATGCGTGGAATGGAAGATTACACAGAGTACCCGGATAAAGGAAGAACATATGTGAGTCATTTTTTTTTTTGCTTAAAAACCTTGCATTACAGTTAGGGTTAGGGCAGCGATGCCAGTCTGAGGGATAGCAATTTCCTGCAGCAGCTATTCATAGCGCCTGATCCATTCGCGAGGAAAAAAAATACCGCGAGTGTTCCATTCACCAAGTCACTTCCAGTAGAAGCTAGTCATGCAAAAGTCACGTAGGCAGCCGCATTGAAGCGTAATCCTGTATTGCCTTTTTCTCATACATTTAGTTTAAACACGACATTTGGTCTACACAATGCTGCAAGCTGAGTGGTCGAGTGGTTAGTACGCTTAGCTTTCGACCCTCGGTAGCTGGGTTCGATTCGCAGATGGGTTGTGCGAATGTTGTACAGTACGCAGGAACGTCGAAGGTGAAGCACCTAATCATCTTTTTTTGCTTCAAAATCTTGCATTACAGTTAGGGTTAGGGCAGCAATGCCAGCCTGAGGGGATAGCAATTACGTAGCAGCAGCTTTTTAGCTTACAAAAGCGACATACTGTTACGCTTGAGTGCGGATCCCTACGTAAGTTTTGCACGACTAGCTCCTCGTGTCACTTCCTTTTGGACAGAGGTGGGCGTTGCGCAAAATAGTTCGCAAGTTTCGCAAGTTGCGCAAATTGCGCAAGTTGTGCAATTGCGCAATTTGCGTTGCGCACTATGCCTTTTTTTACGCTCTTGCGCAATTTGCGTTGCGCTCTATGCCTGTTTTTTCAGCGCTTGCGCAATTTGCGTTTGCGAATCGGTAAATCGGTAAATTTGTTGCGCTTTAATTGTGAATTTTTTTCCAAGATGTGCAATCACAAAATAATTTTTAAATGTTGATCTGCATGTCCCTGTCAAAACATAAATAAATTTTGATTTTACAGATTTAAAGCATGATCACGAGATAGTTGATACAAGCTGATTGCTGATAGAAAGATTTTTTTTCTTGTTTTATTTTCTTCTGCGTTATCTACTTTTTTTTCTTGTTTTGTTTTCTTCCGCGCTATCAGCTTTTAAACCGCTAAAGGTGCTGTTTTTGAAGTTTGAGCGATTGAATATATCAAGGAGGACTTGTGTGTGACAGAAATCAAGGGTGCCAGTTGGGACAGATTGTAAGTCGAGCCGGGCTTTTCGAGTCGGGTTAGGGCCTAAAGTTGACAAAATTTTCGGGCCTGAAACGTACTTTTTGTCTTACTGTAAGTGCACAAAAATATAATTAAAATAACCTTGCAAAATTGCTAGATTTTTCAAACCTAACTTAACTTTCGGGCTTTTTCAGGCATAATTTGGGCTTCAAAATAGCTTTCGGGTTCGGGCAGGGTTCGGGCCTGAACTAATCGGCACGTTTACAACTCTGAGTTGGGAGATCCCCCTCAGCCGCGTTCTCCAAAATTTCGAACTTTTAAACCGTTAGAGCTGGATGAATTAGATTTTTTAAATGGGTAAAAATCAAAAATAAACTAAACGTAACAAAAATTGGGGGTGCCACAATGGGGGTTTGCCCCAAACGGGCCCTCCAAAATTCAAACTTTTTAACCACTCACGCTGGACTCATGAAATTTTCAGGGTGGGCAAATATAAAAAAACGTTTTCCCAAACGGGGCTCTCCAAAACTCAAACTTTTTAACCTTTTAAAATGGATACATGAAATGGTGGTACACAAATTTTCAACTTTCCTATTTGAAGCAACCTTTGCATTTCTGCACCATCAGCTTCTTTCGAAAGGTGCTTCTCCAGTGCAGACTTGACTGTGAGCGAATTCAGAATGCAACTAAGTGGTGAACATTTAAAAGCACTCAATGTCATGCACTGCAATAAAGCGCTGCTTTAATTAACCAGTCGTTAACAAATTTTTTCTGAATATCGGTGGTGGTTGACTGGTTGTTCACTTTTTCAGCAAATTAAGTTAATTTAAGCCAGATTAGGATTTGGTTTTAGCTATTCGGAATAATTCTGAAATAGCCAAGTATTCTGAAATGCCCAACCCTAGTGGTAGTACGTGTGCTTTAGATAAGCTATATTCCAAAGCTGCCCAACCCGTAGCCCGCGGGCCACATTTGGCCCGCGAAGCTATTTTGTGTGGCCCGCGAGGTCTTTTTGCGCGCTTGATTTCCTCATGGAAAGGCTTACCGTTTTCTGGCAAATAAAAAGGTCTAACGTTGGTCTTAGCCATCAATGCGGCTAAAAAAAGGCCTGAATTTCTTGGTAAAAACTCTTGGTAAAAATGCATGAGGCCCGCAATAACTTTTCTCCCGCAATTGTGGCCCGTACCAGTAAAAAGGTTGGGCAGGCCTGCTATATGCTGTATACGGCTGAAAGACAAATAGTAAAGTATTAAATTATATCAGGGATCGAAATTAACTTTTTTGACAACTTGGCCCTCGGGCAAATGTTATCAAATGTCTATTTGCCCAAGAAAATTTCAACTTGCCCGAAAAAAAAGTATTCTAAGTTTTGAGGTTAGCTTGGAAAAAAGCACTGAATTTGCAAAATACGCGTAGTTTCGAGAATCAAGTTTTTGTGTGCGATTGTTGAGATAATGTGATGCAAACAGTAAGTTTTCCAATCATGCATCAGCAAAAATTGATTTTTTGATTGTAAATATTTCATTTAATATTTAACGATCATAATCATTAATTACCGTTGTGGTTTGTTGCAAACGTATTTTTATTAGCAAATATTTTGGAAACTACACCAGCTAGAAAGCTGAAAAATCTTTAAAATAATCATAACAAAAAAATTGCAAAATTCTTCACGTTATCTTCATGCAGCGCAGGGTAATACTTGTGGTATCTGAAACAGCTGTTAGCGTGGCAAGCGACGAAAAACTTTTCTAGAAAAAAAAACGGAACATTTTGTGCCAAACAGTTGCTAACCGCGTCCAAGAATCGAAAAATCTGCGTGCGATTAAGACGTGTTAATTGCGATAAATAATGTGCGTCCTATTAGACAATGCATTAATTGTGATAGTTACAAAGTGATTACTAAAATAAAGCAAGGAACAGCTTTCTCTACGTACAAATTTTACTTTATTGCAACAAAACCGAGTAAATTGCGTCTTTAACTAACCTTGTTTGAAGTTGTCTAATACGCTGTATTTTGTTAAGTTGCCACCGGGGAAGTTAAGCTGAAAACTAACTTGCCCGCAGCGATTTCAGCTTGCCTCGGGCAAGCGGGCAGGCGTTAATTTTGAACCCTGTATTTAGTTTAAGCTACCTCACTTGATAAGTACGAAATACTTTTTGTTTTTTGTACTGTAATTAGTAGCCGAAAACTTGGCCTCTGCAATAGGAAAAAGATTAGATGAAAGGGTCGGAAGCAGGCGCGTAGCCATGATTTGGAAAAGGGGGGGGGCTATTTTGAAAGAGTGAGAAAAGTGCAAACGACCTTGACCCGAATTTTCATTGTTGTTGAATCAGTTTCACACGGTTTGTCCGAAAATTCAGACGAAATTTCTCGGAAAGCTCGGAAATTCGAAGGTTTTTTCCGCCCAAAATCAGGCGGTCTCCAAAAAAAAAAAAAAAAGGTCTTCGCCGAAATTGAGACTGATTTTTCGGCCGAAATCCAAATTCAAAGGTTTTTTCCGCCCAAAATCAGGTGGTCTCCAAAAAAAGAAAAAAAAAAAGGTTTTCGCCGAAATTGAGACTGATTTATCGGCCAAATTCGGAAATTCAAACGTTTGAGGGGGGGCTGTTTTCAGGCGCGTAGCCAGGATTTGGAAAAGGGGGGGGCTATTTTGAAAGAGTGAGAAGTGTGCAAACGACCTTGACTCGAATTTTCATTGACCTTGAATCAGTTTCAGACGGTTTGTCCGAAATTTGAGACGAAATGTCTCGGAAAGATTGGAATTTCAAAGGTTTTTTCCGCCCAAAATTAGGTGATCTCCAAAAAAAAAAACAAAAAAAAAAAAGGTCTTCGCCAAAATTCAGAGTGATTTTTCGGCCGAAATCCAAAATTCAGACGTTTTTTCCGCCCAAAATTAGGTGATCTCAAAAAAAAAAAAAAAAAAAAAAAAAGGTCTTCGCCAAAATTCAGGGCGATTTTTCTCCCAATTTCGCAAGTTCAAACGTATGAGGGGGGGCTCTTTTCGTATGGGGGGGCTATTTTCCATTTTTCACAGAAAATCGGCCTCAAAAGCACAAAAAACATGCGATTTTGCATCCTTCACAAGCCAATGGGGGGGGCTCGAGCCCCCCCGCCCCCCCCCTGGCTACGCTACTGGCTGTTTTCCTATGGGGGGGCTATTTTCAATTTTTCACAAAAAATCGGCCTCAAAAGCTTTAAAAACGTGCGATTTTGCATAATTCACAAGCCAATGGGGGGGGCTCGAGCCCCCCCCTGGCTACGCTACTGGTCGGAGAAGCAAACGACAAAATCACCAAAGATTGCTTTCCTGCCTACGAGAAAGATGCGTGGTTGCAAAAATTTAAAAGATTCAACACTGCTATTCCTAGTTCGGCCACCGTCGAGAGATTATTTGCTATTGGTTCTGATATTTTGCGATCGAAACGATCCTCTATGATGAAAGAAAATTTTGAAAAGTTTGTTTTGCTGCATGAGAATGAAAAGTGTTTGAAAAAGTCAACGCATTATTTCTGAATGTGAGTGAGTGGAGCTTTTTTTGTTTTGGTGTTTATTTATTTTTATTGCTGTTTATTTTTATTTTTTTTTTGTTTTAGAGTTTATAATTGCTTTTTTCAACAATAAAAATAATTCTTTCTTTGGTCTTAGATATGTGCCTTTAGTTATCAAAGCTAAACGCAATGCAGTTGGTTTATTCCAGGGCAGCGTAGCTGAAGATGGTACAAAGTTTGTACTTTCATATTTTTATACTTAACACCATCGCCTGCAGCGCGCTTTTGAAACTTCGATTATGCAAAAATTTGCACTCAAAAACTTTTTTAAATACCAAAATTTGTGTGCGCTTCTCAAGCAATCAAATCGTAGTTGCGCTGTACTATTTTCAAATTTGATTGCGGAATTTGTGTTTGCGCTTTAAAATGTTTAGAATTTTCGTTACGGAATTTGCAATTGCGCTTTAAGCTCTTAAGATTTTGGTTGCGAAATTCGCATTTGCGCATTAAGCTTAAAAATTTTGGTTGCGGAATTTGCGCTTGCGCTTTAAGCTAAAAAAATTTTGGTTGCGGAATTTGCGCTTGCGCTTTAACCTTAAAAAATTTTGGTTGCGGAATTTGCGCTTGCGCTTCGAGCTTAAAAATTATTGCTTGCGGAATTTGCGCTTGCGCTTTACACTAGAAAAATTTTGGTTGCGTAATTTGCGCTTGCGCTTTACGGTGTGTTTTTTAAACGCCCAGCTCTGCTTTTGGAAAGCACTTGCGCTTGTGGCCTTGGTCCTTGGCCTCGAGCATTCCTGTTCTTGGCCTCGAGAGTGTCCTGTCCTCCGAAAGGCTGTCCTTAAACTTGGCCTCGGATTTTTTTTTTGTCCTTGGCCTCGAGCCTTGTGTCCTCGACTCCACCCCTGCTCTAACCACCGCTTTAAAATAATTGCGGCGCAAGCGCTATCGCAAGTGAAATAGTTGCGTTGCAAGCGCAAGTGCCCACCTCTGCTAGTCAAGTAGGCTATTAGGCCTACTGACTTCTGTTTTCAGCTAATGATTTAGGCCTAAAGCTGTAGTGCTGTAAAAAGTAGTTGCAGTAGTTTGAGCTAGGTCAGAGGTATGTTGTAGAATTGTGTAGCATATGCCTGCTTACTTACTGTAGTTTAGAACAACGGTACGTACCGTCAACCGGGGCGACTTTGAACGCCGGGGTGACTTTGAACACTTGACTAAAACAAACTTTGTTTTCAGTTAAATACTTTTCAAGACCAATAGCGGTCTCTTACTAAGTCAGTGTTTGAACTTTGATAGATTTTTTTTCTTTTTTGCCCGACTAGCACAAGGTCACGTGACAATGACGTCATCATTTCAACAAAATAATTCTCAAAAATAGGGCGATTTATTACACCATTACTATTGACATATAGATCCTCAAGTCAGGTCAATTAGCAATAGATGATTGCAGGCTCAAACCCACGAGGATGTGATCGGCAGTTTACCGCCCTCACCACTCTGCCACGCGTTTTTTTTCGTATTTTTAAGGCGGAGTGCCAATTTTTAAAAAAATTCGGAACCGGAGTGTGACTTTAATTAGGCTTCTAAGCCGTAGTGAGAGTTGGTAGTAGAATGAGCAACTATTTTTGCTCTCTGGGAATATCAAAACATCAGGTTATTGAGCAATATGACAATTGGTTCGAATTTTTTGTCGAAGTGTATTTTTGTATCGGAGTATTTTAGAGCTGAGTGTTGTTGTAAAATTTCGGAGCGGAGTCAGTTAAAAAATTTCGGAGAGGATCCGGAGTGGAAAAATTAGCCACTCCGCAACGTTCTAATTCAAAGACATTTCAGGCGAAGGCAACTTTTGGCTTGTAGGTAAGGGTTTAAGTGCATGTTGGTAGGTGTTCAAAGTCGCCCCAGAGACCGGAGCAACTTTGAACGCTTTTTGAGATAAAATATATGGCTTATGAGAGCGAAATATTTTTTTAGTTATGACAGTTCTAGTTGCTGAGGCCATAAGTGTTACGTTTAGCCAATAAGCACTTTTCTTGCTTAAACCTGGCGGAAGTGACAAGTAAAAATGATTCCAAACCGTTCAAAGTCGCCCCGGTTGACGGTAGGTACCGTAGTTTATTTGTCTTTTTTAAAGTGATGTTTTTTGGTTAGGCTTATAGTTATGTAGGCGTAGGCTCAAGGCTAGTGATAACGTCATTTTTAAGTTGCTTTGCTTACAAAATAGCCTAATATTGCAAAATAACTCTTTAGTTTGTACTGTACTAAACTATACAAATACACTATTTAGCTTTTGTCTTGTGTTGATCATAGGCCTATTTTAGCAAAAGTTTATGGCTTTTTGACTGTTAGTGTTATGCGTTACCATATAAGTGTTCAAAAAAACAGGATGAAGCTCTTGACTCTAGAATTTATCTACCGGTAGTTATCAGTTTAGAGTTTTTTTTACTGATAATTCAGAATTAGATTTTGTCAGTTTGTTCTGCTCATATTTTACTTTTTAGCGAAATTTTTTGCATTTTTAGCTGTTAGTGTCACCTGTACCGGTATGTATTTATTATATAGGCGTTAAAAAGAGGGGAAGGATGATTTTGACTCAGAAAACTGAAGGTTTTTTTTGGTCGGTGCCCCATACCTTGTAATGATTTAAATACTTGGTAGGCTATGTGCTTTGATTAGATAATATACGGTACCATACTACTTACTAGGAGTTTAAGTTCAGGGCTGTGTGCGTTGCTGAATGACTATAGGCTATATAATTAATGAACCTGTAAACCAACATGGCAACTAACCACCAGTAGGCCTACGGCAACTAATTTTGAATTTGAGATGTAAACCAATATATACCGTAAGTGTATAGGCTAATGTATATAAATTGGCCTAAACATAGCATAAGATTAAGTTAATGGAAGTGGCTAGTGTTACATTACGTACTGGTAGGTAATGGCTGTAAAGACTAAAGAGAATAAGAGATCAAAGAGTGAGCGGTCATTAGCTCATTTACTCTTTATTATTTTTCAAATTATCATTAAGGTTTGGGTTAGATCTTGAGTTTGGGTTAGGATTGACATTAGGCAATGGTTAGAGCTAGGGTTTGAGTTTGGGTTTTGTTTAGGGTTGGGGTTAGTGGTAGAATAGGGATTTTCTTATTCTTATCGGTAAATATGTAATGCAACACTGAACAGCTGCCTCTGCCTGAATTACCGGTAATAACTCTTGCTTTAAACTTCAAATTATAGGCTAGGAACTGTAGTCTTTTCTGAATAACAGTAAAATGTGATAGTTATTGGTAGCCTATTTATATTTCTGCTTTAGGCTACAGTAGGCTAGGCCTACTGATTCACTGTCCAGGCAACGTTACGGTGTACCGTAGTTGTTTAATCTGGTTCGGTAAAATGGCAGAACTCTCTGCTTTTGAAGGAAAATTAAGCAAATACACAAATGTTGTTAAAGGTTGGCAAAACAGGTGAGTCAAGTTGTTCTATGTTTGGTGTTGCTAATGTACCAATTACTTTCTAGTCAGCTGTCTGTTTAGAATATTTGAAGCAAACTGTAAATATTTAAGCTGCTCAACTCTTCATATTCATTTTGTTCGGTGTACAGTGTTCTAGGATTTAATCCACTAATAACGTATTGAATAAGTGCTCATTTGCATGCACCAAACCATATTGCTATTTTGGTACTTACTGCTTATTATTTACCTCATTTTTGATTACTTCATATAATACATGTCTTCAAACCATGGTATTGGCAGTATTAGAGTGTGTTTTTTTCCAAGATTTAAAAATAAGGGTAATTGGGTGGGGGTCAATCTCTGACTCAACTTGAGGCTTACATTAATGCAATAATCTAGTTGCCTAGCTTACTACATGAGTTGTAACTCATCGGCACTGTTTAATATCCTTCTGCTGTTTTTTTTTTTTTTTTTCTTCATCGTTTATGATATTAGTATGTCATGCTTATTATAATATCTTCAGTTGTTAGCTAACCCTCACTCTGCAGTGTCTCTTTTTGTAGAATGCGACTTTTTGTTGTTTTTTTGTTTTTACATTGTTTGTGGTTAATATTTGGTTGGGTAATCTTACATTTGTGAGGAGTTGGGTAATCTTATTACTGTGGTTGTGTTAAGTTAGTTCGTGGCTGGGTTGAGTAAACCTTACTTGTGTGGTACCACACGCTAGCAATGCTGTTCTTCTGACTTGCCTGTTTTTGTCATGCGCTATTTGCTTGCTAAAATTTCTGTTCTGCCTTGTGCTGTTTGTTTGCTTCAATTTGTCCTGTTTGATCTTGATGCTGTTTGTACTAAAAGTACTTATATCTTAAAACATTAAGATAGAAACAAAGTAATGGTATAATATTCCCTATGGTTGATTTTTATATTGTATTTCGGCTTTTATCTGTGCACGTTTTTAGGCACACACTTCTTTTGTGACATTATATATATATATATATATATTCTAGTCAGCTCTTCATGTGTGTAAATCACTGATCTGTTGTCAAACATTTGATGTGATTAATTTAATCAGTTATAGCCAGTAGAAATTTTAAATAAGAGCGGAACCAGTACACATGGCAAAGACAAAAATATTTTGTGCAAACAATACGGTGTAACACACATCAATCAATCATGCATAATAAACCAGTTGAATCAATTGTTGTTGGATTTTAGGAGCATTATTGATTTGTTGCAGGTTCAAATCCAGAGAGAATAGATTTGTTGGTTGGCCTTGCCATAAGAAAGTTGTTTAAATTGTTTAAACTTTAATTACATAGGCTATTGAATCTAGTGATATTGAATGTACTAGTATGTTTTTCAGGTATTTTGTAATAAATATTCAAATGGGAATGCTGGAATATCACATTGGTCAAGCAGAAGCTATAAATTCTGGGGGTAAACCTCGAGGTGCGCTATCTCTCACTGGTGCTGTTGTAGCTCCAAGCAGTGATGATGAATTAACATTTAGTGTGAATGCCACCAATGGTGAAGTCTACAAGCTTCGAGGTTTGTGTCATTTATATAAGTGATTGCAGATAAATACAGAATATCTCTGTTTTCTCTTGATTGCTCCAGATATATCGATGGTTATTTAGCTGGATTTTATTCATGAGCAGTGTGGTTTTGAAAAACATTTACATAGTGATACTGTATATATTGTGTATAACTATAATCCAATAATGCAGCAATATGTTTTGGTATCCAAATAAATAGTTTTGGAAATGCATGACTTGCAAGCTGTTCTTGCTTAAAGCCCCATGCATAGTTTAAACTGGGTGCTAATTTGCACCTTCAACAAGTAATTTAAATAGTGAGGAACAGATATCTGTTAGCAAGTCGCACAAAAACTGCCTTTAACCACAGGTTAACCATTTTTGCACAGTGAAAATGCTTTGTTTTGGAAATAAATTTGTAAATTTAGCAAGCAGTACAAAAGAGCGGCAACAATGGATATCTCATTTGCGAGGTGTTGTGTATCATTTTACAACGCAATTAGCTCAGGAACACCCCCCTCTACAAACTCAAAGAAAACCTAGAACAGCTTCTTTTAAAGCTCAAATTAGCAACAATCTTAATAAGTTCAAAGGTTAGTATAATTAACTTGGTGTAATATTGCTAAAGTTTTGTGAATTACAATGTTCTTGCTTTGATGAAGTTGCATTGAGCCTCAGTGGAATGACAATTTTGTTGGTGCAGTATAATTTAAGTTTATTATTTGGTTATTTAGTGGTCATTACCTATATCTAAGTTTTAATTAATAGCCTAAAAATGTTTGGTCATTTTGACTAAACTGACCAAAAAGTTTAAATAATTGCATACAAGCCTAAAGACTCAGCAATTCTTGAAATCACTGAAAAAATATATACATTTTGTCAAAAGTTTGCAAAAAGAAATAAATTCAAATAAACTTGAACTTCAAATAAAGAATGCTTGGTACTATAGTTCTAAGTTTTTTTGTTCTTGTTTTGTCTATTCTTTTATTTTTGCAATACATTCTTAGTGAGCTAAACGAGCTTTTGTTGCTGAATTTTTTTTGCATCTTTTTCATAACCTTCCAGTCACTACATGCTGAATGATAGGTGCTTTTCTTGTAATTATTTACTACTTACGTAGTGACACTTCAAAAATATTCAAACTATACCAGATACAGTTATGTATCATTTTCATCCTTGTTAGACCAAGCCATAGAAACTTCTCCTTCCAGTACTGAGGATTGTGATATAAGCTCACATCAGATCAATGATGAAAAGAGGACTTGTACAAGTAAAATCACGATTTTCTTAGCCAAGCTGCTGGCTTTTCAATTTTTATCATTTGTCATCATAATTTTAAAGCATTTTGGATGTGTAAACCTGGCCCACATGACAGAAATTTCCTCGTTCGCTTTTATTAACGAGTTTTTTTTAAGAGGCGCTGCTGAACAAAGTATTCGCGAAATGTAAGAGGTCATTTTTTGCACATGTATATAAAGCCTTGCAAAATCCGTTACCTCATTCTTTCTCGCTAACTAGCTTCGAGCGATTGTGGAAAGCAGTGTGAGTAAAAAAACGTCACATTTTCCTCGCCAATTTAAAGAGGATCTTGAAGCACTCTTTAAGCGTGCAATAAATCTTTTTGGTGCAGAAATTTAATGGCGAAATGTTGAAAACTTCTAACTCCAGTGAATTTTGGCTGAATATTAATTAAAATTGTTGCCATGTTTGCTATTAGACTGCTAAAACCAAAGCGAATTGCATTGAGAACCATTTGCTTTTTCAACTGATAAAGAAATGTTGAGTAGTGCCAGTTGACAAAAATAGCAATACACTCTTTTTTTTAAGAACGATTTTCTAAAACACAAGGCTCATTTTTGCTCAAAATTTAAGAACAAATTAAAAACAATGCCCACCTTGGCAGCAAAATAAACCAAAAACAAACAAAAAAAATATTCAAACTAATCAAAGAAAATAAAATTTGTGCTGATTCAAAACGATAAAATTTCAGTGATTTTCTTGTGTTTGTGAGCAGAATTGCAACTATTCAAGATTATAAAGCTCTGTTGCTTTGCGCAAGCAATTGAGAAATTTTTTTGGCAGTTGTTCAACTTGAAAAAAGCTTGCTTTTTTGCTTTTGCAATTTTACAATGCTGCGAAAGCAAGAAAAAAGCCTTCACTTAATCAGACAGAGCAATAGGAATTAAACAGTGTTTCAAACATGCCCGCTAAAATTGACATTGATGCTCTCAAATTTTTACAAAATCAAGAACAAATGATAATGAATATCGGCAAAAAATTAAAAACAGCCAGTCTCAACTCAAGATTTACTGGTTCTGAAAAGAAGAGTCTACTTCAACTTGCTCACTTTTGAAAAATTTTGAAACCTAAAGACCTACAGTTGTTGTGAACATAAGAGTTTACCCACTAACAAGCTCAAGGGCGCTTTACGTCATTTAAAAAAATTATTGTACAAAAAAGTTGTTCTTATTTCACATTGATCCAAAAATATAATTGAATTCTGTTCTTCATTTACTAGTTTTTATCACTTGAGGAATTTGCTGGCTTAGAGTAATAATGCATAGCTCATAGTATTTTTTTCTATAATAATGCAGTGCATTCAGTACGTTTGAACACATTATTTTGAAGTAAAAATGCATCTGACGTCCCAATGAGATATTTATTATGTACTAACACAAGTTACGAACATCTTGCAAAGAAATTTGAGCGAGCAGTTTTAACGTGTGTTGGGCGAGACGGCTCAGAAATGGCAGTTTGTCTACAAAGATTTTTTGCTCGTTAGCGCTTTTTAGCGAGTGAGAATGGCGTTTACGAGCTCGCTAGCACGTTCTGTCATGTCGGCCATGATGAAGTAAAATAATTGTGCAATTTGCATATCCTTCCTAATTCGGTTCAGTTTGCTTTTTTTCACATCGCAAAACCAAAGTTATTAATTTTTTGTAAAGTTTATTTTTTTGTACGTTAATTTTATAAAATAACTTCGAAATTTACATCATCTAAATAAATAAAGAACTTGAGTATTTCTTCAGTCAGAATGTTAATTTCTTCTGACACATGTATGGAAGAATTATCAAAATGGAGAGTGCCGATAAGGCACTGCTTTTGTAATATTTATAGAAAAAGGCTAGTTTTCGTATAAATAGCCATTCTTTTTCTGTGCTTTCGATTTTGACAATTCTACTAGGCAAGTGTCAAGATGAAAAGCTTTGAAGAAATAAGCGTTCTGATTAAAGCAATGCTCAAGATCTGTACTCCAACCAAATTAAATAAATTGCTGTCTAACCACATTTTGTTTTCACTCTTGAAACAACTGTTTTGATTTTGGTAACTTATCAATGTGGCTGTTGTGAGTGTTGTGGCCCTAAGGGTACTCAACAGGCTTAATTGGAAATAAATTTATTTGGAAAGAAAATTGGTAAATAAATAGTAAGTTACAGTTTATATAATTTGCTTGCTGTATTTACGATCTGGTATATGGTGAGCTGATGGAATGCAATGATAATTGTGCAATGTGAGAAGCAAGTTCCAATAAAACTTAGTGCATTTTGCTTTGCTCTTTTTTCCCCTATAGTTAAGTGAACATTACTATCAGTACTTCAGATTACTTTCATGACAAACTGTAAAAAATAAGGAAATTATACTGAACCGGTAGTAGTTGACGTTTGACAAAGGCTATATTGCATCAGTCCATTATCTCGTCATAGATGTACCTGTTATTACACTTCAAAAATTTTTACAGCAATTATGGTTTCAAAACCATACTTCATTCAGACTGTAAATGATTAATGTTGTTATGGTATAATTTAATGTTGTTAATTCTTTCAATCATTAGTTCATCATGATTTTAGGGTGATTTCAATAGCTGCAATTTTTGATCCAATTTTATTGCCATGGTTTGTTGCTATTCTCACAAAGAATCTTTTCCTGACCATAGCATATTTTATGTTTGTTGTTACTTCCAGTTGACCTAAGGTATCTTGTAATATCTTGTTTCCAAAAATCTTATCACTTTCAGATCAAGTCCAGCAGCTTTCAACCACAGGTAATTTTAATTCTAACATCAGCAAGTTACCAGTTTCTCATGAAAGTAGCAGTGTAGGTGAGAGTGTCTCAGCACCTGGAACCATTCCACCGTTTTCTGGTAAGAGGCAGTTTATAGATACCATATGTATTAGTTTCATTTCTTTTTTGCTATAGCCTTTTTTTGGTGTCTTAATAGTCAAAATCTTTTTTGTGCTATAAGCACTTAACACGCTTTTCAATACTGTTCTAAAAGCCTTAAAACTGTTTCAAAATGAGTAAATATTCATTATTCAAAATGGAAAATTTTAATTTTTTGAGCAGTTGAGGATGCATGCTTTATGCGGCATACGGTAAAACTTCTGTTTTTGTAAACCACGTTTTTTTGCTTCTGATCTTTTATGTAATAGTATTATTCTCAAAATAGTTATGGTCCCATACCAGTAGAAAGTGTCATCTAGTATCCGAGCATGATACACTATCGACGTGGGGACATTTCTTCATTGAAGGACAAGCTTTGGCAACTTCAGTATTGCAGCTACTTTCTGGTTCTTTTGCCTAACAATTGCATCTTTTTTTAAAAAAAAACATAATGTTATGACGTCGAGTTAACTTAAATCGATTAGGCTGGGTTGCTTTATAGTTCATTTTAAGTTTGAAGATTTTTGACTGTTTTTTTTTAAGCGAGATCAAGAGCCGATAGTCTGTCATCAATAAGCAAGCTCACAAAGACAGCAGATGCTGGAAGAGTTCTTCCGAAATCAACTCTTCCTGAATTGAAAAATGCCAGAGAAGTAAGTTAGTATTGAATTTGTTAAAACCTATATTTTGTTCTTATAGAAGTGACAAAATATGAGACTTTCTCAAATCTGCTGCAGAAAATCTAATATACGAGTATACAGTTTACACGAAACCAACAAGATAATAATTATAATGAATTAATTGGAATTAAATAAAATGGATTTCTGTATATTTTGAATAAATCTTGCTGAAAGGTCTATGTAGTTAAACATTTCTTTAATGTGCAGCAGTGAAGCAATATAGCTTTATTTCACACCCGTTTCCGCTGTTGTTTTTGTTTTCTCAACCAGGTTATTCTATTATCTATAGTTTCGAACAGTATTGGATTTAGCTAGCAGCACCAGCGCGACATGTCAACCACATATCGCCATTGAATTTATTTGCTGCACTACAGTGACTTCAAATTCCGTATGACATTTAAACTTTTTTTGAAGAAATACCGAATGAGACCTTGTGAACGTTTCTGTGGGCCAATAATGAATCCAGTAAAAGTGTAAAAACCATAAAAGGTTATAGGCTTAGCCATTAAAGGTTACAGAGCATTTCGGTCGCGGAAACGGGTGATTTGTTACTGAACTTTAGGAGTCCACTACAACCTACCAAGAACACACTGGCCGCAAACTTGGTTTGGGACTTCCTCAGGACACCCTGCCGTGTACTTTAATGAAATACCAAAAGTGCTTTTGGGAAGAATCGAACCCGGTTTACAACCAATAAGATCCAACGTTCAATGTCTTTTTGCGCAGATGCTGATATCAGCTGATAATTACCACGCTGGTCTAATGAATTCGCTTGAGACCTTGCATGACCAAGTGGATGTTAAAGAAGCCAACCATACTACGGTTCAAGATAGAGTTCCGGGTTCGAATCTCGCTCTAGACAAAGATGTACTTTTGCTTAAAGCGACATCAGCTGCTATGCTACAGTCTCTTAGTGCCTCTTATATACTGCTCCATAAACATCACTTGAGAGCAGCCTCTGCACTGCCGCAAAGTAAGGCTTAGTTAGGGTTAAATGTATTAAGCAGCGTTGAGATAATTGTAAAATGCATATGAGCATGTTTTTTAGGAAAGTACTGTATTGTTTATTTTTCGTATTTTGTACCGTAGGTTAAATTTGACGTGTTTGAAAAATGCATTTAAATCTTTTTCTAATCTTTATTAATGAAAAATTTAAGCTGATTTCACTGTCTGAAAAATTGACAAATTTTGCAGCAACCAAATAGTTTAAATTTCAGTTATCTAAAGGTATGTTGCAGTTCGTAATTTTGGCCTAAGTAAATTTTTGACAGTTAAATCCTTGACTCGATATTTTTATCTTCGAATCTTGTTTGTATCTGGAACAGCAGATCTGAGGTTGAAATCTCGGCTTGGTCAAATCAGACGCAGTGCTGCCAACGGCTGCAACTTTAAAAGGAGCTCTGTTGCCCGCAGGCACAATGATGCAGAAAATAGGCCCGCCAGCTTGTTAGATGCTTCGGCATAATACAGCGAATATAATAAAAGATTTGATGTTTTTGTCAGATATTTAGTATAATGCTTCAAGTTACTCTTTTACCTTGGTTTTGTCTTTAATTTTTTTGCTTGTAATTATTCTTGTTTACAGACGCTGCAATATCATGGGTAGAGCCTCGAACAAAAGCGATTACGCCCAACTTTCACTCGGATCAAAGCCCTTCAGTGCTAACGGTAGCTTCGGTAAGTCCTTCGATTTATTTCGCATAGAATAACCAAAAATATTTTGGTTAAAATCAGCACAAGATAACTGAGTTTGACCAAGATAAACCGAGGATGACCCGCTTGGGTTGAAATCAATTTTATTATTTACAATAACGAAAACTAGGCTTTTGATGCTGTCTCCTTAGACATTTTGAAATCAACTTTGATGACGCGACAGCTGAAGTACCGCTTCATTTTTTATGATTGTTTTTGTCTGGGTTTTCAAGTTAGAAAGGTTCAGTTTTTTACTTATTCTTAAAATAATTCTGGCCAGTCACCGGACGTTTTGAAAAGCCGATGCTGTTCAGCAGTCATTAATGTAGTAAAAATCCTTTAGGTAGCAATGCAATTTCATAGTTTGTTTTAGCTTTTGATGGTTTGATCGATTCTAGCAAGTCTTTTGCTAGGTCAGCCAAACCTTTTTATTTTGCCTTTTTATTTAACGCATCAAATTGCATTATATTTTCTATCCGAAGTTCCTACAAACAAATTTTGTTTTGTTTTATTTTTGTGACGCGTCGCAGAAAGTGCCAGTTCTGTTTGATATTCAAAGGTTTACGACAGTAACTTATACAGGTATATCTTTATATCTGTTTTGATTTTTATTGAATGCGGTTCTGATTAACTTCAGTTCGCTTTCTTCAGTTCGAGTCTCCCCAATTGGCAGATCCAAACGAGGAAATAAAGGATCCTATTCAAGAGCAGGAAGAAGATCTGGGGCCAGTGGATGAGCATAAAAATGTCATCATGCATCTCTTATCGCAACTTAAACTCGGCATGGACCTTACCAAAGTATGAAAAGACGTTTTTGTTAACTTTAGCTCTGTGTTTATTTTTCTTGCAGAATTTTCGATTCAAAAACCGTAAGGTTATTTTTGCGATTGTAACTTGTAAGCGCGATTTATGGGTTGGTATGCAAAACGTTAAATTTTTGCGGTTAAAACCACTCAACAAATATTGCCACTAGATTTCATTTGAAGCAATTCAACATCAGGCCTTAAAGTTTTTGATGTCCTTCTTACAATATCAAAGGTTCTTTGAACAAGAATCAAACCTACTTTGCATTCACTAACGGCCAACTTTAGTTATATATGTTTTGCTATATAGGTTAGTAATCGAAAGGATAGAAGTTCTTTGATTGATTGTTCGTTTTAGGCATAGTATATATCAGGGGTGGGCAAAGTTGTTAAAAGAAAGAGCCGCTTGCGAAAACCATAAATACCAGCGAACCGCAAAATCAGTTTACACAAAATAACCAAACAGCAATAAAAACGTAACGATTGTTTATCCATATCAGTCTTGTACTTGACGTGCTAATCTCTGAAAATTTGGACGATAAGTTGTTAATGCTGTGCGTATTAATTCTCCACTCCTCCACCCCCCTTTCATGAAAAAAATTTCCTAGGCCTACGCCACTGCACGCGTTTATGTAAATCTTCTATTGCTTGTCAGCAACTAGGTTACGGTATCTAACAGTACCAAAGTCAACAAAGCTATTAAACATTGCTTAGAAAAAGTCTTCGCCGTCTACCAAAGTCTACGTTAGTCCGAACTACTAATGACCTTGTGGAATTAACAACCTAAACATCTCTCTTACCGTTGCTACAACTGCAGGCTAAAGTTGTGCTCCTACTTGACTTTTACAGTTTGTAACCTCATTCTGCAGCTACCTCCTTCGAGCAAACCTGGTCGATTGAGCGTTGTTTTGTTATAGTGACGTGACAAATGTATTTTGTCAATTATACTTTAAAAAAAAGCGGCAATTCATGGGGTTAAAACTTGAAATATATAAAAAAAATTCTTGATAAAATTAAAAGTTTGCTGTTTGGAAATAATATTAAAAGTTTGCTGTTTGGAAATAATGTTCAGAGGTGCTGTTGCTCTTTTGGACGGGCCGCTCGTGCTATTGCGAGCACATAAAATAACTCCGCGGGTCATGGCCAGCTATGTATAAGGCAGCTTCACACTTGACTGCGCTCTTTGAAGTGTTTTACAACTCCGGGAAAATTATTTTACCTTGATTCTTTGAAGTGTTTATACTGCAACTCGTTATCGCAGTTGGTATAATCTTCGTTGACAGCGCTATGAAAATATGTACTTGTTTTATCACTCTAAAATACATCAATAAATATAAACAATTTCAAACACGAGATTACATTTTTATAAAGTATATTCTTAATTTTTTTTGTAATGTTACGATTCAATGCAAGAGCCACAAAATTTATGTCGGCGAGCCGCAGTTTGCCCACCGTTGGTATAGATAGATAGTTGATGACGGAAGTCACATGATTCGTACACTATTAGCATATTCTAATTGTAGTACTCTCCAAAGCTCAACAGTCAGTTACGTTGATAATTGATTATATTTAACCCCGGTCGGATAGTTTTATCATTATTGCTTTTTGCCTATACTAAGCTCGAACTCACGCTTTTTAGTCAATGGTCATTTTAGTGATGACTAATCAGTTCAATTCACTGAGTAACATTTCCAAATTTAAATGTTAACTTTTCATTCTTGCAAAACACCGTATTATTTGATTTAGATCGCTTTCAGTTTTCGAAAGCGCGCGTATACAAAGTATATATTAATTGCTTTTTAGGAAAAAAGTTTTTTACTTATATCGTTGAATAGTCTGAAAAAGCCAAATCCTGAAAGACATCCAATTGTCTTGTCCAGGCACGGCAAAAAAATGTATTTTTATTTGTATTTTTAATATTCCAGGTCACTCTTCCTACTTTTATCCTGGAACGGCGAAGCCTACTGGAGATGTATGCTGATTTTTTTGGCCATACCGAGTTGTTTCTTGCAATTGCAGACAAACCTACCCCGCTCCAGCGAATGTGTTGTGTTTTAAAATTTTATCTATCATCTTTCCAATGTGGAAGGCGTAGTAAGTGTTTTAAACTTCGTCTTTTTTTGTAATTGAATGTAAACGCTCTTACGCAGTCAATTAATGCGTAGTACCGCATCAAGGAAGTGCAGTGTTGCTGCGCATTTATGAGAGCAAATAACTGATGGTACATAATAAGACTTTAAATGTTTTACTCACGCTTTATTATTTAGCGATATTATATTGTTTGCTATATGACTGAACTTCACTATGTCAGTAGTTTTCAGTACGCTGTTTTAATTTTTTTTTTTCAAAAAATGCTTACCAACTGGAACTGAAATATTTTGTTACAAATTGCCCCAGTTTACGATGGTTTGAAACCTTTAAATTACTCTTCAACTACGAAGTTACTTTTAGCTTAAGTTTTGATCATATTGTAACTGTGGTTTAGCGAAATTTTTGAAAAATGGAAATGTGAAAACTTTCACGTTTTGGCTTTCAGCTACTAGTTCTAGGTAGTTTGTACTGTTCACTGAGTATTTTTGCTTCCAGGTCAAACAGCGAAGAAACCTTACAACCCCATCATTGGTGAGGTATTCCAGTGCAGTTACTATGTACCCAAAGAAAATTTGAACCAAGAAACCGCCTCAGAACCTCCGTCTTCCGCCACCCACCATAGGTTAAAGTTCTTAGCCGAGCAGGTAAGTTTCAGGAAAATTTGAGCATTCGAGAAACAGCTCTTCCGCATATAATTTCTTCAGCTTGAAAAACGGTATTTTTCAAAAAGTGCCCTAAATTCCTTTATTTACAGAACTGGAGGGCGCTGTTTTGTGCTGTTAGTCTTCATCAGCAATTCGCTCATCGGTTTACTTTAATCAAGCTCTCTTACCCCAACCAAATAACTACGCACTTATTCCGTCCAGCTATATTGTTTGAATGCCTTGACAAATGCTTTTAACTTGCAAATTGAAAAGAAGGAAGAAGGTATACGAAAACGATAGCTTGGTTTTTGGATACCCACCGATTGAATTAAAACAAGTTGCTCATATGCCTCCACCCCTTTTACAGATCGTTTGAGTTTAGCAGATAGAATTTATTTCCTTCCCCTCCACCCCTTTCACAGATCGTTCGAGTTTAGCTGATAGAATTTATTTTCGTGCAGGTATCTCACCATCCTCCAGTTTCTGCGTTTTTTGTAACTTGTCCTGAGAAGCAAATTCAATTAAACTCTCATATTTGGACCAAGTCCCGATTCATGAACATGACTGTCGGTGTGAATAACATCGGTGAAGGTAGGAGGCTTTTTACTTTTATATATAGTTTAGGTGTTGACCTTGTGAATATCTCCTTGGCAGGAGTTTAGTGTCAATTTTTGACAGTTTAAAAAACTTTTTAGACTATTTGAAAGAAGATTTTCTATCTAGCGACGCAGTTGCTCTACGGTACATCTTTCACATATGGCCGATTGGGTAAAAGCGTCGTTTTTACGACGACCCTGACTGTGTGATCTGGGTTCAACCGAACTCTGGCCAGAGGCCACTTTGTTCCGACCTTCAATAAGGAAATTAATATCTATACTTCTGGTTTCGCTCAAGCAGCTTGCTACTGTACGTGGGAAGAAGTCAAACGCTAACCGGAAAACTTGGAAAAGGACCATTGGTTAACCTATAAACAGGTTCGAATTCGTCCAAAGGATAACGCCACCGTCGCTTTCTCGTGACAGGAGGATAAACAACATTAACGATATTCCGCAGCTACCGTTTCTATTGATTGGTGATGAAAATCTCTCTATCCTCATGCCTTTTTTTTTTAATTGATATGTTTCAAAATTAAAATTTGTTGAAATACAGTTAAAACTGTCTCTTTTTTAGGTACCTTATCCTTATTGAGCTTGGACGAACAATACGTTATGACATACCCATCTGCGTATGCCCGGTCCATTCTCACCGTTCCGTGGTCGGAATTGGGTGGCCGGTGCTCTATTACATGCAAGAAAACTGGCATGACGGCTTCTGTTAATTTTCATACGAAACCCACTTATGGCGGGCAACCTCATAGGTATGTGCAAAAAATTGAAAAAATTAGAGCGAGTAAAGCTCGGATTCAATCATTTTGCAGCGTTTAGTTTTGCATTTTAACTTTACGTTCAATTTTGAGTAAACTTTTTTTCTAGTTTCATCAGTATTTGTTTATTTTTCAGTGCAAACCGAGATTTAGCATTAAAATTTCTTTTTCATAAATTTGTACTTTTCGTTTGCCGAGATTATTTCGTTTTTAGCCAACTTGGTTTGTAGAATATCTAAACTTGGTTATTATTTTTTCGAGTTCTAATTTCTTTGACAAAGATTTCAGCTTTTTTTCTTGTTTATTTCGAATTTGGATCACTTGAACTATTGCGATTTTTCTGCATACCACGCCTACCCTAGCATTTGTTATGTCTTAAAAATTTTATCATATGAAATTATTGTTAAACTTGTTAAATTTTAGAATTACAGCTGAAGTGAAATCATCGGATGGATTTGTGTTCTGCCGCGCCGATGGGAAATGGAACGGTAGTGTTGAACTGTCTTATTACTCCGTGAGTGTATTGCGCGTTTCTAAGATCTATCTTTTGATAACTTCCTACCCCAGACTAAATTTAATTTTCGGTAAAAATTTTACATGGCTTTTGATTAAGCACTCAATTCGTCATGGATAATTGCCAAAGGAAAGCAACAAATTGAAATCTTGTGAAAACATTTTTTTCAGGTTTAAGGAAACCTATGTTTATGGATTTGGTGATCTGGCATTCAAAAACGTTTGTGGGACGCATCCGAAGTTTTGTAAGTTATTTTACCGCTCGCAGAGAGCTCTGTGGTTGCAAGCGCAGGCCAATTACAGGAGATCAATACCGAACAGAGACTCAGTTGTGAGTTGAATTAATCTAAACTCACCGTACTAACATCAAACACAATCATACAAAAATTTCGGGTTCGGGAAAACAAAACTCTAAAAACCTTTGGTAAAAAGCGCATTTTTCCGAACCGTTTTTGAATGCTGAATTTCATACGACTTTTGATCGAGTACATTTGTAAAGTTAACAGTGAAAAGTCATTCCTATATCGGTCAAGCCCGCTTGGAACAGGGCCAATAAAAACACCAGATAAAAAACAGTTGTCACATCCAACCGTTATTTATTATTTCAGAAAACTGAGTCGGAGTCGAAAGAACTGAAACCCCAGATTGAAAACCTGAATTTTTCAAGCCTTAAAACTTATCCCAAATACGTGAAACCTATTGAAAAGCAAAGCCAGATGGAATCCAGGTAGGATGGGCGTCATTTATCAGAAATGGTACAGTTTGGGGCTCAGAGTCGTGACCACGTAAATTGCTTGTTAGGAATTAGCTTTGATGTTACAGATACAGTCATAGAAATTTAGGGAGATGGGGGATGAGAAGGGATAAGAAGGTCTCGCTTGTATTGATCATTTAATGGTCTTTTCTGGCTGTGTTGATATGAAAACGACAGAACATGTTCATTTGTCAGAGAGGTCCCAAATTTTCCAAAACAAGACGTTTTCCAGACCATGAAAGTTTGACTCGAACTTTTTGCAGTTGCATCAAAAATGTCAATTGCAAAAATCATCGACTTTGGTTTAATTATTGAATCAAATTTTCTTTTAATGTAGGAAACTGTGGCTTCATGTTACACAGTCGCTACGAAAAGGAGACATTCTAAGTGCCACCCAGCATAAGACAAGCTTGGAGAACCAGCAACGGGAGGTCGAATCAAAGCGGGGGGAGAACAAATTGCCCCTTGAAAATGCTTTTTTTACTCGGACAAACGGCAACGACTTTGACCGTTATATCGTAAACTCAAACGTAAAATAGCTTGCGCTATACTTTTTTGAAGCCTATATTATCACTTTCCGTTATTTTACTGATGCTATAGTGTTGTTATGCAATATTTTGCTCCAAAACCAGCTATTGGCGTTGATAATAAGAATCTTGACGTCATGTAATGGGTTACTTTTAACAGTTTTTCTCTAATAATGCTAAGACATGATATGCACTCGGCTTAGCATCCATTGAAGCGTAGCAATATTTTGCAAAATATCTCAAAAAGGATTGATTTTTAGGTTCTTAAGTACCAACTCTTGATTGACTTTGATCCGCCGATTAATATTTTTGCGGAAAAAATGTATTCAAATGATCGTGCAAATTGCTCTAACTTAAATGTAATTTAAAGATAAATTCTTTAAACTCACAAATTCAGTTTATTTAAATCTAAGAAGTCCAACGGCTTAGAAGATAGAAATCGATAATCTGCCGATCGAAGTTGATCACGTTGGTGCACACAATCCTTAGTACCTCGTTTCTGAGTGTACGAAAAAAAGATGGACTCTCCATGGGTTTCTCGGCAACTTAATTTGTACGCTAGCAAGGCGTTTTTTAACGTGATTTGCAATTGTTTGAACCATTCATAGGCTTTTACCTCGACGCGTTTGATTTTCATCATGCGTAAACCAGGCCTAAAAGATAGTAATCAAGATGGTTTTTGTTTTTTCTGTTCGCTTGGTTAGGTCACTTGGGAAAAAGCTTTTAGTTTCTGGGCGGTTATTCACAAAACCCACAGCATAGTAGTTTATTGTCACATTGCCATAAATTAAATTCCTTAAGTAGCATGTATGCAGTTTTTACTATTTCAATCATTAATTTTTGTCATCAAATGACTACTTTGCAGCTTTTGAAAACAGCAAATGCGTATTAAACCCTCAAATGCGTCCAAATTAGAACTCCTTTGCATTGAATATATATCTACATTACCACCTAAATGGTAAAATCATAAGTAATTTGTTATTGTTTGATAGTAATATGCATTCCGTCTAAAATAGCGTTTTACTTTTGTTGGTTACTTGTGCCATGCAAAGTACATGAGAGTAAATTCTTAATTGAATACTCGGATAGTTTTTAACAATTTTACGCCGATTTTGAAAGTCCATTCAAATTCTCACATAGCAGATAAATGCTCGATTGGGAAACTTTTTGAGTTAGCGTTTTAGATGTATGATATTTCCATGCATAATAGTAGACATTTCAAATTTAAAAAATTTCATTTTGAATAGTGATAGAAAAATTTCCGAAGTTTTAGTTTTCATTTCAATGTTGGACGTAATTACAAAGCCTGCCCTGCCACCCCCAGAAAAGTATCAATATAGTATGAATTTACTTTCGACCAACGCATATCGTGATTTGAATGACAATAATGTGAACGTGTATAACAATAAATCAATGTTGAATCGTTATAAACGTTTGTTACTAATAAACTACTACTACTACTATAATGTTTGTTTAATTTTAGAATTGTTATGTCGTTACGCTGCTTTTTTCTCCCCGATTTGTTGCTTTATTATCAATATATTGTTTTCAATTTTTGCATCGTGATCTAAAACTAGTTGATAGCCTTATTTTCTTAAAATCAGTGGAATTATTCTTACGACAACACATCCGTCAAGTAACGGGATCCACAAAATCAACGTGTTCGGTAAACTGGTGTGCAAGTGGCAGCTCGACTCGGAACACCGAAAGATATCTTCGCTGTCTTCTGGCCAAGGCAACTTGGTGAATAGAATGTAATTGCAATCACATTGCAGTTCCTAACTTCCTATTACATCAAAAGAAAGTTCAGTTTTGCGTATTTTTGAGAATCGATTCTTTTCTAACTTCTAAGGCAATTTTAGTTGCTAACTACAAAATCACTGTTGTTGTGGTAAATTGGATATTATGCGTAGTGAACATTTATTGCCAACTAATATTGTGAAACTGCCGAGATAATTTAAGACGCCTTTAAGATGGAAATTATGTATAAATATATTACAAATATTTTGACCTCATCAAAAGTCATCGTCGTCCTGGTTCTATTTTCACTGGCAGTACCGAGTTTTTTAGTAATTTCGACACATTCCAACCAATTTCTCCAACTCTCTGGTGCCTCATGTGGCAAGAAGGCTTGTTGGTGGTGCACGGCCGGTACAGGTAGTCGGCTTCGCTTGTAATTTCATTCGATAACGGAGCGATTCCAACGTAACGACCTTGATCGCTTACCGTCACTCGATGGAACAAAGTGCTCCCAGGACCTGGAGAAAAAGATTACTTGTCCATATGGGCATAGAAAGCGCCTGATAGGAAATAGGGTAAAATTTCAACTGTCTATTCCTTACTTGGACTACAAAAATGTTGTAAGTCATGCTATACGTTAAAATACATTATGTAGGGCAGGCGCGTAGCCAAGAATTTGCAATGGGGTGGGGGCTGTTCCGCGAGTCATGTTCAAAGAACGAAAAAAGGTCTACGTTTGGAAATAAAACAATTTTTCTATCCAAATTCAGTTGATGACCAACAAAAAAAAGAGCTTCGGCTAAAATTGGGGCGATTTTTTTGTCGAAATTTAGATGAAGACAAACAAAAAAGATCTTCATCTAAAACTGTCATGGTTTTCACGTTCAAATTCAGTGGTAGACCAAATAGTAAGAATAAAAAGGTCATCTAAACTTGCAAATGCCAATAGGGGGTGGCGCTATTTTCCATTCCAGAGCAGAAATCCGGCTCAAAAGTGCTAAAAACGTGGTATTTTCCAAATTCTGCATACCAATGAGGAGGCTACAGCCCCCCCCCCCCGCTGGGGTTGTGGAAATCTTACAAGTTTAAATTTTTCTGTTTGTTATCCAGCTCATTTGTTTCGTACTACCTATTTTCGTTTTTTTCGTCTATTTACGCGCATAAATTAGTCGTCGAGTTAACTTGATGGTTATTGCCACCAAGCTGTAAATTATTCTGACAGTCAAACAAGAAACTTACAGTGCTGTTCATGATTCAGGAGCCACCTTGCAAAAACACTCGTTTTTTGGGTTCCAGGTTTAATTTATACTATTTGCTATTATTATATATCTACATGTTATATACTTTTGTGAAGGGTTTGTTGCTGGTAATGTTTCGGCATAATTTTTTTTTTTTTTGAAAATAATTTTAAAGCCAAACTGCCCCCCATTACGTGACGTCATGCCAAAAAACTCATTTCCTTACTAACAGCAAATATGCATTACAGTATTGGTGTCAAAAGCAATTAAAGGAATAAGGATAGTTTATCGGGTATTGTAACAGGTTTAGGTCATGTCATATTTACTTCATGATTTCATCGCGCGTCACTCATTATGACGTCATAATTTATGATATTTTCTTGGTTTTATTTAAAGCCTAAAAGCAGCATGACATTTTTTTGCTAAAATGTCAAGTTGATATCGTACCTGTAATAAAATTAGGAAAGATTACAAAATTGTCAAAATTATTAACACTCTTTTTACAGAATAGTGGCTCTGAAAAGAGCCGTTTGATTTGGCAAGGACTGATTTAGTATTTTGTTGGCAATCCATGGTTTTCGATCACCATTTTGCATCGTCGAGGAAGTGATTCAACAAGTTTGTTGAGTTCTTCGGGTGAAATCACTCGAAACCAAGCAGCAATGACCTGTTCGATAAGCTCTCTTTTCATCTTTGGTTTATTCTTCCCAATTATGCAACTAACTCGGTACCACAAATTTTCAATCGGGTTTAAATCAGGAGATTGGGCTGGCCAATCCATTCGTTCAATTTTATGGGTCCTGTACCACTGTTGGACTTTTTTAGCACGGTGGCATGGAGCATTATCGTCTTGAAAAATCCAATCATCGTCGGAAAACAAAGAACGTGCACTGGGTAACATTTATTTTCCAGCACATCAATATACTTTGTCCCGTTCATCATCCCAGACACCACTTTGAGCCTACCAATACCATTTGCAGCCATGCAACCCCATACCATAATTGACTGGGGATGCTTGATGGTCGGTGAAATACAATAAGGCCGGTACTCTTCCTCTGGTTTTCTTTTCACAAAATTATTTCCAGCATGGTTGTTTACAGTAAAAGTCGACTCATCACTGAAAAGAACTTTCCTCCACTTCTCTATTGGCCACTTAACATGAGAGCGTGCCCAATCTAATCGGCGTTTTCTTTGTTTTTCCGTCAAGAGTGGTTTTTTTCGAGCTTTACATCCTTGAAGACCATTCTCCAGCAACCTTCTCCTCACTGTTGGAGCACACAATTCAACGCCACTACTTTCCATTAACTCTCTGGCCAACTCTTTTGAATTCAGTCTCCTGTTTCCTAAAGAAATCCTGACCAAAGTTCTATCATACCTCTTTGTTGATTTCTGCTTCCTTCCAGATCGATGCTGACATTTCGCATCTCCTGTCTCGATCCACCTCTTTAACACTCCTTGCACTCCTTTACGAGATGTACCAGTCTTTTTTTGTAATAAATCTCTGCGATTTTCCTTCATTGTAAAGATAAATAATCACTCCTCTCTGTTCTGCACTAATCGGTTTGAAGCCCATGATGACTGAAACTGATTAAAAAGGTTGAACATCCAGAAAGTCCTGAAATTGCTCCCATTATGACGTCATAGGGAGCAAATCGTGGTGTGATCATGATGTGACCCAAGATGTGACCTCAGGTCATCAGAATACACAATAATTACAAACATAATTTTTCGATTTCATTTTGCTAATTCGATCATTGCAACCATGTTACCAATATAAAAATGGCCCATCAAAGTGACGTCATGCTTAAGGGGTGCATTTTGGCCCCAAATAATTATTTCAAAACAAATTTTTTTTCAGTAAAATTCTCGTAGCAAACCCTTTACAAAAATATATAACTTGCCCATATACAATTAAAGCACATATCATAAATTCGACTTGGAACTTACAAAATGGGCAATTTTGCTGGGTGGCTCCTGAATTATGAACAGCACTGTATTGTCTTGATTTTTGCAAGACGTGGTGTGATCGCTCTCAATTCCTTGCTTCACCAACCTGTATAAATCATTCGTCTTCCAGCTGGTTTAACTTCTGATGGGTGGTTGTATCTTTTCGTTATCACGTCAAATGATCCGGAAGATCCGCTCGTGTGAGTCGAACAAGCGCTCTGTACTCTGGAGGTTACGGTCATGGTCAAAATAATTTGCTTGTCTTGCCATGCACTGTCCTAGACCCTTCAAATTAGATTACGTAAAATTCTTTGCACTTTCAAAGGATGGAAACTCAATTAATTTTTAAGCAAGTTCAATTGAGTTTTTAACTAAATGAGTTCAAGTTTCTCTCTTTTCTCATTTTTAACTTTCAGAGTTCAAGTTTTGATAAAAAGCAAGTTGTAATGGTAAAACTAGCTTATCTAAAAAATTTCGTTCTTTAGCGCATGTTCGATAATTTTCTTTGACTCCGGGGCTTGAACTTTAATATTTTTCAAGCGACGGGACGTGGTGAATTTCTATAAGTTTATTTATAAACAAAGATACGCCCGAAATTTTAGACCAAAGTAGGTCAGACTCCAAACTTTGCAAAACTTTTTCTATAACTTTTTGATTTGAATTTTCTTTAAAAGTTGCCTACAACTGGGCCAGGTTTCGATATTGGTACCAAAGCTTACGTGACACTATCTGCTCTCTTTTGCTTTTAACAAGACTCGAAATTAGATTATGACATATTCTTTTGTCTGCAAGAAAACTTTCAAGAACCGTGAAGTTACAAAAATATAATAGATAGCAAAAAGGCGGTTGGAGGGTTATGATATTTGATATTCTATTGACAATACAGTATAGTGCGCTGTTATGGGGCAATGAATCGCGAAGGGTAGGCAATTGTATTTTTGTCGCAATAATATTGAATTATCATTAATTGCTTTCTTTGCCCTATGTTCGCAATGTTTTTATAAACCTAAATAATCTGCTTACAGTTTATGAATAGTCTGTGAATAAAAACCTCTAACAAAACTAAAATTGACTGAAACAAATTTAAAAGTAGTTATGACATTTTCGATACTTTTAACAAGTATAACTTATTACAAGGGCATTTAGGTCGAAAAAGTTTTGCTCGTATTTTTCTATCGACTAACTTCATCAAACTTGAGCCTTCTACGATATTCAGTTCCCAAGATATGACAATTAAGGTTTTCCCTTAGAAACGCTTTTTCCGCTGAGAAATTTTGCCAAGGTTGCCAGCTACAATAAAAATTTGTACGTTCAATGTTAGACTTTTCCCAACTTTTTGGTCAACTGTGAAAAACTTAACGTATAAAAAAATGTTTGTATTCCCCAGAAAAAGAAAAAAATTGATTTAAAGTGTAAATTTGTGATATGTTTTAAGCTGCATTACAGTAGCCACATTACTACAGAACTTGTGTCACATATTGAATATTAGTACCGGAATTCAAGTACACCCACCAGTTGGTCGAGGAGTGACGAGTTCGTCTCTGGAGCGGGAGATCTGAAGTTCAAATCTTGTTTCGGTCATATCGGACACAGTGTTGCCAATGCGGCAAAATTTCTTAGAATGGAATTGTGTTGCCCGGGAGCAATGACGCGGCGATGGGCCAAGCAAACTCGTAACACGTTTTTGTGAATATACAGCGATTATAATGAAAGGTTTGATTTGAATTCAAGTCCACCATGAATAAAAGTTGGTTGGAATTTACATTTTCAAAGCTCATGCGTGCTAAAACCAGTCGCAGTTTAGGAAGAGAGAGCAGATATATTTAGTCACTCTAAAATTAGACGGTATGTTTAATATATTTGAACACTAAACGAAATTAATTTATAATTCCATCATCATCAAATCCACTCCACAATTATGACAACCGCTACATTGATGTGGTTGTCATAGTATCGTAACGCATCAATTGGCGCGAATTAAATACATTGTTGCAGAACTTGTTTTGGTATTACATTTCGGATACCGCCGCCTATTCAATTGCTCTTGTCTTGAATAAGGGATTTCAAGTATCTGTTACTTAATTAACCGGTCACTTTACAAATTTTGCTACTCAATATTCTAATTTGATTTAGTATGGTCGAGTGCTGGCTTGCCACAATCTCGCTGCATCACATCACAGTAGATCTTTGCATTTTGGTTCTGGTACTGATAGTGTACTGGTATTGTGCAGGTTATTCGGTACTGCTTTATATTTGAATGTCAGCATCAGTTATTACAAAAATCAAATGCAGTGCAGATTCGCTTACAATTGATAGTCTTACACTTACAGTTATGTTGTTATTTTTTTAAAGAAAAACTGCTGTTAAAGAAGAAATTAGAATTTGTTTACGGTAGCATTACTTTGATTTTAGGCAGAGCTTGTTAGCACTCTAGCGTGCAAATAAGTGTAGTTTTATCAGAATAAAAAAATTTATGATCTAACCCTAACTGTAACTTCAAACCGCACTAAAAGTCTAACCCAAACTAAATGCTAACACACTGAGCTTGTTAAATAAGTGCAGGTTTATTTGTATTCAAGTCAAGATGATCGTTCAATATGACTGCATACTAGCATGCAAATAAAGCACTTCCATAATTTTAAACAGGCCGAGTGCCACGGGGGGCATTCCGGGGCCGTTCCCTCCCAAATTACTGCTTGTGCCCCCCAAAAATTATCAGGCTCAGTGCTACTGGAGTGCAGTTCAAGGCCTGAGACTCCCTAAATACTGGTTATCACCCCAGAATTTGTGAGCAAGAACTGTTTTTTCGTAGATTTTGCAATAAAGATGTGGTTTAGTGGTTTCGCCCCAGCATTCATGAAAATTCGCACATTTTTTGAGATGAAGACCTTTTTATTTTTGTTTTTGGTCTTCACCTCAGATTTCGTGAAAATTCATGCATTTTTTGAGATGGAGACCAGAATTCGTGGATATTTGCGTTATTTCAGAAATGAAGATCTTTTTTTTTGGTCTTTTCCCCAGATTTTGTCATATTTTGCGATGAATATGTTTGTTTTTTGGTCCACACTGTCAAATTCAAAGTATTAAAGTTTTTGTGCCCCCTCAAAATTTGTTTATGCAACCCCCCCCATTCATTTATCCTGGCGCCGGGCCTGATTTTAAATCTAAGTTGGGTTGTATATTTATGTTTTTATACTTTAGAGTTGGTTTTACTGTTTTCAGGTTTTACGCTTGTTTAAGGCTCATTAGGGCTATTAGTGACATATCATTAGTTTGTTGCTTTTAATAAATTTATTCTGAGCTGCCTTTATTTTAGGTCTATGTAGCCTAATTGATCGAACGAAAAAACTTGTCATAGCTAGTGCTGTAAATACATAGATCATTGAAAGTGACACATTAGTACAGATCTAAGATTATCTGATAGAGTATGGCTTTTTTTGGCATAACTAACTTGGGCTATCAAGATTCTATCAAATCTAGATGCTCTACTCAGCGCCCTGTCACTTGTCCAGCATCACCAGGTATAGCTTATTTAGTTGTTGAAGTGTTAAAAGTTTTGAAATTATTTATGTTGCAGTTACAGTGGTACAACGATAATTGAAGGTCTAGAATACTAACTTAATATTGCATATATTGCCTGCTTGGCTATAAGTAGATAAATAACTTAGTTCCACCAGTATACACCATCTATGACTCTTGAGTGTAACAAACAGTTTATTATGTTAATTGTTATGCAATGAGTTTTGGGCATAGGTGGGCAAGTTAATGCAAAACGTTAGCTTCGTTAACCACTAGTCCGTTAACAAACTTCACACCTCCGTTAACGTTAATCCGTTATTTTCTGCTTTAATTAACGGAAGTTAATAAAGTCCGTTAATCCGTTAACATTTTGTGCGTAATTTACATTTCTTTATATTCACTCGCTTCTAGAACACGTATTGACGCTGTTGAGCTGACTGTAAGGAAATATTTATTGCTATGGTGGTCTTTTTGTGTTTTGAAAGTTACATTTTACAGTCTAATATAATTTCAAGATAAAAACAAGTTCAAATGTACAACGAAGCTGCAAGATATTAACGATAAAAACCTTAACGGAAGTTAACAGAACTTAACGGAAGTTACTTTAGTCCGTTAACAGCACTTAACGGAAGTTAATTTAGTTCGTTAACATGAAAAAACTTTTTAACGGATTAACGAGTTAATGAAAAAGTTAGCTTCGCTATTAACGGATTAACGATTAACGGACTTGTGCCCATCTATGGTTTTGGGGTTGATGAAATAACCAAATCAATGCATATAACATTGTTAGCAGCTTGGCTGAGTGTGCAAAGCAGGGATGTGGAAGTGGCAAATTTTTATGGAAGCTGGAAGCAGTAATTGTAGAAAGGTAGCGGTAGTACTTCCAATCTGGCTTTCATAGCAAATTTTTGTAAAATTTATCAAAAAACTTGAATGTGGTGCAGTTTTTTGTAAAATATATCACAAAATTTTAAGTTTAAGAAACAAACATTTGCAAAGAAACCTTTTTAAAGGTTTGTGGTTCACTAGATCTAAATCTGGGCCCCTACCCCTATCAGTTCAAAGATGAACCATGCAGCCTACCAACTTATTTTCAAATCAAAAAATGTTTGGGTGTTGTTAAGTTTGAGCTGTTGCTTTTTTTTCCGAAGCTCTGCAACTCATGTATGAGCACGCATTTGCTATATCCTCCTCTCAGACCTAAGTTATTCCCCTAATCTAGCCTAACCCTAACAAGTGCACGCATGAGGGAATCTAGAGTGCATGCACACTCATACACAAGTCACAGAGATTCCGAAAAAAAGCGGACAGCTCATACTTAACAACGTCCAAATGTTTAACAATTTGCTGTTTCAGTCCTAAGATTTTGAAGACTTTCTCAACAATTTTGGTGGCTTTGCCTATTTTTTGAAAAAATTGTTGGACATATATTGACATAACATAGTATTTACTGGTTTCAGTTTAAAACATAAAAAAAGTTTTCAGTTCCAGCCTTTAATTTTTTTTACTTTGACAATATAATATTCTTTAAAAAGTTGACAGAGGTAAAGATCATGGTGTCTTTTAAATAAAGGGTAATATCATAGAACTTTCAAACATGATATACTACATAATGAATGTCTTATTGCAGAGTACTGTTGTTACGTTAAGAAAGTCTATAATCTCTTATGATATGTATAACCACTAAATTTTTGCAGGGTTTTTTATTTTGCAGTCTTAAAAATACATTTTGATACACAGAAATTTGGAGTAAAGCCACATATAAAAACAAAGTATTAAAACAATTCTGCAATTGTAATGCTTTAGCCCCACCAGTGCTAACTAATTACAGCCAGGTAAAGAATTACATTCTACAACGGATGCAAGTAAAACATTATTATCTTGAGTGCTTGGAAATCCATACCAAGACTAATAAGCAATTGCTATTTATTTAGCATAAGGCCAAGTTATTTGGCATTTCAATTTTGGGTCGCTCCCAATCTAAGTTCCTGGCTACGCCTATGTTGAGATCTTTGCAACGACAAACCAATTTCCAAATTTAGTTTTATATTATGTTCTTTTTAAGATGATGATAGCTTAAAATTGTTTAAGCTTGACAAATCGGGAAAAAAATCTTGCCAAAAGTTTCAAGAAAAAAATTTTAACCAAAAATTATGTCAGCAAGTCTGAAGTATTGGAAGTGGAAGCGATGAAGGTGGAAGCAGAAGTGATTCAAAATCTGCCGCTTCCTCATCCCGGGTACAAAGTTGTTGTTTTTACGATAACTCTGATTGCATGATTTAGGTTTGACTGGTACTCTGGTCATGCTGTTGCATCTTCGGATAAAGTGTTTTACAATGGTCTTTGCTTAATCGCTTTGAACTAGCAGCAAATTTAGTATACAAGAATTTGAAGAATCCGCAGAAACTGGAAACTCCTAAGTGGATGTGGATTCCTCCAAACATGAAGTGCTTATTGAGATGAAGAGCGTGTGGATCTTTTAATTGTTAGTGCCGGATGTTGTTTGGTGACAAGAGGATAGATATTCAGTAAACAAGCACATTACAGAAAGAGTGCTTATATATAATCAGGAATGCCTTGTGTAATAATTCATTAATGCAAAATAGCAATGTTTTCTGAGCAAGCATTCTTGATTACTGTCTTCAACACCTTAGATTTAATTAAATTATAGGGGATTTGACATTCCCCAACCCCACACTATTGACTTAGGTACGCGTATTAGGGCCTTAGATCTTTTTGACAGAGATAGAATGATGTGATCCAAATTACAAAATTTGTTTTTAGTACTGTTTTCTAAAGAGCAAAATAGATATAGCGAATTTCTCTATTCTTTTTTAATTACATTGTTATATGATTGTTTGAAAATGCAAACTTAAAAAAGTTGTTCAAAAACTGCAACCTACTTCTCTAAGTGATTGCTGCAAATTTATGGAAAGAATGTTTTAGGCTCGTCAGAACCTGCCCCTTCTGTAAAGCTACCTCCTCTTCCTCCACACACTGGACGAATACCTGATCATTTCAATAATTTTACTAATCCAGAAGTGGGCAATGAAAGAAGTTATTCAAAACATATCACTCTTTTAAAAAAGCATGTTCGCTCACGTTGTGGTAAGTTATCCTAGATCAGAGATATATCACCAGTAATAGAAACGGTTTTTAAAAGTTTCCATTTTTTGTTCTTCAAAAGCAATACAAGTTTCTTTAGAGTTTAATAGGGTCACCAATACCCCTTGATATGTTTTCAGGGGCTTTGTTTTTGTTTAATCATTAATTTTTTTAGTTATATACCAAACCCCCTATTTTTAATGGTTACAGTGGCTTCAGCAGTATCACAGTCTTTAATTAGCTTGAGTCCTAAAATATTTCAATACTATCTGTGTGACAAGGTATTTAGGTGTTTGTATGTTAATGCCTACTCTTTGTAGTCCAAGCTATGCCGACAATCGAAATGTATAAGTTGACTAAAAGAGTCAATTTCAAACTAGTATGTTTTATGTTGTTAATCATAACTTTAGTAGTGCCTCTAAAACTCTATCTTTCTCTAAAGAATATCATAAATTTGTCTGTGCGCTTATTTAGTAAGTATCGGTATATATTAATTTTACATGTGTTCAATTTTAAGTTCATTTGTTCTGATTATGATGTTCGAGATGTGAGGTTAGTTGTCTTTCTTGCAGCACCTAACGAGTTATATAGAACTACGGTGTCTGATTCCTACAATTACGGTTGGTGGGTTCCAGCAAATCGAGTTCCTCCAAAAACAGCCTATCCTTGGATGGATGTTCCAAGACATCCACAAAACAGGAGTGAAATGACGAAGTATGAATATTATATCGGATGCCCCTTTTTTTTAAATATTTTTGTTTCGAATTCAGCCTAGCTGCAGTGATGTAGTGTTGAATATGTTCTTTTGGAGCACTAATACTATTGGAGATTTAATTTTTAAGTGTAAATGAGGAATTATATTCCATTTCAATCTTGAAACTTGCGTAAGTCGGGATGACAGCTTTTTTTGCAGCTGCATAAACTTCTAATCAAAATCAAATCCTTATAACAAGTACCAGCTTGCTGTAATACTGCGTACTACGCCGAAGCGTGTAACGGTCCCCATCATCCTGTGACTGTGAGCAACACAGCTCATTTCGAAGAAATGTTGCAGCTGTGGCGAGTTGTTGTCAAGACTGCGTTCGATTTGATAGGCCCGATACTTAAATTTCAGGCCTCCTGCAGTAGAGCCAAAGGCGTTACTGCTCAACCAGCTGGCTGGTAGGCGTAAATTTCAAACTATTTGGATACATTATAAACTTCATCTATATTTTCTGTGCCTGTATAAACTGCTGTATAATATATTGCAGCGTTCAAACATTGAAGTCGTCCCCCCCCTCAAAAAAAAAGAGCTTAGAGAAGAATTTTGTTTACAGTTATTGACTGTACTATAGCTAGTATCACATGTTTCCAATCTTTTTGATAGTTGATATTTTTGACTTTGTTGTCGATCGGTAACGCGTTTGTCTCTGGAGCGGAAGGTATAAAGTTCAAACCTCGTGCCAGTCAAATTGGACGCAGTGTTGCCCACGACTCGCCGCCGTGGCAACGTATCTTCAAAAGGAGCAGTGTTGTCTGGGCGCAATGACACGGAGGTGGGCTCCGCAAACTCGTTACACACTTCGGCGTAATACAGCGAGTAGGCTTTGGTGAAAAATTTAGTTTTGCTTACTCTTCATGATTTTTAAAGCTTTGCCTTTATTTGCCGTTAATGTTTGATTTTTTTTTTTTCAGATTTGTTGATGCGATGGCTCTGACGAATCGCGAGTTTTCTTTATTTTAGTTGGTATTTTTTTTACATATTTTTAAGTCATATGTTTTTGCCATCCTGATTTGTTTGACTCTTAATTGTTTGTCTGAAAAAGAAAAATTCATTATTGTGTTTTATCGCATTTTTTGTGCGGTAAACCTTCAGTATAATTTGGTGTAGTTGCGCATTGTGCATGGTTGTTCTTTCTGCTTTTCAAAAATTTCTGGAAATCAAAAAAATTTTCTGGAAATGCAAAAAATTTTGTTGTTGCACATAACTTTTATTTTGATCATTTAAATATCGTATATTGCCCTAACCTTACAGGCAACCCATGTACTTATTTTTGCAATCGAACCTATTGGTCAACATAATCGTTGTTTATTTACATATTATCTTAATTCACTCTTTTTTTTTATAAGAACCAGTAAATTTTAAGTTAAGGCTGGTTGTTATCAATTTTTTGCCAATTTTCAGCCTCATTTGTTTTTAGTTTGTTCTGAAATTTGGAGAGCATTGATGTCAGTTTTAGCGACGATGTTTGTATAACTGTTGAATTCCGAATGCTCTGTCAGCATGAGTAGACAGTTTTTTGCTGCATCGGAAAATTGCAATAGCAAAAAAAGAAACGTTGTTCAACTTGAAACGTCTGCCAAAATTTTTCTCAATTGCGTCGCAGTACGCAACTGCACTCTATAATCTTGGAATCGTTGCAATTGCGTTTGCAAATTGCAGCAAATTACTAAAATTTCATTGTTTTAGATCAGTACAGAATTTACTTTCTTTTTTGATTCGAAAGTATTTTTGGTTTGTTCTTAATTGTTTTCTGATGAGCCTGGTATTGTTCTAAAATTTTGAACAAATATATGTCTCGTCTTCTTATAGAATTGTTCGTATATAAAAAGTGTATTTGAGGACCGTATATCGTAATATTTTGTGTTGTAATCTTCATCTATGGAAACTTTGGCAACATTCTATAGGTGCTTGGTTTCGATTTCTGAACTAGCTATTTCCAAACTTGTTATTGTTAAGATGTTTTTATATATATGAATCTTAAACGATTTAGGGATTATGGTGTTTGCTTAACTAAACCGTTACAACAGGTGTTTATTTATAAACTTTGTAGTTTTTCTTTTTTAGCTAGTAAAAGCGAAAATTCCACTTCATAAACATATTTTTGATAAATTATGGATTTGTGATATTATTTTGTCTACAGAGTCTGTCTTATTGAAACAATACAATAAAAGTGAAAGACAAATTTACGATTAGTGTAGTAAAAACCAAACTTTGAAGTCCAAGAATTGAATTTTTACATTCCTTGGTAAAAGTGCTGTGGCGCTCAAAAAGAACAAGACAGTCATTCATTAAGCTAAATTATTTCCATGAAAATACGTACACAGTCGTATTAATGCATTGGTCATCAACCAAGGCTATTTTCGAGGTCAAACTATCCGACTAAGATGTTGAACTATTGTTGTTACGACTGAGATGTTAAACTATTCCGGCAGTTCTCGAAATCTTTTACAACGTCCTTGAGTATCTATCAGCTAATTTGATTGAAAATATCAAGAGAACAAGAAAAAAAAGAAATTCAAGTTTGAAGCACTACACTTCAAAATAGCAAAGTTCTTGAATTGTTTCCAGTCTAGACGATTAAAATTTTAAGTGGTTGAGTGAACTTAGTGAAGACGTTAGAGTTTTTATTTTGATTGACAATTCGTGTATGAATGTTTCTGGTTTAGTGCACCATAATTTTTGTATAAATTTTTAAATAAATTTATTTAGTACCGAATTCTGTTTTTGTTGTATTTAAGTTATAAAAGTTTTCAATCAGCCATCGTACACCTTTTTTATTTGACAGGAACACCATCACTAGTGAATAAAGTGTATCTCATTAGGGCTTTGAGAATCTTGGATGGAATCTTTTAAAACTTAAAACAGTGACCCGGTCAGTGAGCGTAAAATCGTATGTGTACGAGCGTAATTTTGGTTTATTTTTAAACAAAAACTCGATACGCTTACGATTTTACGCACATATTGCAGACCAGTTTAACCTTGGCGAAGTGAAGTGAGGGATGATGAGACGTATTAACTGAGATGGCGTAATCTCGCGCCAGTGCACTTGCCAAACCTCATGAAAAAGCGGCAATGAAAATTAAGAAAGAATAATATCGGTGTTGCGGAGTGCGAATATTCGAGCGATATTAATGTTTTTGGAAATTAGGATATTTTTGCTTTGGTGCTTTCTCCAGAATTACATTTAAATTTTTCTTCGAGTATTGCCGTAAATTCAAATGATAAAAATGAATGTACATTGAAGGTTCGATTTTCTGTCGTCATATGCAAGTCCCCTCAAAAAATTTACGATCTACAGTGATATGCGATCGCAAATATTACGTTGGCGCGGCTTCAAAACCAAAGCACGCTCTGCCACCAGGGTCTCAAGCCCGCGATAGGGGAGTTTTAGGGGCTACATCGGGCCCGGAATAGCCTATAAAACCACACGCGACCAAGGAATAGTATCGGCTAAATAGCACCCAATTCGTAGTGATACACCTAGTCCGGTGTTAAGGCCAAACCTGGTAAGGATTTTCTTTTTTCGAAATGACTTGGCTCACGAATTCACGCGGTTAAATAAACTAAGATTACGGTGACGTCACTCGTTTTCGGAAATTTTTATTTTGATCATTACATTATAGGTTTGGTTAGGGCTAGGATTAGGGTTAGAGTTAAGTTTAGGGTTAGATTTTTTAGGGTTTATTACGAAGTGTACGCACGCACGGAACGTGCGCTAAGCCTTTTCCTCTTTTTTTGGTCTTCGCTTCAGAGGTGGAGGATTCCACATTTTGAAGTTCTTCGCCTTGGCCTCAAAGGTCAAGTCCTTGGCGTCGAAGCCTCCAAGTTCTCGAAAATGCCCTGTCCTCAGCCGAGGATAGCATTATTTTTTGATTTGTTGAAAATGGGCCTAGGTCATGATCTTTGTTCTTTGTCTGAAATTTCACGGAAAATTTGCGATTTTATGCGGGAAGAACCTTTATTTTGTTTTTGTTTTCGGAGAACGCCTGAAATTTTGCGGAAAATTTGTAATTTTTGCAAAAAAAATTGCTTTGTTGGAGAACACTTGCGCTTTGTGTCCTTGGCCTCGAGCATTCCTGTCCTTGGCCTCAAGAGGGTCGGTCCTCGGCCTCGGATTTTTTTGTGTCCTTAGCCTCGAGCCTTGTGTCCTCGACTCCACCTCTGTCGGTTAATATCCGGTAATTTTCAATCTTCGTACCCCCTTACAAAGTTTTTCTCTGTCTGATGCATGCCACTTCGGAAATTGTGGCGTGAACGACTGAAAAGTGACCAATTTTTAGATTGCTGCGGAGTGGAGATCTTTCTTTTCTCTAAAAAATTTAATCTCTGCGAAACGCATTTCAGCAAAAAAATTTGTTCTATTTGATTGACGTAATTTTGAATTTGATTTGACGTGGCGCAAGATTAAAGTTAATTGAAATCGTAGGCTGGTGCAAATATTTGGTGCAGTGTATTCAAAGTTTTCAACCTGGTCTGTGCAAACTGAAAGGCTAGTCTGGGCCCGGCTAAAAAAAAGCTTATAAATATATTGACCTGGATTTTTACGGCAACCAAGCACTGATATATTTTTCGCCATGCCAATAAAAATTGAAGATACACCTCAATTAAAAGGAATAAAGTTAGCTGCCAAAATTCTTGCTTTACTTTCGCGCTGCAACTTGTCCTTAAAAAAAACTAATCTTCGCTCTGCGGTATCGTCAACTACGGAAATATCTCCACTGTCCAGCGTCCACGCTTTAATTTACGTTATTTTGGGGTTGGTGTAGCGGTTTATTTGCAATTTTTGGGTCAAATTTGTGCAATATTTTGTGATTTTCTCATTTCTGTGCACAGATTTATGTGGCGCAACATGCGAACTTTTCAATGGTTGGTCTGCGTAGCCAGGGCCTCAGAGAGAAATTTTTCCAGGGGGTACGAAAATCGATATTGGGCCCTCAAATCTTATTGGGCCCCCTAGCCTTATTGCGGCTATGTCGTTAAATCATTTTTGTCAGATGGGTGAAGATCTTCATTTAAAAGTGAGGAGATAACGATATTCACATACAGTTAGGACTTATGAAAAACACAACTAGACATAAAATTGGTTTAAATCCAGCTAGGGGGTATGGGGGAGCGCTGTGAGCTCCCCAGCGGGGTCCGGAAGCTTTAGCACTTTTTATGTTTCTCGAGGATAAAATACAGCATTTGATCAACATCCCAGCACCAGACTTGCTTAAATTGACCAGCAGAAAACGTGATATACATGAAAGAAAGTATGTGAAGTGGGAGATGATGACGTTAACGCAATATGATACAATATAATGACTTTAATACTGCGAATCCAAATATTACTGATAAAAGTTTTAAGAAGTCATTTGCAATTATAAACTTCACAAACCCAAATATCTATTAAACTCATGCAGATAGAGTGAGTTACTTAATGATGATAGTGTAGTATGTCAACTTTGACTCCGCTCTCGGAGGTTGAAATGCTTTTGGATCTCTGAAAATGTGGGCCCTCGTACATTGTTATACCTTAAAATTAAGGCTTTCAAGTCAGAGAAATGTAACAAAACGTTAATTTCGGTGCAAGTGTATGGCTTTTGATACATTTTCCTCTTTTTTTAATCAAATCGGCCACTATTGGATGCCCTAAAGTCTGTATAGCAAAAATAACGACCAATTACCGGCACTGAATAGGCTGACTGATATTTTGCTGTAGGCAAGGTTGATTACGGTGTTATGGTGCGATACCATAACTTAACGCGGAAACCTGAACTCTTCTGGGCCCCTTGAGCCCGGGCCCCCTAGGCCTGGGCCAGGGTATGATGTACCCCCTAAACCCCCCTCTCGTAGGCCCTGTGCGTAGCCTACAATATTTAAACGAGGACTAAAACTCTAACAAGTAACCGCAATAACGTTTATTAGATAAATTTAAATGTACACTAAATAGTACCTGTGTTGAAAAAGTTGTGTGATGTTCCTTTAAATTTTATGTTCATTTTCATCCACGTGGTATCTTCTGTGACAAATCTTCCATGTGGCGAATCTTCTGGCAAACTTTTTTATTTTAACTTACATTTCTTTTGGCTGTCGGAAAATTCAGAATTAGAGATCGGATTTAACTCAAATAAGCTGCAGTTGTCAGAGGTGGAGTCGAGAACACAAGGCTCGAGGCCAAGGCCAAGGCAAAGGACACAAAAAAAATCCGAGGCCAAGGACAGCCTTTCCGAGGACAGACACTCTCGAGGCCAAGGACAGGAATGCTCGAGGCCAAGGCCAAGGACCAAGGACACAAGTGCGAGTGCTCTCCAAAAAAAAAAAAAAAGGTCTTCACAAAAATTTTTTAGGCGATCTCCAAAAAACAAAAAAAAAATAAAAGGTCTTCACAAAAATTTTTCAAGCGATTGTGGGAATACGGCTAACTCCGTCTTTCGTAATTCATTTTTTTGGGCAACTCTTTTTTTTCTATGACGCAGCGAAAAACAATGAGTCTTTCTCTTTTGGCTGCCAACGTGGCAGGATAAGCAACAAGAAAATTCATCTTATTTAATCAACGATTGTGATAATATCTGTGAATTTCTTTTGGTAAAATACAATAAAATGGAAAACAAGCAAGTAATCGAGTAAATTTATCAAGCTGGAAGGAAATTGTGGCCCCTCCCGTGACAGTCTGGAAGGAGGACCGCCACACGATCTTCGCAAAAAAACGTTTTCCAAAAAATTTTTCAAGCGCTTCACAAAATTTTAACAATTCAAAAAATACTGCTGTTCTCGAGCCGAGGACAGGCCAATTTTCGAGGACTTGAGGCCTCGAGACCAAGGCCAAGGACTTCAAAATCTGTCCTCGAGGACGTCCTCGAGGCCAAGGACGTTCTCGAGGACTCCACCTCTGGCAGTTGTTACGCAAGTACTACTAGTTCAAGGTTGGAAAGTTCAAAAATTTAGCGACCGATTTTCGGGCCAATTTTGCAAATAATTGTTTTTGTACCACGATAATCGAAGTGCAAAAAGTGCGCCGATTTTGACGGATAGAATTTGCTTCCGGAATTCCTATTTAGTTTTTGATTGGTGATTCAATCTCTAAAAGAGATAAAAGGCCTTCACTCCTAGGGGCCAAGAATATTGGAAGTTATCGACGGCCTGCGCTTAAACTTTCGTTTTAATGGACGAAGGGCTTATACGCCGCGCCAAACCTATTTTCACGTTTTCTTCGTCAATTTGGCGCAAGATTTCTCTGACGCAACATGCAAACAGTACGGCACTTACTGGAAGTTACTAACAGTTGACCAGGTACCAGTTCTTAGCCAGTTCTGAGACCGTGTTCTCAGCGAGAGTTTCAATAAAATCGGATTTTAAGAAAAGTTTTTAACAAAAACATCTAAAAAAAGGGGTCAGTTTATTTATCAGAACTGAATGAAACTGACACAATATCATTTGACATAGAATTATATCTGAGTTTTAGTGCATGTTGCTAGTTATAAGCTGGTACGTAACAAGTTTTCAATCTTTAGTTTGAGTTTTTTTCAATGACTTTAGCAAAAAATGGCCAGTTTGGTGACAAAACCTTGAGGGAGATTTATCAAAACTAGTCAAAACTGACACAAAATAGTTTAAACTTGAATGTTATTTATTTTCATGGAAAAGGCTTGGCGCACGTTCCGTGCGCGCAGACATTTTGTAATAAAGCCTGAAAAAACTAACCCTAAGCCCTAACCCTAGTCCTAACCCTAATCTAAACCCTAACCCTAACTCGAACCCAAATCTACAAGTGTAATAATCAAAATAAAAATTTCCGAAAACGAGTGACGTCACTGAAATCTTTGTTTATTTAACCGCGCATGTTCCGTGCGCCAAGTCACTTCGTATTTTCATTGTGTTTGGTTAGTGATAAATAATAATTTTTCAATCTCTAGTTTTATTTTTTTTGATTACTTGAGCAAAATGTACCGGCTAATAAGCCAGTTTTGAGGAATAAAATTACTGTAGCCTACCGTAGTTACACTTACAGAGATGTATTTGAACTGATGCAAAAATAGATTAAAGGTAGAGGCTGCTGTTACATTACATGAGAATAAGAAAATCCCTGTTCTAGCCCAGAGCGCTAACCCCAAACCTAACCCAAACTAATCCTAGCTCTAACTGTAATGTTAATCATTTCCCAAACTCAAATCTAACTCAAACCCTAACAATACTTTAAAAAATAAAAAAGAGGAAATGAGCACTTACTTTTTGCTCTCCTTTTCTCTGAATGGGCTAGGCTGTACCAAATTTTGGTGACTTTGATTTCGTAGGAACTCTCCCAAAAGTTGTGGTTCAACTACCAATTCAATTTACCACCAAAATTTTTCGATTAAATTTTTGTTGTACGCCTCCTGAAAAGGCGTTTTCATAGCAATTCCACAAAAATCAAAAAAAAGGGCCATAACTCGGCAACCTTCATGCTAGATGCAAAAAAAGTTCTTTCTAAAATAGCAGAAAACCCAAGTTCCTATGGTGGTACTGGTACCTATATGCTCTTAATACAGTGTATAGACCTATATCAGTCTAACTTTTCAATTTTTCAAGTAAAATCAAGAAAACATTTTTTCACTAGGCTAGTACAATTGAATTTTCTGCAACATTTCATTGGTTATTTTGTTATTATGCATTTATAGAGTAGGCTAATTGTTGTAGTAAAACATATTAATTGATTTTCAGCAGTGTTTACTAATGGGATAGCTAGTACTGTAAGTGTTGAAAAGTGAAAAATCATTCTAAAGCCAAAAGTATACAGTAAATAAAAGTAATTGCATATTGATATCATTATCAGTAGTTAAAATGATGAAGAAAAATTTGAATTGACATTCCAAGTCAGCCAGTATCTAAGAGGAGAACATTAAACTTTCGCATAATTAATGTTTGCTAAAAGTGAAGCAATTTTGAGTTGAAAACAGTTTGCTGTTAAACTTGCTTCTAGATTTAGCATTGAGACTTTCTTTTTTATATTTCGCTGCTTTGGAATGGTAAAATCCTTGAACATATGCAAATCAAGGGTGTTGAACATGAGTCAATTACCTTTCGTTCCAATAATATCTCAATCACATACACGATGTTTTCATCTCAAAGCAAGTACTGCCTAAAATCCTTAATGATTTTAGATTAGGCTGAGGCTGCTGTTACGTTACATAAGAATAAGAAAATCGCTATTCTAACCCTAAACCTAACCTGAACTCTAACCCTAGGTCTAACCTGACATTAATTCTAACCCAAACCCTAACAATAATTTAAAAAACAAAAAAGAGTAAATGAGCACTCACTCTTTGCTCTCTTATTCTCTTTATGGGTGTTATGTAACGTAATACTAGCCACTTCCTTTAGATTAATTGCAAGTTGTTTATCAAGCTATTTAAAAGATTGTCAGATATATTCCAATGCATAGGGTGGGTTATAAGTTCTGCAGTTTGCACAAAAAAAAATTATGTGATGAGTAATGTGAAACACTAAAATCAACAAGGTAGGTATGTTGTCCTTTTCCTGGGTATAGGATGCATGTTCTTTCATGGATTAATGAAATATTGTTTGCATTTATCAGTTCAGTTAGCTGATCAGGATTGCTTTAGATGCTTTGGTGCAGGACTTAGGAGCCCACCATGTATTCGTCTGCTGTAGAGTTCTGATGTACTTGTGTTTCTGGAAAACAATTTAGTGCATGGTATGCACCAGGTGATGTCAAATTTTTTTGATTAAACCCTGATGTAGTATAAGTCAAAATCATAATTTAAACACCACCTCTTCCCTTTAAAAGCAGTCTTTTCAGCAGCTCCTGTTGCTTTTAATTAGTGTTTTTACGTATTTCTTATTGAAGTTTAGCATGCTCACTTTTAAAATTCATGAGTAGTTGAGCACACCGTTAACTGCAAAGGAATTTGTACTGAGAAATACAATTCTGTCAAAGTCATTTTCTTTTGTGGGCAGAGAGCAGCCAAATTTTTATTGACTTTTCAACATTTTTCAAAACCCACAGAAACAAACATTTTAAGAAGCAATCAACATTTGTTCTAACACAACAATTACTCTAATAACAGCACAGAAGATAAAAAGTAACTACCGTATTTATTCGAGTATAAGTTGCATTTTTTTGTACCAAAATATCCAGTGGCGTAAATCCGTAAAAATTAATAGAGCCATCATTTCAGCCCAAATACATTAGTTATTTCAGCCCAAAAACAGGTGGTCTCCAAAAAAAAAAAAAGTCTTCCACAAAATTGATTCAGATTCTTTGGTCAAAATCGGAAAGTCTAACGTTTTTTCTGCCCAAAATTAGGTGGTCTCCAAAACAAAACAAAAAAAAAGGTCTTCCACGAAATTGAGTCAGATTCTTCGGCCAAAATCGGAAATTCTAACGTTTTTTCTGCCCAAATTTTGGTGGTCTCTACAAGTCTTCATCGATATTGATTCTGATTTTTTGGCCATAATTTTACGATTTTTGCAGGGTACGATAAACAATTTTGACAATTTTGCAGGGTACGATAAATTATTTGGGGGGATGCATCCCCCCCTCAAAAATTATTGGGGGGGGATGCATCCCCCCTGGGATTTACGCCCCTGAAAATATCACCCAAAAAGTCAGGTGCGACTTATAGACGAATACATGAAGTGCATTGTATGCCATAAAAATTTTTTTGAGATATTTCCGTGCTACCGATTTCTAAGCTGTTTCCTTTCATATGATCATATCACTTATTGCCTTCCATGCGAGTAGCGTTGCACTTTTAACACTGTTACCTTTTTTCACACTCTAACAAAGTTAGTTATTATTTATCCACCCAAGTCACGTTGCGTTGCATCACTTGCCACCCTCATCGGATGCTGATGAGGATGTTCCAGAGGTAAACAGGGCTATTTGAAGACAGTGACAGCAGTGATGACTTTGATGGTTTTTAATTTTTTGTTATGAGATTGCAATGAATGAATTATGTTTAAAAAATTTTGTCCTATTTTTCATTTCAAAAATGGGGGTGCGACTTATACACGCATGCGACTTATACTCGAATAAATACGGTATATATTACCAGAAAATTCTATAGCACCTCTACGCAATGAGATATATCATAGAAAATTCAATTAAACCATTAAAAAAACATGTTTTCTTGATTTTACTTGAAAAATTGAGCAGGTAGGTTTACATAATGTATTTAGAGCAGATAGGACCTTGGGTATTCTGCATCTTCAGAAAAAATTTTTTGCGTCAGCATGAGCGGTTGCGAAGTTACGGCCATTTTTTTGATTTTTGTGGCATTGCCATGGAAACACGCTTTGAGGAGGCGTAAAACAAAAGTTTAATCAAAAAATTTTGATGGTAGATTTAATTGGTAGTTGAACCATAACTTTTGGGAGAGTTCTTAAGAAATTGAAGAAAGTCACGAAAATTTGGTACAGCATAGTATGGGCATTACGTAACACAACACTAGTCGCTTCCTGGATTAAACTCAAATGTTATTTTTAGGAAGTGGCTGATGCTTTGTTACTTGATGCCCATAACAAGAATTACAGAGCAAAGAGTAAGCGCTCATTTGCTTATTTGCTCATTACTTTTTAAATTATTGTTAGGATTTAGGTTAGATTTTTAGTTTTAATTTAGGATTAACATTAGGGTTAGAGTTTGGGTTAGGTTTACAAGTTTAAGGTTGGGGTAGGGCTAGTATAGCAATTTTCTTATTCTTGCATAATGCAACAGCAGCCTCTGCCTTATTTTTCAAAAATAATAACTTTTCGATCTTTGATTTTGTAATTTTCTAATAATCTAAGAAAATAATTTCATATTTGGCCAGTTTCAATAAGCTTTTGGCAAGATTTATGGAAATTGGTCAATACTGATGCAAAATCAAAATAAAAGGTTTTGAAATATTGAGCTAAAGCTGTTGCCACTGGGTAACTAGGCTAAAATACAAAATATGGTAAGCATAAACTAGTTTACCCACCACATCTTAGCCATACATCTGACTCAGCTCCGTAGTCACTACTGTCTGTGGCTGTATCAAATTATGGTGATAACTATTCGTACATTAATTATTATTACCAAGATTTTGAAAATAATCTGTATAAACATTTCTGTATACTTTTCAGGTTTATAGGCCTAGTGTTTTACTTTTAGATGTAAAATGCAATCTTTTTTAACTTGGTTTTGGAATGAAAGATTTTGGCTTCCACGCAATGTAACCTGGGCTGATCTGCGAAATACAGAAGATGCTACTTATGCTCAACCATCTGATCTTTGGGTTGCTATTCCATATTCTTTAATCTTGTATGGAATCAGAATTTTGATTGAGAGGTAAATATTTGGACCAGGTTGGAAAGTCCAAATACTCTGCACCAGAGTTTGCGCCAAGCAAGCATTTATATAAGTATTTTTTGTGCCACACCGATGAAAGTGGATAGCACTTGCTGATTAGGACTATTAAATTTGCTTCCAATATTCTTGATTTTTTTTTTGCAAAGCTACTTGTTCTCTAAAAAAATCTTAACTTTCCGGGATTGTCAATATTGAACAAATTAATACCATTGTAAATTATGCTGTTAACGGGATTTTTCGATGTTCCTAATGTTCCAAAGCAATATTTGCATCATTTACTGTGCCAGATTCTGAATCTGGAATCGAGGCAATGTTGTGTGTGGAATTTCTCCAGCTCAACTTGCAGACTTTCCATAGGTGTTGTATCTGCATAGTTTTCCATTGAATGAAGTAGAATTGAGGCATGGTACCGGTAGATTTTAGGAATTGGTCAATTATTTTTATGCACCTAAAGCTTGGATTTCTTCCAGTGATAATTTCCCGTTCTATTATTGATTTATTACCAAAAGAGAAGTATCAGTAAGTCAAACAAGAAAAATGTGAAAACCAATTGTTGTAAAATTTGGTTTGACTTGACCAGGAGTTGATCTCAAGTCTAAAGTTTCAGTAAGTAGATTATATTTCGATGTGCCTTATAGAAGGAAATGAAAGAAATAAAAACGATCCAGGTACTGCACCTTAGAGTTTGAAACATTTAGGTAATTTAAAGCTTATAAAGCATTAAAATAACATAAATTAAGTATCTCAGCTGAAGGTAGTAATTTTAGATTATACATCTAATTGTGATATTGAAAGTGCAGACTTGTATTTTCTTCTACATATTGTTACTATTGACTGCCCTGCAACATAACCTTATTTGATGCTACAAAAATCAATTTTTTTTTGGTGATACGGGGTGTCCAAAAAGTATAACTACTCGGTAGATTTCACTATTTGTTTTATTAATTTTCTGCTTCCAGAATAAGTAATAGCTCTTGTTGCTCTATTGTTGACAACAATCAAAAAATAAATTTTTAATAATATGTTACCATACTATAAAGTGTATGGTATATAGACTTTTAGAACACCCTATAATATATTATTATAAAACGTAAAATATTGGTAATTCCACTGCAAATGTTATTAGCCATTGTGACATGGTGGTTATGCACTAGAGTTTCTTCAAGTTCAGCCAAGTGTGTTTGGATTTCTTGATAGATCAGTTGATTCCATAAGAGCAGGTAGCATAATATGCATGCAATTAAAGAAGTGCTTGCATTTTTAGATTGATTGCAAGGCCAGTTGGTAAAAGTTTGAATATTCCCGATATACCCAACAAACCACCTTCTCCTAATGTTGTCTTAGAGCGAGTGTATGAAAAAATAACAAAATATCCTCAAGGAGAACGACTTCAAGGTATTTAATTTTTTTTTTTGTTTAATAATACATGTGGTTAATTCATAACAAGTAGAGATTTATTTGTGTTATTGGTGCAGTCACAGTAATTAAACAATCAATATGGCACTACATTGTTGGGTTGCTTAGCTTGTCATCATTGAATTTTTTTCATGCAATTTGCGCATTTAAAAACAGTATATCTATTCAGATAATGAAAGTAAGTTAATTGTTTTAATTTGTTTAAAGGTTTGTGCAAGCAGTTGAATTGGAAAGAACGGCAAGTGTTGAAATGGTTCCACAGGAAAAGAGACCAGTACAGACCAACGAAATTAATAAAGTTTTCTGAGACAATGTAAGACAATAGGATTGATACTTTGTAGTAAAACTTTTTCGATTTCATGAAAATTATTAAAAAAAGAGAAAAATTGTCTTACTTATTAAGAACAATGTACTAAAAATTAACAATAAGCTATAGACAGTATCCAGAGTTTTATAGGCTTAATCAAACCTTGGATTGACAGCCTAAGACATTCTGTTTCGGAGTCAACATTAGTCTTTTATTCCTCATCAGTATACATTAGCTAGGACTACAGGTATGTACTTGAGCGTAGAAAGGCAAGGAATCGCATATTAACCAGTTCATAACCAATTTTTTTTTTCAAAAATATTAAGTATGCACAATATTACAAGAGATAATTATAATAGTTCAATTCAAAATGCTATTGAAAATTATTTTGAACTGAGCTATTATGATTATCTCTTGTAATATAATATTGTGCATACTTAATATTTTTGAAAAAAAATGGTGTTATAAACTGGTTAATTTGCGATCCCTTGCCTTTCTCCGCTCATGTTCATACCTGCAGTTCTAACCATACTGGCGAGGAATAAAAGACTAATGTCGGTTCCGAAACAGTATGTCTTAGGCTGTTAATCAAAGGTTAGATTGTGCATATAAGACTCTGTATACTGTCTATAGCTTAGTATTAACTTACTTAATTTGTACATGAAGATCGATGTTTGTAGCTGTTTACTCGAATAAGTGTCGTTTTAAATTTGTACAGTAGATGATTGTAGAATACTTTGTTTTGTCAGTAGCCTAAGAACAACAAAATGCAAACGTTTTCTAAATTTTAGAAGTACATAATAGTATACTATAGTAATATCACGAGCCAAGTCAACTGACCGCGACAAACTGACCTCGAAGCGACGATTTCGTTACAGTGGTTTCGTCACTGATTTCGTCGCAGTGATTTCGTCACAAAGTGAGGGTTTGGGCAAGATGGCTCTGGGTATAGTAAAAATATATTTAGGATCGCTCTTTTCAGCCAATCAGCGTTGTCCGCGGTCAGTTGGTTCGCGGTCAGTTGTTGTGGACCTGTAATATCAGGTTTTGCTGATAATCTAGCATTATAGGTAATAATCTGTTTCATCTCAATTCTTGTCTCCAGATATATAAATTAAATCAAGTTTATATGCCCCATCAGTTGAGCTAATGAACTTGATTCAATGATATGTTAATTATCTCAATCTAAAATTTTTAATGTTGGTCGCGTAAACGTATCTAGTTTTGTACAGCATTTGAGGTGGTACTGCAATTAAATTTTTTTGCAGGTGGAGATTTTTCTTTTACACTGCGATTTTTTTTCTTGGTCTAGCGGCAAATTTCCAAACCGACTGTCCTATTCGAACTCTAGTTTGTTGGGAAGGCTACCCCGAAAAACCTCAATTAACTTCATTCATATACTGGTACTACCAAATTGAATTGGCATTTTATTTATCTTGTGCAATTTCACAGTTTTTCGACATCAAAAGAAAGGTAATCTGATAAACTAGGTATGCATTGTTCAATTAAGCTGATTTTTGCCAGCGAATCAGCGATTTGTCGGAACAAGGGTCAATAATTTTGGCAATATGATAAACATAGCTTTAGAGAAGACGAAAATTTTGTGGAAATAAGACTTTTAGTATACTTAAATAATGGATTGGTGCAAGATTTCGGGCAAATAAATGAATTTTTACAGCTATAGGCACAATTTTTTGAAAAACTCTGGCACTCACCGACTAACCAAAAAGTTAGAGGGAACACTTTAGGTATATAATGATTGAATTGTCTATTGAAGTTCTCTCCAACACAAACTTTTAATGAACTAAATGTAAAGCAATAAATAAGGAAAAGAATTAGAGTAACTAACTGTATACAAAAGTAGAACATTAAAAGTGCATATGCGTTGAACAATTTGCATACCGGATTGCATGTCCCTTCAACTGTATTGATTATTACTGAAACAAATCGAAAATAAGTATTTTACGAAAGGGTTAAACGTACGTGGCAAGCAAGGTGTCAGGAAAAAAACAGGATTACGCAAAGTAGCAAAAGAAGAGCATCTAATTGTAGCATCTATCACTTACCGTTGTATTGTGTATTTGTTTCTTTTTGATAAGCAATCTCATAGCTTTTTTCAAATTCGTGAGGTAGCACTTCCTTCACATATCTGCTTTCCGGTTAGGATAGTGTTTCATCAGCATTTTAATTCACACATAGCCTATCCTGGTAGCCCACCCGAACCTTCAAACCACACGCGAGGGCAATTTTTGCACTTGCCATCGTACCCGCTTCTCAGATTACTTTGATCAATGGCTGACTACAAGGTCACCAGAAAGAGGATTTTCGACCAGTATCACACTGGCACTCCATTTAGCTCAACCGCATTGCTTTAACATCACTAAGCATGGACACCATATGACATCACATTAGCAATTTACCACAATAGTACGCTATATGCATATTTCAAACTTGTTTGTTATCATGCATGTTACAATCGTGAAGAAAACTTTAGGTTTATGTCTTGCTTCAAGGTCTTATAATCTTTGTGTGATAGGTGTAGGCTATAATTTGAAGTATTGTGAAGTGTAAAGATTGTAACTTAGTGTTTTTTGAATTTTGACAAGTGGTCATTAATCAATCTTCAAAAAACAATGTAAACATTGGTATGCCCATTTTAACATGCTGTAGATTTTTATTTTAGCTACAAAATCTATTTTTACAAATTGCTATCTCTTTGGTTAAACCACTCGATAACTTATTTAATCATTTTGCGTGCTTCTGGCTTAAAGGCTATCTGCGCGGAAGCCTACGGAAGAACCACCATAACGGCGACTACTTAAAAACAAGCAAAGCGAAAAAGTTTTTTGTTTCGAAAAAGTAACGCGAAAAAAAGCAACTTTTTCGCATTAGTTGTTTTTAAGTAGTCGCTGTTCTGGTGACTCTTCCCTAGGCTTCCGCGCAGGTAGCCTTAAAGCCTGAAGCACGCACAATGATTAAACATTAAAAAGCCGGCTCGCAAACGTTAAACATTAAAAAGCCGGCTCGCAAACTCATAATTAAAGTATTGTCGATAACTGTTAATCTTAAAGTTCTACCAGGAATACTTTTCTAAGTTCTACAAACAAAAGCTTCTAGCAATAAAAAAAAGTCATACAAGTATATAAAAACAAAACTCTCTCCTGCTGAAACAATGAAAGTGGCAACTACGTATTTAGAATGCATCGGCGTCAATTTGATTTGAGCTCTACAGCTCGCCCGACCAGCTTTCGCATGCGTAGCTGACTTAAAAGGCAAGCTTGACTCTTCTGTTTAGAAATTACTGTTAACAACACAAGAAGAGAATGCTTTTTTGTGTTGCGGATTATTTTTTTTAGATTCAAGCTTCAACGCTACTCAAAATATATTGCAAAGCGTCAATCGAACATTAAGCATATAAACTTATGCTGGACTGTCAAAGTTGTGCACTATAATATTGCTCGACTATGACTCATCGTCACAAAGTCCTATTTTGCAAATACCCGTACATCATAAGTAGAGTAAATTGACTTAGGTTTTATAAATGACAGGCTTTGACAACCTGTGACAACCTGTCGTGTGAGTAACAGCTTATTTGCAACGTTACAAGACGACACGTTTCATCAGCAAATCGACGTTGATTATATGAACACCGGAAGAAAAATTTTGTTTTCAATCTGTATATTCATGTATAATACAATAAATTCTATTAATCATCTTTAATATTAAACACAAAGCCAAAACAACTGGAAACATAACTAGACGTTTCGTGAAACTACTTCTCACATTGACAAAAGTAATGAATGGCATAAAAGCGCAAAGTACAAGCATTTTTAACAAAGCATCAAAGCAGCAGGAGAAAGAAAATTATTCATATTACCATGTATTAAACAAGTACAGTGGTATAGATGTCCTGTCAACATTTAAATTGGAATTGTATTTTTCAATTATTTCAATAAAACTTCACGGCATTGTATTCTTGCGGCGAAGTTGCATGGGTCTGGAGACAGCAGCCGTTTGTTTGTGGTGTTAGGGCTACAATACCCGAGAAACTTTGTGTCTAAAAGCGCATTTGTGAAAAATATATTGCATATATCCATGCATTACTTACTCAAAGAGTGGTAATTTTCGTTTCGCGACATCCTGACGCGAGACAACTCACCCGGGAATCCTGACGCCGAAGCTGTAAACTTTCGCGCTCCGCTTTTTTTTCAAAACAACATTTGGGTTGTGATGTAAGCATTACTTTTCCGTAATTGTCAACTTAATAGGAGTCTTTTTTTTGAAATGCAAAAACCTCAAAAGCAAGCTGTTTTTTTGATAATATTTTTAATATTTCAAAAATATTTTCAATGAAAATCCAAAACCAAGTTTTAAAGCGGTATAAATGCTGGCAATAAGTTTTAAACAATGGCAGAACGCCGCCATTGAAATTGATATCTTTTGTTAATTATATACAATTTCTAGTTTTCTAAATATAATTTATCTTCATGACTATATCTACGTGGTCACTTAAATTAGCAAAGTATATTAGTTTAAATTGCGGCGTTGGGTGATTGTTTAAAACTTATCGCTTGTACTTTTATGAATTTACTAACTTGGCTTTGGATTTTTATCAAAAATATCTTCAAAATATTGAAAACATTATCAAAAATACCACTCACTGTTTTTTGAGCTTTTGTGTTTTTTTGCGTTTTACAAAAAAAAGACTCGAAAGTTCAGAAGTTTTGGCGTCAGGATTCCCAGGGTGAGTTGTCCCACGTCAGATCGGTCGCGCCAGGATGTCGTGCTTGGGTTAATTTTTAGTGAATTGCTGATTGGATAACCTTTCACAATCTTTTTACCCCTCCATACGCCCCTGATCTGCATTTATTGAACTAACAGCTTTTATGCAATTGCTCCCAAGTAAGCGTATTTGATGTTTGCTAAATCCTTGAATCCAGATAATCGTCTTGGGTAATTAATTAATCCGCAAACAACCTACTTCGAATAAACACGCGAGTTTTGTGTGGACTTTATAAGACAACAGTTCTATTATTTCTCGAAAACAACTTGACTAAATTTTGTAATTGGAGAATTTGTTTATTTTGAAAAGTGGTGTTAGTTTACAAATTTTAGCAATACTACCAATCGTCTTTACATGGGTTAAGTGATAGAAGGTAGAAGAGAGCTTTCTAATATTCTATGACGCCCTGAAGTCCAAACAAGGAGGGATTAGACTAAACTACTATTATAGATATGTCAAAAGGAAGAAAGTGCTGAAATAAAAGCTGTATAAATCAATCATATGACTGTGCACCAATTTCGATTCACAGTATATATCGTATATACACTGCAGAGGGAAGGTCGATTATTGTGCCTAACATCATACAGAATAGAAAAGTCTAAATGTTTGAATGCTGTTCTTTTAGAAGAGAAAGGGTCAAAGGTTGCTTAAAGCCGTCTCGTGATATTTAAACGCTCCCAAAGTGTGATTTATAGTCTCTGTTTAATCTGTTTTTGTCACATGTACTCGTTTTTTCTTGATCGTGTATTATGAAAGACACGCCAAGTTGATTTTTTTAACAGCGCAAACCAAGTTTTTAAGTGAGTCACAAGTCGGAAAAACATGTTTTTTTATCAGTGAACTCTGTTCCCATCGTTTTCAATCTTTTCACACATATTTTTTGAAGGAATTGGAACAAATCTTGGTACTCGTTTGTTCCATTACTGTCTAAACTCAAGTTCTTTTAACAGTTGTCCTGAAATTCACTTAACTAACTCGACAACTGCAATTGATTTGCATAAAGATTTGGTTTTATTGAGCTGGAATGCTAAATTAACCTACCGATTTTATTATTATTATTATTATTATTTTTTTTTTTACATTTTTAGGATTTTTGGATAATGTTTTTCCATCATATTGCTACTATAGTATTAATTGCGTTTTCCTATTCTGTTAACTACACCAATATTGGAATGCTAATAATGTCGTTACATGATTTCTCGGATATATTTTTAGAGGTAAGTAAATTTGTTTAGAGGTTAGCAGCGAATTTGATTGTAGATACAAGCGTATTTTTAGTTAGTTGTTGCAGACTGTCTTTCTTTTTTTAATCGAAAATAATGCTCTTGCATTATTTCATAAACTGGCTTTTTTATCACAAAATTACATTTTATCAAGCATTTTAAGCTTATTTGACTAAAATTGCATAATTTGCCGAAAAAAAAACGTTCAAATAATTTTTCAATAACTTTCCAGTTTTCGCAACTTTGTTCCTAAAAACTTTCCTTTGTAAAGTGCTATTCAATAATTACTTAATTGTTTAGAGCTCGAAGTTAGCAAAGTATTCGAAAAAAGATTGTCTTGGAACTTTGGGCCTTATATCTTTTGCTGTCACGTTTTCTGTAGCGCGACTCATCTATTTTCCTTTTTGGTAAGTAAAGATATGGTCAGTACTGGTTAAAGACTTTTGTGCGGTGGTGTCACACTCCGAAACGATCATGAAAAGGCGGCTTTAAGAAAAGTGAAATAGTGAGGTTGTGGCAGTATGTGTTACCAGCACCATTTGAATTCAAATCCGGCATCATCAACTATGAGCGAGACAGTTACAATTTTTAGAAGATTTCAGTGCAATCGGTTGGGACATAAGCAATTATTTGTGTATGCTGATATTGATAACAGTAGTAATCATGTGGTACCGCCAAACTCTCTTTCAAAGTCAGCAAATTTGTAAAACTAGATAGATGGTAGAGGTTACACTCCGCATTAAATTCAAAATCTTCTATCTTTATAGCGCTGTCAAAGCTTGTCAGTCTTATACACATTTGAGCATTGTTTTTCTTTTGTCATTTTTCAACTAAGCACATACTGACAGATCGTATCAGCTTAGCTGTCTCGCAGTAATTATTAATGCGCATACTGTAGTATATATCATAATTGGAGGAAGTTTTGTTCCGATCAATTGCTGTCAAAATGCGCTATGTCAAAGCTTCGAGTGTAAAGTACGTTTGGTTGCCTGCTGTATCGTTCATACCATAATCTGACTTATTGTCACATGTAACCAAAAATGGTAAGGGATACCTATTCTCATCTGTAGTTAATTCCTCGTAGGGAATCGAGTCAAGCTATTACCAATGATATTCCGAAAAATCGTAACTTTACCATGTTAACTTGGATTAGTAGTGTGTTAACCACTTAACCTACGGAATTTTTTTTAGGGTTTTACATTCCGTTTATTTTGAAGCCTTTGCTGTTGTTGGACCCTTTCCTTCATGGTACATGTTTTCTTTCTGGCTTTTTTTCCTGCAATTATTGCACATTTATTGGTTTACTTTCATCGTCAAGGGTTTTGTAAAATTCATTAAAAACAAAGGAAAGGTAAGTTTTGAATTTAGAAAGTATGTGTGCTAAAATCGTGCTATATTCGAGTATGGTTTTGAGCGATTCCACGTGAACATCTCAACTGGAACTTTGAAAACATCATCGTCAGTTCAGTTTTGATGCGAATTTTTCCCCGTAATGGAGTTGGCTGAATTTCGTATTGTCACTAGCTTCACCATGGCTCACCATTTTGCTCAATTACACCAATCACCTGTTCATTTTTTTCTCTATGTACGGTACGTGGTTTTTTTGCATATTCGTTTCGGTATTTGTCTTCTTCCTCTACGGCCATACTCTTACGTTTTCATCTTCTCTCCTCAAAACTTGACCGTACCACTTCATACTGCTTTCTTTCGACATTTTATCTAAAGACTTCTGTATCCAACAGATCAGTCTTTCAATAACGTTCAGTGTTTCTTTGATCTATTAGCTTCAAGCCATACATTGCTCGAGTCATAGCTCTCTTCGTTCTTGTTTAAACTGCCATCTCTCTTTCTCTTAAACTTCTATACAGCAAAGCTGATTTTAAACAGCTTTCAACTTTAATGGAAAGAAAAAAACTTTTGTTCTTGGTTATTTCAGTGCATTCCCTAAATTTTATCAAGCCGATTTTTTTATTCTAGCTGTTTACCGCTTTTTCTCGTTTGTTATTTTTAATTCAAATCGAAATTAGAAATAAAGTCGAGTTGAAGTAAGAAATTCGTTAGCGTTATTTCATATTCTTGTGCGGAAAATGTCCTATGCATTAACTTTTTTGCTGTGATTTTCTAGGCTGATGATGTCCGTAGCGAAAGTGAAGACAGCGAAAGTGAAGTCAGCGGAAGCGATGAAGAAGTAGAAGTGAAAAGTTCAAAGGTGAAAGTACAAGGTGAACCCCCATCAAATGGAGTGGTTCAAAGAAAATCAATCCGGAAATCGCTAGACTGAGAAAAAAATGAATTATCTTCTCCTTTTTCATTCCCGCATATTTTTGCTTTCTGCGCTATTGCTTAATATTTAGGGTACAATTTAATAAAAGGCTGTGTTAAAAATTTGTTATGTATTTCAATCGTCAAATGCGTTTTTTAATTTTTATGTTAAAAGTGAATTCTTTTTCTTGATTAAAAAGGCAATGTTTATTCACAGAATGACTGGACAGTAGACACTTTCTTAATTTCATGTCATCATTGGCCCAGAAAATAGTTTTCTGTTGTTACTACAAGTTTAAAAAATGAATTCTATTGAAAACAAGCGTGACCGTTATGTGAGCAAAAGTATGTTAAAGTTTTATGAACTCCCGTTAATCAGAGTTCCAAGTTTATGAACTCTCGGTGGTCAGAGTTCCAGTTGTTCTGTATATTGTCGTTGATGACATTTGAAACTACAACTTTTCGAGTGCCTTTTCGTATATTGTTGGAATTAGTATTATTAATGGTAACTACCACGGTCAATGTTCTTCCCATGTGTTCACAATGTTTGGTGTTTTTGTTGTTTGATAGTTCGGAGCAGAAAATTTTAGGTAGATCTTTTGTGTATACAGAATCTTAGTTAACTCTTTTTCCCCGGATTGCACCGCACAGGTTTTTGCTATAGTACGCTCTTCCGTGAGTTCCAGTCACCCAATTCTCGAGCGTTACCTTCAGTTTCTGTAATCTAGTAACTACCAACCTTTGAATCCTTTTGCTTGATTTTAGCTTTTTCAGTACAGTTACTTAGAGTCTGACGTACATATCAGGCTTTTCAAATAAAGTACGTTATTTTGAAGCGAATTTTGTTATTGGTGCTTAACGTTTTTAGTTTGTTGAAGAGCTGCACCACTGCTTGATTTAATGGAGTATGATATTATCTTTCTTAATTGCACTAAAATTAGGACTAGGCAAACCAAGCCAAGAACCTCTCAATTTTTTTTTTCTCTTTAAAAAACCAAGATAAGAAGCAAATGACGTCACAAACCCGAATATTTTTATTAGTAAATGTTCATAATTAAGGTGCGTTTACATTGGGCTCAAACAACCAAAATTTAACGTCATCGACAATTTGCGAAAGGTTTCAACTAGTCGCAATCTTCGCGGTTGCTTAACTTCAGACAAAATTTTCTTGAATGGTTAGCCTATTTTGAGCAAGTGACATCAGGGATCGCTCGCGAGGTTTGTCCATCTTCGCTTCCAGTATAAACGCACCTTTAAGATCCAACGATATTTCAGTGCTTCTGCGTTTACTCTACGTTAAATATCCGTATTTTCTTGAAAGCATGTCTATTTCAATAATGCCATTTTCAAAAGTTGTTCCTTTGCAAAGATCATATTAAGTGTAGATTACAGAGTAATTTTTTTTGATTCACGCACACATTGTACTAAGATTTTGACATTTGATTTGGGATCGAGTGTATAATGTGCTAACTTTTGCTATATTTACCTTGCCTTCAATGAGACAGCTAGCTAACGTGAATATACGTAAGTAGTTGGATAATATGCTATTCATACTACACCATTAAATTAAAATATTGGTACTGGCGTTGTCGTAATTTTCGTACTGCTTATTGTTAAACTGCTATCCGTAATTTGACGTTCAGGTAAGTTTTTGGAGATTCTTTAGCCGGATTCATACACGCTGCGTAATTGTTCTGTTTAGTTTTTTATTTTAATAAAGTAAAATTTTTGCATTTTTACTGCGAAACCATGCATTTTTAGCTTCTAATTATATGAACAATGAACATACTAATGGCTCAAAACTTTTTATATCTTAGTCAGACGTGAGCGAAAAAACTTATGGCAAAATCGTTACCTACCGTTTTATTCACTTTCCTCTTCCAACGCTTACGAAAACTTAATTTTAATTTCAGGTATCTCGTTTACATGAATCTTCTCTTAATAAATAACTGAATTTTCACTTTACGTTTATGGAACCTAAAACACGGATAAGACGTATTTATATAAATCCCAATTCGCAAAAAAAGTGTAATTAAGTTTTCAAACAATATGAGTGACTAGTTTTTTGCGGTAAATAGGAGTGGTAATATGGTACTGGTTTCGTTTTGTGAGCCTTGGCAATTAACGTTGTGTCCTTAATTTATGTTACAAGTTGTTATTTTATCGTCGCAATATACTTATCCAAATTAATATCATCAATGCAGTGACTGCCAGTTTTTACTCTATTAACGTTGAAATCAAATAAACAGCTTTTAAATCACAGTTTTTAGTTTGGTGCATTCAATTACGCATCGATCCTGCTTCTCCATCAACGGAGTTGGCCGGATTTTGTACAGCCATTATCTTCACCACACCTCGCCAGTTCGTTCGATCCCATGCATACTGTTTCGTCAGTCCATTTTTCTTATTTCATTTTCTACTTGTTTTTTTTGTCGTGTTCCTTTACTATCCCGCTCTTCAAATTCTAAAGCCTTCACTACCGCATGTTTATCTTCTTTTCTCAAAAAGATTACACGTTGTTATTATTCAATTTCTAGTTAATATATGGTGATGTTCCATTTCGGAAGTGTCTGGACACACGATATGCTTCTGCAGCAATCAATTAATCTGTTTTGATTTGTGAAATCTTCCAACCAATCTTTCACATTTTCGTCCATCTATTTCATCCAAGTCCTTTTGAACCCCTTTTTCTGATCGTGCATTTCAAGCTTGGACACTTCAAACCATCACCACTTTCCTTCTCACTGCGCACCTATACCATTTGCAGAGCCAGATCTTTCCTGTTTCCAGTAATTCTTGTACCAGTACGTCAGACCTCGTTTTCAAATAGTTTTGACGCAATGTTTTGCTCTTAAGTGGTTGCTTTATTTATGTCATTAGTAGCGAGCTGCTGAAATGCTTTAAGAATGTTTTTTGGACCAGCTTCGTCTATAACCTTTGCATGGGGAGACGCTTTTGCAGCATTGACCAAACGCATTCGAAATGCGAATGAAATTTAGTGGAAATAGTGATTCAAGTTGTACTTCTTTACCGTAAATCGAGTGAAGACAAAAAATGTCTTCATCGAAAATTGAAGGATATTTTCTCCTTAATCGTGTGAAGACCAAAAAAAAAGGTGAAATGCAACCTATCCAATGACAGCAGGCTTTGGTCTTACCGAAACAGTTGTAGAGTGAATACAAACTGCTTGTGCTTGCACAAATCTGTTGTTTTCCGTAAAATATAAACCGATTCCAACAGGCTCAAGTGAAACTGAGAGCAAACTGTGGTTAGGACTTTAAACCTCGAATCAGAATAGTTGCGTGCGCACTGATTGGATTCCAACAAATGTTGGCCAATGGCTGAATCGCTCTCTGGTTCGAATTGAGTCTTACTTTTTGCTTTACAGTTTTTATTTGGCTGGGTTTTGGTTGGTTAAAATCGGTGGGTTCCCTGTTCCTGAGTAAGAGTGGTTTTTTGCCTTATTGCTTTTGGAACATGTTGCTTGATGCGTTCCTGAAGCCTTTGAGTAGTGCTACCTATAGTACCGACTATCACAGTGGCATACGTATTCATAAAAAAGGTCTTTACCGCAATTTGGCACTATATTCGGCCGGAACTGGCGAAATTTATTCGTGCTAACAGGCACTTTTTCGTCTTATCATCCAGCGCTGAAATCTCGATGGGGGGACGCGTCCCCCCTACAATTTAAGTACTGTCTATAAACGTAGGTAATTGGTGATAGTGATTGGCAAGTCCCCTCACTTTCTTTAGAAGAGCTAGTGCTCTCGTCTTTGCTGCCACAGGTACAGCATTTTGTTATATACACATTCTTTTTTAATATACAACGATTATGATAAGAAAGTGGTTAAGTGCATTCGATAGTACGATAAGCAGGCTGGGACTATCAGTCAACATAAACACAATTTGATAACGTTGAACAATTATGTTTGTGCTGCCGTATAGACAGACCACTAGCATTTACGGCAGCAAAGTTTGCGTGAAAGTTGCAATTTTAATTAGGGATTATGCCACTGAAAAAAAAACTACTTATTTAATAAGGCATTGCGCAAAACGTCTCCAAACTTTTAAAAATCCATCTTGAATAAAAATATGATAACACTCAAAACAACAAATATAGTAACAATAAAAACGTAGGTGCAACAGCGAAAATTTGCATAATATTTAAGTAACAAAGTTTGCATAGCTAAATAAGATACAAACTAAATTAAAAACGCAGAAAAATGGTTGCTGGGTCTAAAACATTGTTTTATCAGCTACAGCACTACAATCACTGACATATATTGTAAATGGAGGTGAAGTATGAGTATGTGCTCCTAGAACTTTAATATTCATACAAAGACATTGAGGTTTGTAACTATATTTTTCTTGACACGTAAATCTCGGTAATATACGGTTTTATCGATGCAAGACTAAAAATATTAGCTATATATTCACATTTTTTACACAAAACAAACGGCTCTTAACTTGGCAAGACAAATTTTTTCCCCGCCCACTTTACATAAGACACTCTTTCTATGTTATTAATACAAAGTTTCAAAGTATCAATTTCGTTTGAGGGCACCGATTTGTCGCTTGAGGCACAGGGCATCGATGGCCCCAATCTTTTCTGTCAATTCTCCAAGGAGTTCTTCTGATGTTCCAGTGATTTCTAAGTTCGTTTGCCCTTCCGCAACACAATTTTTGACAATAGCGTCGGCAGTATTTTGCCACTGAGCCAATGACACGGTGTCCTAAATAAAGTAGTATTAAGTTTTGGTTGAGAATTTTAAGGAGGGCAATTCAGGAATTCATACTATTTTTATATTCTTCACTGAAGAAATAATGAAATTTTGTAGTGTTATTTTCAGATACAATGAGTTCATGTTACGTAATATTTATTAAAGTTTTTTTTTATTTTGACCGCTAAGTGGCGCTCTATGATTACAAATTAATAAAGATAACTTTCGGGGTAAACGTTATGGACTTGCACCAAAAATGTTGCAGAAGTTTTTGAAGGTTCTATGCCGTTATTTTTATCTGCAATTCGTGAGTTTGGTATTGGCTTCTTCAATAAGTCTGGATTTCAACCACTTTATTAGTTAGTAAAAACTGTTACAGAAAAGATAGTTAAAAAAAACTTAGTTTTCCTGAAGCAACTATGTAGCCTAAGCTTTTTGCTTCTTTGTTTTGGATTTTGAAAATGCTAATGCTTTAGGTTTAAACGATATATTTAAATTCTTTTTGTTGTCTAAACGCAAAGTTTAAAACAATATACCGGTACTGTGGTATATTCTTTTTGATTTAAATATAATACGAGTTTTACTCGTATTTCCAACTCCAGTAATATATACTCGTATTTCCAACTCCAATCTTAACATGAACTGTGCTGTTCCGAAATAAAATCTAAAATTAAATAGTTTATTTGTAGAAATTTAATGCCAATGTAAGGGCAGATGAAATGCTAAATATACCCGGAGTCGCAAATCTACTTTTAACTTCAGAACAGATTGCATTTAATTTCAAATTTTGATAAGCAATTTGCGATATTATATCGCATAATATTATATCATTATCAGTTTGATCACTATTTATTAATACTATTTCAAGATTTTATTATTATCTGAATTAACCTTGCTTTTTTGTGTGCCAACTTAACTACAGAAGAGACAAAATATTTTTTTGACAACTGTACTTCATGAATAAAAGCAAAAAAATTCTGCCTCTTGATGTTAATAAAATTCACACTTGACATAATAAAGTTGGGTTGAAAATGGAGATGCCGTAAATAGTAGGGTGACAAAATAAAGCAAAATAACTAAAACTACTGTTCATTTTTGATGAGCAAAATATGTGTTGAAGCACTGGCTATATTATTCTTGATACAGGTAATAATTTGTGTTCGTTTAATTATTTTGAAACTACGCAGTAGCAGAATTCGGCACTAAATTTTTTGTAAATTCATTGTTTAGCTAGGTCCTTTATACTCCTGTTTTTAGACTGTTTTTACGACCATCATTGCTAAAACTGTATATTTAATCGATTTTGCTGAACAATCAGTCCATAGAGCATCATTGTAATTGTTACTGAAAATGATACATCTTACTCTAATCTTAAGTTACAGTATGCATACTTTTGAGTTAAATCATGCATTGCTTACCAATTCGACCACAGGCTTGTAAAGATTGAGTCTCTGCAAAAGAAATAATAATAACAGAACATAATTAGAATAAACAAATAAATCGCAAAATTTGAGTCCAAAAAATGCTCCTACTTAATTTTCTCATTCATTTTTAATGTCTCAAACGGTTAAAATCCCAGTTGGCACAAACTACTGTAATACCAATGGCCACGCACTAGCACTCTAACACTTATGGCACCTCAGAAATATAGTAAGAGTTTGGTGATCTTGTAGGTACATAGTCTCTGGTCCACTTCCATTAAAAGTAAAATTGTTTTAAGCTACTGGTCCGGGACGTTTTTGGAAAAATTAGCAAATTATCGGACAAAATGCATATATTCTGCGAATCTAGAACTAATGTTAATTTGTCCTCAAAGGATAATCAACCACAAAGAGAAAACATTATTACTAATCCACAACTATACTACGCAAATAAAACATTAATATTTTTTAATCGCCAACTGAAATGCATAACCAATGCACCTCACGCAACAAAATCGGCATGTATATCAGTGAGCTTGGGAGTATCATTGAACATCACAGTTTCACACTTACAAATCGAGACCCAGAAACTCGGACAGATGTAGACTCGTAGAGTTCTTTGTACTGATGGCTTTTGAAGCCAAAATAGGCTGTTGACGCACTGAGGGCTAGAATTAAAACAAAAATCAAGGCAAAGATGCAGGCCTTTTTCTTGTTTCTTTTCGAAGAATTGTACGTCGGGTACTGAAATAAAGATAAATGTATCACGGCGAGCACTTTTAATAAAGTCAAACGTGCCTCGGGCTTCCGCTTAGATTTTAGAAATTTCAAGCCTTGTTATTATCGACAAAAATCGACATGATTTTAGAATGCCAATTACATAGTACCCTAATTATTTTATGTCTCAGATTTGGGGCCATTTAGTAAAACGTTTTAAATCTCCTTGGCACTTTTTATTTATCAAGGAAGTTAAAAAGGAACATCTTGAAAAATTAAATAAACAAGTTGCACCAGTGGCGCAACAAGTGGGGGGCTAAGGGGGCTTCAGCCCTACCTTTGCCAAGTCACTTTGAAAATTTAGCCCAAAATGCAAGCGTTTTGTACGTGTTTTAGACTTGATCTTAAGTAAGATGTGCTGAAGGGGCTGGGCAATTTAATTCTTTCAAATAAGCAAAGACGTTCAAATTTTAGCAATTCGGTTTTTTCAAATAGCTCCAAAAACGTGCGAAATGTGTTCCCAGTAGCGTTACAATGGCTATTTTTTCTGAAAAATTACAAAATCGTCCAGCGGCTGGGTCTTCGCTCCCAGACCCCGGTCTGTGATAGCCTTGAGTTGCGCTAGTTTGCTCAGCAGATCGACCAAATGAGACATTTTTCAAAGACAAGGATTTTAACTTTTGGTTCAAGCTTCCCCTCTTAGCAAAATCTCCCCCAATGTCTCATTTGGACGATGTGCTGAGCAACCCTTAGCAAAATCAGGTTGCGCGCCTGAGTTTTACACAACACCACTAGATTAACGAAAAAAGTTTGTCACATTTAGCAATTATTAAAAATGACCTTAAATTTACATCGTATAATCCATGAATGTAAATGAAATAGATTTTGACTTTCTAAAGATGCATTTTCGTTATTTTTCAGTCAACTATTACGACATTATGACATTACAAATTATGACATTTTAAAGCATAACAGCAGAGTACACGATAAAAAGTAAAAATCCTTCAGTCTGCTTCACTCGTAAGCGGGATTATCAGGGGTATTTTATTCCAAAAAAAAACGCTCATGCCTACACTTTCGAGCACTAGTTTGAATCGGTTAAATTCTAACTCCACTGATCATATTATGACATTACTGTACATTGCTTTATAAGGGCATTCAAGTCGAAGATTCTTTTTTGCGAGGTTTTCTCGCAAAAAATTTTGGCTGATCCGAAAACTAACTTTACTAAATTTAAACTTTCTACGACTTTCCGTTCCAGAGATATAACAGTTTAGATTTCCCCTAATACAAACTTTTTCCTCTAGAAAGTAATTTTGCAAGGGTTGCCAAGTAGAAAGAAAATTTTTAAAATAAACCTTTGGCAAAGAGCTGTTTGATTTTATCAGCCATACTGCAGCAACAGACAAATTTAAAAAAAAAGATATCCTTTTTTATTCAGCGCTAAACGTTTTCAATTGTTCTTGTGGTCCTTTTCACAGCAAAAATATTTAATGTTAACATTTTATAAACTAACTAGCAAATGAGTTACTCTTAGAACAGCAATAAAGTTTACCTCAGCGCAACAAGTGCGCAATTTTAGCGTAACAATTGCACAAATTATGCAACGACATGAAAATAATGCCACATATACATTCAATACCTACTGTAGAATGTATATTATTAGAAATTCGGAAAAACACACACTCAAAAAAACACAATGTTGGTTGCTAACCTTATGGGCGTCGGCAAGGGGGGCAGGGGAAGGCCATGGCCCCCCCTGGATTTTCACGCACTTTCTCTAAAACTTCCCAAATTTCAAAAATTCTTCCATTTTTAGTTGTTAATACTGGCCCTATTCTTATTGGCCCTCTCCTGAAAAGTTTTCTGCCGACGCCTTTGGCTAACCTAATAAACATTATTCGAAAAGATGAGCCATTAGCGTAAAGCTGTCCATTACGTTGTGGATTGTGTTTTTTTTTGAGTAAAGCTTTTTAAGCTTCACTATACTTTTTGCTATAGCTAGCCTTTAGAATGTTAACACCAAATATTTTTGCTCTGAATAGGACCAAAAGAATGGTTGAAAACTCTCAGCGTTAAATAAAAAATGATTTCTTTTTTAAAAATTTTGTCTGTTACACCAACATGGCTGATAAATTTCGAAAAGTTGCTCTATGTATTTAATTTTCAATGATTTGTTTTTGCAGCAAAATTGTTGTCAAGACAAAACAAAGGGTCAGAATTGTAAATTAGTTGCTTTTCAAAAAATGTAAAACAATTTCCAAATCTTAATCTTTTGTGTCAATACTGGCAAAATGGAAGCACAGAAGTAAAAGAAAAATTATTAACTTTGAACTGCAATATCTTGAAAACGGGAAACGTAGAAAGTTCAAATTTTTTGAGAAAACGTTTTAGGTTTTTTTCAACATTGTGGTCAACAGTAAAAAACTTGACCTGAATGCCCTTTTAACTTCGTTTGTTTTACCTCTGTGTGCTGAACCTCGTCGTAAAATTGTGTGTTAACTACGACATCATCCACATTTGTCTTTTCGTTTGAACTTGTTGCTGCTGTGTCCACAACCATTGTTGTTGATGAATTTAATTTAACTTACAAAATGTTGTAAACAAATTTCAAGATATTAAAGATTTTAGTCGATCAAAACATTGAAATAAGTAAGCACTTGCTAAATATAAATTTGAAATTATACATTTTTTTGCCCTGTTAAACTCCCGAATGTCCTTAGTTCAAATTGAACTGGTCCGCGAAATTGACAACTAGGCTAAAATTACATACACAAGAGCAGGCTTAATGTTAATTCTGGATTTCTAGTGTCACATCACTGACTAACTCAGACGGAAGATGAACAACTTGACAAAGAATGGTAATTACTGACTCATTGTGCTGTGTGATCTTTGTCATTGTTGTTTGATTCCTCGAGTTTTGACTCATTCCGAGTGTTCCAACTCTGGTTATTATTTTTTAATACAATATTTTAAATATTGTGTTAAAATTGCGATTGAGCTTTTCTTTTTGCTAACACTTAACAAAGAGTACCAACATTTATTTAATACCTTCAAATTCATATTCGCTGAATTTCAAACTGTGTATTCAATTTGCTCTCTTTACTTATCCTAAAGTTTGGGTAGTGATAGGTTTTGCGACTTAAAATTTAATTTTTTCATCAATCTACCATTTTGTTTAGTCTATCACGATTCAAAGTAGATTTTAATGCTGATTTTATTTCTAATTTTACGTAACAATGGCTCGGTGTTGGTTAATCATCAGGAGTAGTTCTGAGGTTCTGATACTGTAGTGCACAAGCTTAATTAACTCTATTTTACAAGGAGTATTTGGCCAACGCATTTCACATGGAAGGGCAAAATGTCCCCCATCCAACTCTTACTTCCAAACCAAAAGTTATTGGAACACCAAATTTGGCATGCGGGTTGTTGTTCACCAAATTTTTTTAGAAAATTTGGTTTTGATTTGATGACGTTGTCATGGAGACGTCACCGCCATATTTTTGAAAAATGACGTCATTTTTGCGATGATGTCACAGGCGGTTCAAATTTTGAACATAAATTTGTTTTTGATACTGAATCATAAAATGCCACAGTCAAGTTTTGTTACGTAACAAAAACTTCTTAAGACGTCAATTAAGTTAAGTATTGGCCAAAAATGGTCAGATTTCGTAAACTGATTTCGTAAAACCTCAAAAATCGGAAAACTACGCGTTAGCTTAGCAACTTCAAATTTTCAGGAGTTATGTATATTGACTCAAAGTCGAGTTAACTTGAAATAAAAATTTTTTTTTGAAGGGATTTATTACAAAAAAAAAACTAGAGGGTGGCAAAGCGCCATTCCTCCGTGCAAAATGGGGTTAAGAACACGGGCTAATACGTACAACACTTTTGTATGTAATACGCAAAGTTTCTTGGCCTTTTCTGTATGGCTATCGTTGATTTGTCTACCAGCAATCATAATCTACAGCAAACGACAACTTTCCGAGCAAGAATAAATTTGTGTCTCTTTAATCACGACTAAAGAATGAATTAGGCTGAAAATTCGCGAAAACTTACAATAACCTGCCTCAAATTAAATTTACAGATTCTTATAAAAAAACTGCATCTCACAAAATTGGTGATTTTACATTCTGCACGTTTTCGAAGCCACAGAATTTGCAATTTAAAGGAACTATGCATCTCTCTCATCAGTGTATATTGTTAATGCATGCTTCAGTCCTATAGCTATTCATCCTATTTCAAGAATTGCTTAAAAAATGCTTACTCACAATTGTTGTTGTTTCTTTCGGTACGCACAAACGCTAATAATTACTTTTGCCATTATAATTTTTTTGTGCAAACAATTTTATAAGAACATGAGGGTCATTTTTTGCACAAAACTTCAGAATAAATTAAGAGCAATGCCTGGCTGACGTGAGCTAGCAGTACGTATTTGTAAGTAATAAGCACAGTTTTCTTGATCTTTTTTATTTTGGCATTGTTGATTTACAACTTCTAACAAATAATAAATTACAAAAGAATAAATTTGTGTCACCTTATTCTTGGAACAACCAAAAGAACAAACAAATATGACTAAAACTTCGCGAAAATTTTAGAACAGTTAGCCTCAACTCAAAATTTACTGGTTGATATAAAAAACTGTATTCTCTTTCTTGTCATAATAAAAAAAAACTGAGCTGAAAAATTTAACGCAGCAAACAAACCTACCGTCTCGTCTTTTGGCTTGTCGGAAGATTATTTCATTCAAATAAAAGCTCACAACTGCTTATGTTCTCTCAATTTCTCAAATCACTAAAATCTTCTTCACAAACCAAAATAACTTTGCACACTACGTTAACTGTCTGAAGAATTGAGCTCTACGTAAAATTTGTCAATCTATTCTACACAGTAGTGCATTGCTGATTTTCTTTATTCTAACAAGTATTTTTTTCGTTTCTTTGAATAAGAAAACAAACTTTCTTTGGAGTTTCATATTAAAAAACGATTCTATTATTAAAGTGAGCAGTCTTCTTCGCTCTACGTCATATGTCACGTGACCAAAATAACAAAGCTTTTAACTTAGCTTCAGTTTCTGCCTTCTCAAAATAGAATGAATTCATGCTTCGTGTATTGCAATTTAGTTTCGCAGAAAAAATGTTTTATCATATTCGTTGCTCTTTTTTGCTTCTTTTATTATTATTTTTTATTTAAACTATTGGGACGTTTAATTTCTACCAACTCATAACTTCATAGTTTTTCTACAAGATGAAAATCTTTCCGCTTTTAATTACAAAAGGGAAAAAATTTTTTTCGCCATTTTTCAGTCAAAACAAGCTTAACTTTGATTATACAGAATGTTCGGTTTTGAGTGGCCATACAACTGTATTACCGCAATTTTATTCGTGATATATTATCTGAAGCAAATCAAAACTTTACTGCGATTTTATTCGCGATTTATTATCTGAAGCAATTCAGTACAAAAAATTCAAATTGACCGCTTGTGCATTGTCTGTCGATCAAAACGAAAACTCTTCACCCTACTAATCATTGCATCGAACTGTCCCGTACTCGTACACCTCTCTCTTCAATGCCCGCTATATCGTGAGGGTTGCGCGAGCAACAGCTCGAGATTAGGCTGTCACGAGTCCGATCTGCTATCACCTCCATTATTTTGCTTGGGTGAAGTCCTAAGCGATTCCATCAATGTTATTAATTCATCTATTTCGAAGTTGTCTGACAGATCTTTTCCATTTGCTTTTCTAGATATCCCTGTGGCAAGTATAGCTTGTTTGGAAAATCTTTTCTGAGGCATTTTGCTTGCATGGTTGATATCAAAAATGCTGTAAATGTAACCACTTTATTATATTATCAAGTTGACCATTCAAAATGCAGCAAAGGAATCTATAGGTCTTTGATTTGAGCTGTTTTGTGTGTGCCGCTCAAGTTCGGGGCTCTATACCTCTTTGGTACTCTATCATTTTTCATTAAAATTTTATTTTCGACCAGAGGTCCATATCAATAACTTAGCACTGGCAAATCCATCAATAAGGGACAAAATTTTTTAATTTTCTGCTGCAATACCAGTGCAGTTTTCTGCTGGCATGCACAATTGCACCTACGTCGTACATAATATAGTGAATACTCCAGCTGGGGCATTTTTCAATCATCATAGCCTTTGAAAGTCAATCACTAAAACTAGAAGCAAACATTGGTTGATTATTTTTTGTAAAAATATCCACAAGTCAGAAAATATTCACAGTTACTCACTGAAATGTATATTTCATAAATCATCTGATTTTCTCCACCTATCGTCTTTCATTAAGATACTGTTTCTAAGGCTAGCTTTCAGTCAGCAAAATCATAATTCCTGGCTAAAACTTTTGCTCTTCGTGGCTTTTCCTTGGCAACATACTGCGTTTTACGTATGACAGCTCTTGTTGTTCATAAAACATATTAAATCATGTGTTATATAATCGCAAGGCTAATGCAAGGCGGCGATAACTCATCAAATGTATGGGCGTCGGACTAACGATCGAAAGGTTGCTGAATCCCGGTTCGATTCCCGAATTGCCATTTCGTTGTTGTGTATCAGGAAAAGATACTTTACGATTATTTTCCACTTGGACCAAGCAGTCTAGCCGTTGTGGCTGCCCAGCCTGACAAAAGACTTGCAAACAGAACCCAAAAAGGTGCTCTGCGTTGGTTTGGTTACAGACGCATAGAGCTTGGTGGATACGAACGAAATGTTATAATTGCTTTATTACAGATCCTTTTTTTCTGACAGTGCCATATACAATCTATACAAACTTTTTCTGAAAAAACGCAGTGTCATGAACAGTGAACTCAGTGATGCTGTCGTATTTTCACAAAAATAACTAATTTGTAATAATGAGTTCTATATCAAATGATAAAACTCGAGCAATTTCTTGAGAAGACAGAAAATCCCGGCCCAAATTTTTACATTTTTGTTGATAAGGTTGTTTCATGTTTAGGGCTGTCACAACCAATCAGACTGTCGAGTTGGCTAAGATGTGACTTGTAATCTGAGAACAATTTACAGCACTAAAATAGAGCAGAGATCTCAATATAGCTTCTGCTTATTACGCATAGAGCGTATGTACAAATCTTTAAATAAATTTTTCAGTGCAGGTTTATATTATGTTTTAGCATGTGATTGTGCAATTTTGCATTATCTTCTATTAACTTTTTGCCCTACTGTTTTACTCTAATAGCTTTATTATTATTTTAATATTTCTATGCTGTGCTTGATTTGTTGTTAAATCTTATAAAAAAATCTCTTAAGGCGGAAGTAAACATCAAAATTAATTTTGCTTGACGTGGCTCGTTATATAATCATCTATGCTTTGCTAAATAGTTGGTAGAAAGTAACCGTACTGTATCACACTTCATTGACTTAAGACAAGGTTCTGCTAATACCTTGATACATAATATTGATACAAAATATCCTTATCTGAGTCTTGCGATAGATTTTAAGCTTATTCAGTGGTTTGAAACCCCAACTAAAATCTCATTTTTCCCATGTCTATGTAATCATTTATAATTTAATTTTTCTATTTAAAAAAAAGCACAAAAAAAAGAAAAAAGTGCCAAAAATATGGAAAGTGGGATTAGAAAAGAATTTTGTAGCTTTCAAAAGATTTTGCTACTGTATGTTTTATTGAGTTGGTGGATGCGCAGTGATTTTAGATTGCTAGTTTATGCGACTGCCAATTTTCGTACCGAGACCATTTGCACAACAGCGATAAATTTGCTTTTTGCTGTATGAGATGAGACATTATAAACTCGTAATTCCACATAAAAACACATTTTTTCCTGTGTCATGTTAAATTGTTAATGATTGTAATAACGAAACGGATGAGGTAATAACAAACAGAAGAGCATATACGTGCTTCAACTGCGTCATGGTATTTTAATTTGGGAAAAATACTTCGGTAAAAATACTTTTTTCGGTCTAACATCCAATTCAATACAGATATGAGAAAATCGGATTTTAAAGGCTTAAAAACTGCTGTGTAATATTTAGGAGCGACTATTTCATCGGAGTTAAAAAAGAACAAAACGAATCTAATAAATTTTTGTCCGTGCATTTTTCATTTGCTTATTCAAAGGGTCATTCAATTCAAGTTTTTCAAGTTTTTGACCTTAAAGTGGGGATAAGCCTACAAGGCATTCTCACCAAATTTGAACTTTCAGCGTCTTCCCGTTTCAAGATATTACTGTTCAAAATTAAACGCAGCCATAGGCCCCCTCCATTGACTGTCGACCAAAATGCAGACTAAAGAAAATACCACCTTTTCAACACTTTTGAAAATGTCTTTTGCATTCGAATGGACTCAAAAATGATTTAAAGCATCTTTTGAAACGTTTATTTATTGTTTGGGGGGGAGGGAAACTAATTAAACCTAAAACTCACAAATCAGTAAAACTTTGAAAAATAGCCAAAAAATAAGCAATCAAATTTGATCGCTTGTAGAAAAAATGCTGAACATGGATTTCATAAAATAACAATATATAAGCTCAGAAATGGAGAGAAGGGCTATTCGGTAATAGTTAATCACCAAACACCTCTCAAATTATTATAATTTACCAGCTGGTAAATAAGAGAACTAAAATTGTTTCCATTAGCCATTTCTAACATAGCCCATTTACGCAACCACTTTAGTCATGTTTTTTGTCTGCTGATTTCTATGCCGCATTTTAAAAGCATTAATTTTTATCAATTTAAGGCCTAAAATAAAGTAATTTTTGCAAAAAAAAGTACACTATTTTCGAGCGCTGGGAGCTATGCCCCCACACCCCAGAGGTGGCCGGATCCACAAATTTAAGGATCCGGAACCTCTCCGGATCCAACAAGAAGAGATCCGGATCCGATCCGAATCCGCCATCTTTTCAATTTTAAGCTCCAGATCCGCTCCGGATCCGCCAGTAAACAACTAGACTCTATTCACAACAACAAGGACCAAACATAATTCTAAAAAAAACATAAGAAAGTGGCTATTTTGCCTCTGGAGGCAAAATAGTGTTTTTCTTCTTTTTGGGTTAGAGTTTAGGTTAGGATTAGGGCTAGTTTGGCACTTGCGGCAAAATAGCCGTTAGGACTATTTTGCCTCTAGAGGCTACATTTTGAACACAAAGAAAACTTAGCACAACCTGTAGTTTTCTTTTGCCGCTGTGGATTGCAATGCCCAGTTAAAACTTGCCCTACTGTACTCTGTTTAATTGGGGCCTCTCAAGGTTAAGGAGACGTATTGTTGTTGTTAGTCGTGAAGACGTCCAACCTGCAGACTCCTTCATCCTCAAGCAGTCTTTCCGTTTATTCCGCATAAAATTTCATCTATCTGTGGACCAGTCCTTTACCACCGTGCTAACACAACTGGCATACGGGGCTGCAATAAAAGGTTCAGGACCATGTATTTCTGATTTAGATCCTGATTTGGCTAGATAGTCTGGTACTTTGTTACCATGTACCCCTGCATGCCCAGGAACCCGGGCAATATTGTCGTGGTTTTGTTTACCTACCGTAACTCAGTAACTGATTTAGGTTTCTCGGTAGTTGAGCACTGTAGTACAGTGCACTTTATGAATGCTTTGATAGCTGCCTGGCCATCAATCAGCACAACAATACTTTGATTGTGCATTTTTTCCAATTTCAGGTGAAGACCAAAGCAAAAACAAAGAAACAAAAAAAAGGACTTCGCTCAAAATTGGAGCGTTTTTTCTGCCATAAGTTCAGGTGAATACCTAAGGTCCCCGCAAAATGTAGTGCCGATTTTGTCTCCAAATTATTTCTTGGGGCAGAGACAAATTCAGATCCGAATCCGATCCGTATCCGCTTCTTCGAGAAAAACTGGATCCGGATCCGCTCCGGATCAGCAAAAAAAACGCGGATATCCGGGTCCGCTCCGCTCCGAATCCGTTGCCACCTCTGCCAGACCCCCAAAATAGTCCCCTCGTTGCAGATTTCTGGTTACGCACCTGTTTTGTCAGTATTTTGACAGAAAGCAAACTTTTGAAAAACTTGCATTTACTTGAAAAGCAGCTAATTTACAATTTTGCCCCTTTACTTTGTCTTGACGAGAATTCTGTCGCAAAACACGTATTGGGAATATACAGTATGCTGGAATATGCTCGCACTTTTTGATATTTTGTTTCGTTACAGGCAAACTTGGCGAAAAGCCTTCAAGCGGAAACCTAAGCTGTTATATCTCGGAAACGGAAGGTCGTGGAAAGCTCAAATTTCGTGAGGTTAGTTTTCAAATTGGTCCAAAACTTTTAAGAGAAAACCGAGCAAAAAACCGCCCAACTTAAATGCTAATTGTGGTAAGGTTTGGGTTATTATTGTATTGTATTTGGGTGCAAAAAATAGCGATGAAAAACTTGAGACCAGGCAATAATAATAAATCATATGCTGCAACCAAGACTCTTGTGCAGCTGCATGATGGCTTTTGGCCAGATGCAAAAACACTCCAGGGTTTAAGAGCCCTGAAGGAAAAAGAAAAAGTAGTCTGCATTAAAACAACGAAACTAATGAAAACAAACCAAGAACTCATAGTTGTCAATTATACTCAGTTAGTACACTAAATAATTATGTTATGATTCAAATTTGTTCTAACTAAATATTTTTTAATGTGATTTTGAATTTTGTGAAGCTTTTTACTCTTTGGATTGTTATTGGTTAGGGTTAGATCATTCCAAATTTTAATTAAAAAAAAAAAAAGATAGTTTGTTGGCAAACAGATTTTTTGAATAGGGGCTGATATAAGTTGTTGGATTGTCTTGTTTGACGAGATCTGACATTGCAAGTTTTAAGAAAAATATTTTCAAGGCAAGAAGGCAACTGAGTGTTGACATGTGTGCATACGAAAGACACAAATTAATCAAAATTAAACAAATCATTAACTTGAAGTATACTATAATTTCTATAAACATCATAAGCTTTAGAAAGTTTGTTGCGATAAAAAATACTCCAAATAATTTTATTGCACTGTTTTTGGATTTGATTTAGCTATACGGCATGTCCAGCGTGCCAAGTACAGTAGTGATACAATTAATTCATATAATTTGCTGTAAGTGCATGATGTAATGCAAGCAGACATTACGCGTATTCTATAAATTATACCTTAACATATACGTAATTTTGAGATTATTGTTTGTATTGCGTGATTTCTAACCTAAATTATTTTGCATATAAAGGCCCAAATAATGAAAGGTTGTTACTTCATTCACAACAGATTCCCTAATCTTTATTTGCATTCCAATTTTGTCTTTTATGGTATGAGGTTGCGGCGAGAAAATCATATACTTTGTCTTTGATATATTAAGAGTAAGCTTGCAAGATGTTAACCAGCGACTGCTTAAACTCTGCTGCATTTTATTTGCTGTTTGAGTTACTTCTGTTTTGTTTGCTCATGGAATGAATAGTGTCATATCATCCGCAATTCCGCATACATTATTGCTTGGTGGTCAATGTTTGCAAAAAGATCATTTGCGTATAAAAGAAATAAAAGGGGGTCTAAAGTAGAGCCTTGGGGGTACCCCCAGAAAATATTTTGTTTTGTAAAGATAAACAAATATTTATGCTAATCGCTTGCTTGTGTTCTTGAGATGAGATTTCAGCCAATTCTGGGAAAGTTCTCGAAACCCATAGATGTCTAATTTTTTCCAGAGAATGGAATGATCCAGGGTGTCAAAGCTTTACTTAAATCAAGAAAAAGTAAAAGAATAATTTTTATTCGGATTAAATTGTTTGGCTACTTCATTAATTAAGTATACACATGCATATGAGGTAGAGTAATTGGGCCGAAAACCGAATCGGAAGTTTGATAACAATTTATACATATTTAAATAAGACATCATGCGTTTATGAAACAGTTTTTCTAAAATTTTAGAAAGAGAATTTATGACACTTATTGGTCTGTGATTGATTAGGCTTTGTTTATAACCTTTCTTAAATATTGGTGACATTACATCATTTGGTTATGGATCACCAACAAGTGGTGAATGATGAATAATGCATTTTGCCAATGAAAGAGTTTAATATTTTCCACAGGGCTCGAATATTCGGTTTATTTTTAGCAAAGGTCGATTTTTTCAATTTGAGTACTCTTCCAAAATGATTTTTCAAGCGATTGTACGCAGTTTTGGAAGAGGAATCTCTCAGTGTTAAAAACTTAAAGTAAGCTTTACGCTTATCTTTTACAACGTTTTGAGATCCTTATCAAAACAAGGGTTGAGTTTGGCTTTAATTTGAGATAACTTTACAATTGGAATACAATCGTCAAATGCGTCGCTTAATTTCTGCATGAATTTTGAAAATCTTTGATTTGGATCTTGTCACGCGAAAATTTCAAACCAATCAGCCGCAAGCAAATGCTCAATTGAACAATTTAATTGTGTTTTGGTTCCATAAACGAGAATGAGAGTTCAATTCTTTTGGAAAGGAAAAACGTCTAAAACGATCTGACAGTATTTCCCCTAAAATAACAATTTGAGTTAGAAACTTAACATTATCAGTCCAAATGTTATCGATGAGCGAGGAAAGATTGGCAGATATTCTAATTGGTTTATTGATGAGAGGAAGGTATTCCATTGAATAGAGGGAGTCAATGTAAAGTCTGCATATTTGTTAGGGTTTAATCAAGGGCGTCAACAGAAATTTTTTTAGTGGGGGGGCAATAAGAATAGGGCCTGTATTAACTACTAAAAATGGAAGAATTTTTGAAATTTGGTGGGTTAAAGAGAGAGTGTGCGAAAATCCAGGGGGGCCATGGCCCTCCCCTGCCCCCCTTGCCGACGCCCATGAGTTCAATAAGTCGTAGTTAAAATCAACCAATGCGTATATAATTTTGTTTTCTTTGTTGAGCAGATTCAATGAATCTTTGAATTTTTCAAGAAATAGTTCTTTTTTGTACTATCTTGATTAGAAGGGCGATAAATGGTTCCGCAAATTATATGACGTTTTCCAATTAACATTTCGATAAAAATTGCTTTGAGGCACCTCTCATAAAACACTGAAAGTTTCACAGTTACGATTTGACCTTGAGTTAGAATTGAGCCAAAATTAATGAAAACTAGACAGAAATTTTGGGTGAAATGGTCTCTTCCACAGTATTTTTATAATTCGTTTGATTTGCAGCATCATCTTCAACGTGTTTGACAATTTTGTATGATTAACATGATCCGCCTTAATGCACGCTACAGTTTGTTTGAAAAATTGTTGGATAGCTTGTGTTAAAAATTTATATTCACAGCATTTCAATTTTGTGCTTAGATCGGTGGTGCGTAAACTGGCTAATAGCAAATTGCAGGGTGTGCTGAGTTGTATTTTTAGTATGAAAAATTTTTGAAGGGTAAACAAAAGAACTTCATTTGAACCTCATGAATTGTTGTACTGTTTCTCATTAAAAGAGAATCTGCCTCAGACCAGCTATGATTCAGCATTATAAGGTCGTAGCAAACGTTTATTTGTAACATTCCTCAATTTTGGGTTGCGTCATGTGGTACATAACATGGTTTGATGAAGAAACTAAGTAGGCCTATTGTACAGGCTAAATCAAAGCAAAAAAATCATTATGCTTAAAAACTAGCACTAGAAGATGGTTAAAGCTGCAGTTATTAATTTCGCCAGAACGATTAAGATTTTAATCTTATCTTGCAGTAGTTTTTAAGTTAAAATTTTCAAGTGCTGAAACCGGTGCTTTTAATTTTGAAAGTTATAGCACCAAAATTAAATTTGCTGAATGAGCTTCCGCTGCTGGAGATTTTGAACAAAAATATAGCGGTAGTTCGCTTTTAATTTTGTTGAAAAACTTGGACGAGCTTTTTTTAAAAATGGTTGTGAATGTAAACGAGAGCAAGAAAAGCCTGGAAGATCCTCAAGTTAAAACTGTTTTTCCCTTTGACAAAGTATCATCTGAGCCTACATGCGAAAAAGTAAGTTTTTATTGATAATATTGTGTAAAATTTTGTTAACACTTCTGAAAAAATTAACTAATCCTTAACACATTGTCATTTATCATGTCCTATAGTCAGTACCTAAACTGTAAAATTTTGAATGGTGGACGCTTTCGCAGCCTTTACCAAACGCATTTGGAATGCAGATGAAATTTAGTGGAAATTTTGCTTCGAGTTCAGATGCTGTCCCCGAATTCGATTGAAGACCAAAAAAAAAGGTCTTTACCGAAAATTGAAGGGATTTTATCCCCTAACTCGACTGAAGACCATAAATAAATTAATAAACGTGTTCACCGCAATTTGGTACTTTATTCGGCCGGAATTTGGGGTTTATTCGTGCTGACAGCAACTTTTTCGTCTAATCATGCAGACGCTTACTCTTAATTTAGAGCACTGAAATCTCGATGGGGGACGCGCCCCCACTACAATGTAAGTACTGCCTATAGTTCAAAGGACGGAATTTGTTTTTGTCAGATTCTCTGTAAAAAAGTTCATCTGGAATTATAACAAATACACGAATGCATTCAAGATCTAAAAAATTTTTTTGACCCTCTCCCCAAAAAAGAGAATTGGATCGGCCGAAAAGTTGCTTCGAGATGCTCAATTTTTCCAAAAACTTAAATCTCTTTTTTAGAATAACTATTAATAAGCAGTAAAGGATCTAGAATTTTGGGATCCCTAGGCGTATCATTCACCTCTTTTTCCAGGCTGAGCTCTTGTGAGGACAAAAAAAGTCTTCGGCAACAAGGGGGGGGGGGGGGGCTGTCCCTTTGGCTAAATTGATTAAGTTGCACTGCAAGCCCAAAAGTAAAAAGTTTTCGCACAAGTGTTTCGTTGCCCGTTAGGTCCATTTGACATTTATTCTGATGCCTTGTTGGTATCGTATACAGTATGGCAGACATAGCAGTGATAAGTTTTATTTTTTCTAGGGTAGCACATCCAGCACCGCCGGTGTCAAATGCTCTCGCGGAACATTTCATTTAAGCATTGCAGCTGGATGCGTTATTGTGACGTTGTTAATAATCTGTATTGCATTATTGGCTTTCACTGCGGCTTCCCATCAATTGTGCAAGCTAAAACTGAATCGTTGCAAGAATGATACGGTCTTCACTGAGGGGGTAAGAATAAAACAGGATAGTAAAAAAATTTTGACTTCATATTAGTTTTGACCGATTTGAAGTGGTAGTGGTGCTACTCAATACCTTTCGAAGGTTGGGGGCGCGGAGGAATTCCGCAGAGACCCAACAATCGGGCTACACCTTGTGGTCTGGATCAAAGGTCGAAAATACTGTAGTGTAAAGTCAAACTAGATTTGCGTCACGCGCCCACCTACAAGTGCATGCTATTACGTATTTCGTTTTGTTGATTTTTTTTTTCTGGTTTATTGTGAGTTGTTTGGTGTAATTGTTGTTTTGCAAACCAGAAGTATAAAAATACTAATACTACGAGTGTAACTACAAACGTTGTTGTTTTAGTGTTGTAGCGCTTATTTATCTTCCCGTCACCGGGCAGCATCAGATGTTAACTATTGGGCGATCCGCACAATTTTCATTGCAATGACCGAGGAATCCGTACCTGTTGAGTTTCCAGCGATCCAATGTTCTTTTGGATTTCTTTGAATTCATGTTCATTGTCCATTGAATTTGATGCTTGTTTGAAGCCACCAAGCAGAGATAATCATCGTAAAACGTCTTATTCAAGGACGCATTAACAACGTAACCACGGTGGGAGTTGAACCCAGATCGTGCGATCACTGTCGTCGTAAAAAGGACGCCTTTCGCCTACCCTCTCTGTCACGCTGTCGGCTAACCGCTTCATTGTGGTGGTGTACACACAAAAGTGTGAGTGGATCGAAATGGCGGAACAAACTTCCCTGTTTGACCAGAAAAAAAGTCGGCTTTGAGCCTGGATTAAATTTGAAGTCGTTTGGGTTAAAAATTTCCTGATTTTAAAATTTGTCAAAGCCACCTCGCTAAACTTTGACCAATAATAATCAGCGGAAATAACGTCAAGCACGTTTTTATTGCGAATTTACATTGATATTTAATCAAATTTTTAAAAATGTACAATTTTACCTGCTTATGACGTCGCTGTGATGACGTCAACAATCATGACTCGAGATGTCACTATGATGGCGTCATCAATTCAAAACAAGATATTTTTGTTTGAACACCAACCCACATGCCAAATTTGGTGAACCCAATTGACCTTCGGTTTAAGAATTAAACAGTGCGTATGTTTGCCCTTTCCCCTTGTAAATGCGTTGAAAAAAAGAGCCCGAGTAATATGAATTAATACGATTGCTTTCATTTTTTGATTTCGGCTGTTTTTGACCTGGTCTTGACCTCAAAATAACGTTTTATAGTCTTGAAATAGTACATACACTCAATCAGAAACTCGGGATTTAACCTTTTCGTTGAAATTGTAAAACCTGGTTTATTTTAATTGTCTCAGGCCAGACTCTTTGAGTAAACTAGAAACAAGCGGCCGGAGAAAAAGAGAAGAGCATTGAAGAAAAAAGGTTGCTCTTGCTGCGAAGTTTTCTTTTGCGGTCACGCTTATTTGACTGGACGTGTTCGTAGAATCAGTGAACCGTGAAGAAAAAAGTCACGCTAATTGACGAATCGACATAATTTAGCAAAATAAACCGTGAAGAAAAACAAATATGTCAGTTTTTAGTCCACTAATAACGAGTCTATGATCAGACTTACGTTCTTTCAAAACTGGCGGAATATAGTGGCATAGATAGGCATCCTGTTTTTACACCCAAACACCAGTGTTTAAAACACAAATTTTATTGCATTGTAGGTTTCCGATCGTCCGGGTTCGTTTGCTTTTGCCTTGAACGAAGAGACAAATGATGAGGAAATTGAGGAGGACTCTGAGGGGTTGATGAATGAAGCTTTGGAGCACATCGCTGCGACACTTGACGACTGCTATCAACCAAATTCCATGGATGTGCGCCAACTGAACGTGTCCTGCTTGAAAAAGAGTTTGTTGGGTGTTTGTGGAAGAGATATCAGACGATTAATTGCATGGAAAAATTTCAATGGTCGTCCTTGATATTTCTAATCCTCTCTGAGGTTATTTTCTGTAAAAAGGCTTTTAAACTCTTTTTTGCTTTTACTAACTGAATTTCGAAATTTCATACGGTAACGATAAGCCTAGATGTTCTCTAGTGAAAAATCACTCAGCAGTTTTTGTCGTTGGTAGGGAGGAGTTACTTTGACTTTTGAGCACACATTAGCTTAATAAATTTGAGCTGAAATAAGTTTGGGTTCCACTGTATTTGCAAGTTTTTTGTCATGCTGGGTTATTACAACGGGTAAAATGTTTGGCCCTGATGGATTGTTGTGTAGCTATTGCGTTTTATTGACAAGAAATGATGACTGATTTTTTAAATATTTTTAGTTCTGTAATTTTGTTAATGAAACAGGGTGATCCCATACAAGAGACTCATTGGTTCGCGACAGTTCTTTCTCATGAGCAGTTTGCGTCATTTTGATCCACTCAACCATGAAACTTAATAACCATTTTTTCGGGGAGGGAAAATATAACTTTGATTAGGCCTTGCTTTTAGTCATTAGAGCATTTACCTTCATCGTTGCTTGAACAGTTGACTAATATGCTCGAATGATCCATATAGCACACCAGGCTTATATCTTATCTTCCACTGGTTTTATTTGCAATACTCGGTTGAAAATGTTTGATTCAAACAAGCTACTTCGTAAATCGAAATGAATAGTGCGGTCACAAACAAATAGGGGTAAAGTTTCAATCAAAAGGTATTTTTGGACAGCGATTTTTTGACTAGGAAGTCGGTTTCAGAAATTTGTTGGTTGCAACAAGCAATCGGGGAACTGAATTTATTGCATTCCAAAAATAAATTCGAAATTTGTCATAGTTATAGAAAGACAATTATCGAGTTCAAATAAAACTTAAGGCACCTAAACAAAAAGTCAACAGATCTGAGACCTTATGATTCAGCACAATTTAACAAGAACTGCAAATGTTCTGGTCAAATCTTGGTGGTAACTGGTAAGGTTAAATTAAGTTTACATAGCTCTAGCAATTACACCCAAGCACTAGTTATTCGCAAAAATAATAATTGTTTTAAAATTGATTCAAATGTGTAATTTTGGAAGACAAAAAATACAGCATTGGAAACTACAAATACTACAACCCTGTGTTCCCTCTAACTTTACGACTAATCGGTGAGTGCCTAAATTTTCTTTAAACAATTGTGCCCAAAGCTCTAAAAAGACGTTTACGTGCCCTAAATTTTGTACCAATCCGGTATTTAAGTATAACCAAAGTCATATTTCCACAAATTTGTCGAATTTTCTAAAGCTTTGCTTTCAATATTGCCAAAAATTATTTGCCCTTGCTCCTACAAATCGCTGATTCGCTGAAAAAAATCGGCTTAGTGGGAACACTGGTCCTACTCTGTGCTTGTTTAAGTTTTACTGCTTTTTACACCAAGTTCTGGCCATAGGGTATATCACAAGTAACATGACAATATACAATGAATTAGAAAACTATGATGCAAGATATTTGGCAATAATACACTAACTGATCAAGAAAGAAACATATTTTTTTAGGTCAAAATCTACCCATACAGCTTGGAGTTGTAAACCCAAAACTATGATGCACGATATTAGGCATTAAGACAGTAACCGTAGATTACGAAAAGTATTTACTTTTACACCAAAAATCTACCAATACAACGGGGTTTTAACCCTAACAACCTAACCAAAACTATAACATAAACGATGTGAAATACTTAAAAAAAATTGATTATTTTGAAACGCGTTAACAAATTAAAACATGCAAAAGGAGGTGATGTACATAACTAAAGTACTGTACTGAAAATTACAATAACAGAGGGAATTTGGAACATGTACATAAACAAGAGGCAGTGCCTTTTTTGTCAACATTACGACAAGCAAAAAAAGTTTCACAATAAGCTAATAAAATTGAGCAATAAGCACTAGTAGGTTACTTTGATTTGCAAAATGGTTCTAACTAAAGTTAATGATTGTGTCTACTACTAACAAAAATAATGCAACATGAAATGTAGAATTTTTGTAGCATATTAAATGCAATACCAGCTAAGCTGCGAAATTCACGAAGTCGAGTTAAAGCAACTACTGTTGTATTAGTGTATGAGGACAAATCGAACGGAAATTCGAATATTAAAAAAAAAACGTTAAAAAAAAATCAAAATATGAAACATTAATTCGAAACTTTTTAACTAAAAATAATATTGATTACAAAATAGAATCGAATCTTAAAGCAAAAAAAAATTTCTTTTCCTAAATTTAACTAAATTCTTTCCCACAATTTGTGTGCATTACGCTATTGGGAAATTGAACTAATTACGTTGTATTGCCAACTTAACTAAGGAAAGTAGGTTCAATATTTATCGATCATCAAATCCTGGCATTGGGAAAGACCTGGCGAACTTTTCCACATCAGCTCGGAGACTCGAAATTTTGCTGGTCACGGTTGGGTCGCACTTGATGAAGCTCAAAAAATCGGCCAGTTTTTCTAAAAACAAATGAGACCCGTAAGTAAATTACGATCCTAAGCAACATATTTTGAGCTATAAACAAATAAACATCCAACTTGAAATTTTACCATTCCGTAACACGAAAAAAAACAGTAAATGGAATCCACTCCACATACTATTAGCGGCTGGAAAGTAACTTATATTATTTAGCGTCTTTCACTACTTTTTTATTTTTATTTGTAGAAAGACTAAATGGTCTATTTTACACAGCGACGCTTAGTTCACATAAAATACTTAGCTCTTACTTGTTTTCTGTTTTGCTTCAACAGCAATCTCAATTCCTCTGTCCAGGAAATTGATGACTTCAACAAAATCGGATTCCTTGAAGTTTCTCGATGTTAAAGCAGGAACACCTGCAAAATTAACCTCAAAGTAATGTAAAACCAAGTGATAAAATCAGGTTTTTAAAAAAACTTTCAGAAGCAACAAAAAAAAGAGACTTTAAGAAATGAACTGATTTTTAAAAATACTATTTTGGAAAGCTTGCCTGCTTAGGTCTTGCGATAGAAAATATATTTCAGATTTTCTATATAGCCAAGTAGTCAGCAGTATCAAGTTCTTGCCTAGAAAGAAATACTGAAATATTTTTTGTAGAAAAAGCAAAAACGCACCTAACCGAAGACCACCAGGGACTAGAGCACTCTTATCCCCTGGCACGCTGTTCTTGTTCACAGTCACGGAGGCCAACTCGAGGACCTTCTCTGCTCGAGCACCGTCAATACCTTTTGGACGTAAATCAACTAGGACGAGATGGTTGTCCGTCCCACCTAAATAAACAAGCACAATTTTTGTGGATCTGCCGGGCAGTGAAGGAGTGTATGAAATAACTGGGGAATGGATGAGATGAATTCTAACAAATCCGGATAAAACGGACCACCGACATGCTACTGCTTTCACGATGATACAAATACTTTTGGCATTGAATACAGTACGTAGAGTTGACTCGGTAAATCAAGAATTTGTTAATTCGGGCAGGTTAGTGGGTGAAGGTTGAGATTTCCTCTATCAAAATGCAATTCACAAGACAGTGAATTTGAAACATAACGTTAAAATTTTGTGATTCAAAAACGTAATTGTATAAATTTGAAAATGCAGCAAAACAGCATAGCTAGCATTTCGAACGAGTTTCATTGATTCACGCATCACTCAACGTTAAACAATTAAACATATGGACTCCTTAATCACAGTTGCTGGCAAGTTATGCACAAAATTACAAACCGGATATCAGGGTGTAGCCTTTTTGAACAAGTGTATTTGCCATCGCTTTTGCATTGCACAAGACTTGCTTCTGATACTCTTTGAAATGGGGTTCATTTGCCTGAAAGTTTTGTAACGTTTAAATAAAAATACAACATAAATCAATAACGAATGCCATGTATTTTAGGAACATGCAAGCGAATGCTACAATTTTTTCGTTCAATCTAAACCATCAAAAATTCATTTTTTGCACGCCATTCCTAAAAAACATAACTAAACCAGAACCATTACAGCGCAAGTTAACCCACCAACTAGTTGCATCATGACATTTTAAATGTCTATGACAACCCAACAGCTGTTGTTCAGCTTTCGATCAAACGAACTGACCAACCAGCATCCTCACCGTAAAAAAGCTAAATTTTAGAGAAGTAAGCTGTTCTTAACCTAAGAGGATTTTTGGTTATTTGCAAGGTTAAACACACAGCTATTACTAACTGAACTCCATTTACAAAATGTAAATTGAATTTGAGTTCTTTTTCAAATTTTCTGTTCCAAGATACCTGTCGCAGCGCAATAGCGACTCCGGCTATAGTTGGGTTGTGAGGGCCACCCTGTAAGCTAGGAAATACGGCGAAGTTGATGCGAGACTCGAGATCGTACATGATTTCCTTTCCTGTTTTCTTGTTCACGCTTCGAACGCCCTTTCTGCAAAAAAAAAAATGTTCATAAGCGATTGTTTGCAAATGTGGTTTTTAAAATAGCAAAATTATGTTTCTATACTTGCTGTCCTGCAGATAAATTGAAGGCAAAATAAGGCTGAAGGGTCGATTTGTGATCTTAAAACCCTGGCAGATTTATGATCTTAAACCTTACAAAATCATAATCCTACAGTTAATATCATGCTGTAAGATGAAATGTTAACATAATGATTTACTTATTCAAAATTGGTAGGATATGAGTGTCTGCACCTAGTTTTGAGAATTGGACCAAGCAATCGAGCAAATAGAAGACATTGCACTCGATCAAGTTGGCAATGGACAACAATGCCTACCTTCGAAAACTGCTGTTGTCAAAGTTTACGAAAATAAAGAAAATCTGGAGCTAAACCATATTCACTCCTGACCAAATCGGGACCAAGCTGTGCTAAACCCGTCACGTAAACTGTGAAACGTATGAAAAACATCATGGGGAAGCCACTGAAAGTAAAAATCTTATTCTTTGCCTAGTGTCTATCAACCACACTAATTACTACTAAAACTTCTTTTTGGCTGCTATTCTGTTCCTTTACAGCACTAGTAATGGTTGTCAAATTAAAGAGTTGAGTTAATTGATACAAGACTACAGCAAACTATACCTGAAAAATATCAAACCAGCTCTGGGACCTCTCAATGTTTTGTGCGTTGTAGTGGTAACAACATCACTATAATCGAATGGAGATGGCACCAATCCCGCAGCAACCAAGCCACTAATGTGGGCCATATCCGACAACAAGTACGCGCTGGTTTGGTCAGCGATCTGACAAAGAAAACGCTATCGAAAATGCAGTTTTTACATCAAAATCGATAACGAAGGGGGACAGCGTAAAGCAGGGGTTATAAACCTTTTTTGTCTCGTTTACCTCTTGCCAATTTATCTCCATCTTCCAAGTGGTCCACAAATTTCTGCTAGTCTTGCGGTGATCTCAAAAAAAAAGGTCAAGCCGAATACCCACTATTTTCTCTGTTTGGGCAATGAAAATGTGGCGCAACGGCAATCCAGTGCGACACTAACACTTTTTTAATACTGGAAATTGAAGTTTACTATAGTTTATAGTTCAGTAAATTTATTCCAGGGGTAGGCAAAATTTACCCCTGGCGTTAAGTAACATAAAACAAAGTCGGGTGGATTTTTAATTACGGAGTTATTTGATCTTAATATTCCAACCTCATGACTTGCATAGACATAATGCAGCCCCGGTTTCATGGGATTTCGAACGATAACTGAAGATCCAGAGCGAAGCCATAGAGTTTGAACAGCTCAAAAATGAACCCGAAGCTATTCCAAAGTGTAAGTAGTAGCTTACCTTAGCTCTGATATTTCAAAAACTTTGGTATGTAAGTTCACCTTCGAAAAATCAATACCACAAAATAACAAAAAAAGCCAAATGTAAACCAGTACCTCACGCATTCCTTTGTAGTCGATTAATCTGGAATAAGCACTTGCACCAGCTATGATCATTCGAGGACGAAAGAGCTTGGCCGTTGTATTCAACATCTCCATATCAATGTATCCGGTCTCGGGCTGTTATATTGAAAAACAGTTAAAACACTGTGCGTGTATTAAAAAAAATTGCTGGATTACATTTGGTAAAAATATGGCTGTTTTTGCTGTGAAGTTAGTATTGGGCCTTTAAGGTTAAAACTACGGTATATTTTTGAAAATACCAAAAAAGTAGAGTTGGTATCGCAAACATTCAACTTCTAGTAATCAAAATGATTGTAATAATTAGCATTTCTTTTCCTCAAAATCAAATCTTCAATAAACTCGCAGTAATAGGTTGAAGCGCGGTACGAATTGTCAGGGCTCATATCCACGTGGTTGCGTCTCACCAATACGGCTTCGACCGAAAAAATTTCGCAGCAGTGGCAAATTGTTGGCAATTGCAGAAAGTAAATTAGCATTACACTGCTAATAGACAACACAATCAATAAATATTTCCATAAATCAATTGTTACAGGTCTGGATGAAACAGCAACATGAAAATAGCTTAATTCCTTTGAAATAGCAAACTACTGTTGCAGACGTATTCTGCTGCAATACTTTTAAGCTTATACTTACATTGAGACGGTATGGCATAGATTCGAAATAAATACTAGTAGACGAAATTCTTTTAGTGTCAGTCATGAATCCGTGAGTTAAACTAGAAAAAAAGTTACGTTAGAAAATAACAAAACTCCCCAAAAAGTGAGCAGGGTTTTGCAGTGGGTTGCACCCCGAATTTGGGTAATGATTTAATTGAGCCAACTCTACACACTATATTGCCATTTTCAGAGCAAAAATTAAACTCAGACAAAATCCTTATACCTCATGCTTTGATTACTAAGAATTTTCCATAAAATTAAATTCTTTTAGAAAATATTTGGATGGGGTCATTTGAATTTAGAATTATTATATAGCGTGAAAATATTTGCAAAACACTAACTTCATCCTTCAGCTTATTGAACATACAAAACTAAATCAGCAGCATACACTGTAGAAGTCTAGCTAAGTTGATTGGACCAAAACGAATGTGCATTGTACAGTTTGTATGAAAAATTCTAGAGTACCTTATTTGTGATATTTTGTAAAGACATTTAGATTTTTGAACCTGGGAAGTTTTGTTTTCATCACATTGCTATCTTGTTGAGTATTAACGTAATATCAACAAGATAGCCTCTTTTCACAAAACATTATCTTTTCAGTGACTAGCATATGATACATAAGATTGATACCAGTGCCATCAAAAAAGTCGGATAGTAATTTAATACAACCCCTCCGATTTGAAAGTTAACAAACACAATGTAACAACTGAAATCTTCAACTTAAAATGTTGAGCATTCTGCAACAATGCAGAAAAACGAGCCAATTTATACTGTTAGTAAAGCTAAGCTAGATACAAACATCAGTATATTTAATTAAAACTTGCACAACAAAATACAGTCAACTTACTGGCCACCATCAGGTAAATCAAGACCCATTACACGGTCATGTGGTTTCAACAATGCAGTATAGACAGCAAAGTTTGCAGGAGATCCTACAAAGTCAATAGTGCAGTTACAACAAGCTTTTAGTGGTACTGCTTAGTCAGTGCTTTTACAAACCGTATCGCAGTTCAAAAGTTTTTCAAAACCACGATTTCTTAAACTCTATTTGACATAATAAATTAAAGATGTTAGCTAGTAAAGTTTTGAACGATAGAGAGGTTTAAAAGTATAAATTTCACCTGAATATGGTTGCACGTTAACACCCCATTTTTCGGGATCTAACTGGAATGCTTCCAAGGCTCTCTTCTGACATAATCGTTCTAAATCATCCACATTTTCTGTGTTGCCGTAATAACGTTGGCCTGCAAAATAATGAAATACGATACTGGTAAAATAGGTCTATCAAAAACTTGTAACAAATCCACCAAAAATTTAATGTCTTTTTCTTTTCTGGCAATTTTATATCAGACAATGCTGGTGAACACTAATTGGTGTAGCATCACGGCCCATTAAGCAACAAGCTGTAAGCAAATTGACAAACTTCATATATAGGTTGATTGATCAACTGAGCTGGTCAACCTCATTGGAGAGCTTCCTATTGACTGTATGATGCTACAAGTGGTGATCCATCTTCTCTTTTAAACTTGGTGCGATGTCAGCCTCCCAGCTCCATCACCAAAACAAAGATGGAAAAAATGTAGCATCACACTTCATTAGCAATGAAACACAAACTAAACGTAAATCAAATCAATAAAGTTAAAATTGCTCTAATCACATTATTTTTTAGAATGCAAAACCAAGTCAAGTTGTACAGCGATGGATCACACAATCGAACGCATCCTTTTGGTGGGTGGCGTGATGCTAAATTGAAATTACAACATAACACAATGCGCAAGTTTAAAGTACTGGTACTGAAACTATTTCAGGACAATGATATGACACAAACACATAGCGATTATAAAATTTGTATTGGAAAAATTATGTTTGTTCTAGCAAACTTTTCTTTACTATGAACCTATGCCATCATGAAGTTGATTTTTTATCAGCAAATCAGCATTTGTATTCAGCACAGGTCGAGTTTTGGACTTTCTATTGTTTACTAGTAAAAAATCACCAATTTTCATGGCGCACATCACCAAAACCTAAGAGAAAATTTTGCTATGAATCGCATTACTGTTTCATACCTGGATAACCCTCTGAATACTTGTTTGTGAAACATGAGGAGAGAGCTTCACACACTGCTCGAGAGGTAAAATTCTAAACACACATCAGGTGTAATCAATTACCCAACAAGAGCATTTCAGATCTTTTATTATACTTGCTATACTACGCCAAAGTGTGTGTAATGAGTTAGCAATGCCCATCTCTAAGTTGCTGTGGCCACACAAAAACTTCTTTTGAAAAGTTAAAATGATGGTAAGGCATTGGCAAAACTATGTTTATTTACCTAGACTAAAATTTAAACTCTGAGACCTCCCACTTTAGGAATATTTACACTACCGCTCCACCAACTGGCTGAACCTAGCCAAAAATGCCTTTAGAATTACAAAAGTACATCATTATTAAAAATGTAAACAAAAATTGCAGGCAGATTGATTATACAATATGATATACTGGTACCTCCGAAGCAATCAATTCCAATCCTCGAAGTTGTCTATCTTTTTCATTCTTTATCAAGCACAATATTTCAGGGTCATCTTGGTCAATTGTCTGATTTCCATTCCAAGAAGATGTGGTTCTCTGAAAAAATCATAAATCTTTGAAATTGGCAAGATGAAAATATCAGGGTTCTATAAATCTAGCTAAATAAAGAAGTCAACAGTACCATAATTTGTTGTTTCAACTTCACAATTATTGTTGCTTTACTTACTACCAATTTTAATTTAAGAACACAATTACAAACCTGAAATGGTAAAAAGATTTAAAAAACAAGAGTTGTAAACACATCTGACATTGGGACAATATCAATTGTTATCAATATAAGAATGATATCTGATAGGCCTATGCAGTTTCAGTTTGCATTTGCAATACATTAATAGCTCAATGCTTACGTAGTTTTTAGCTTTCTGCTATTTTAATTGTTGTAAACTTAATTACTACTTTCTTTGTTTTAATGAAAAAAATTGCTTCACAAAAAACAAACTACGTGGCTAGCCTATACTTAAGTAGAACCTCAAATCAAATGCATTCATTTTAATAAAAAAAAAAATGTAATCAATGCACTGGTTTTGTTTATTTGTACTGGTACCTATTAATCAATAAAGAGTCTGTTTGCTCTGTCTTTTCTATATCTCCTCTTCATAATAACAGCAAATTTTATTGTAACAAAAATCATTGGCTAGTTAAGAGGCGGGCAACTTTAAGTTAATTAACTTACCGCAACTGTTGTAGAGAAATGTTTGCTTTTTCTGCAATGAGCAACAGCTTTTCCTCGAAACAATAATGTGTATAATCGATTCATAATAGAGTATAGAAATGTCAAATTATTAGGCTTAGGTTAGCAAGTTAGTAATAAAAAAAGGCTACATACAGAATAGTGAATAAATAACAGTAATAAGGTAGCCTATTATTAAGGAAGAGGCTTGGCAAATGTTCCATTTGCACAGACATTTTGAGATAAAGCCAAAAAAACTAACTCTAACCTTAACCCTAATCCTAGCCCTAACCCAAAGCCTAACCTAAACCCTAACCCAAACCTTTAAGTGTAATAATCAAAATAAAAATTTCCAAACACAAGTGATGTCACCAGAATCTTTGTTTATTTAACCGCGCAGGTTCCATTCGTGCAGTCACTTCGTAATATTAAAGGCAGAGCTTAAATTGCATACTAGCCACTAGCATGATACATGTAGTTTTATTGGAAAAATCGATAACCTAACCCTACGCTCAACTCCAAAAAAACGAACTTGAAGTCTAACCAAAACTATAGCGAGCAAAAAAGTGCAGTTTTATTTCTGATTTGTAGGCCTACTCAAGTCAGCAATGATTGATCAATGTTACTGCACGCTAGCATGCAAATAAGCACTTTAATTATATTATTACTAGTAAAAAACCGGTTTGACAGCCTAGACTGCTTCACACCTAACAGTAGCCTAATACTGCATCCAGCATAACACGGCAGGTATAGTTAATTACTTCACCGTCCCTTACTAACTTCACCTCCGCAAGATATAGCGACCTAATGCAAGCATTGCCAGTTGCCCACCATGGTAGGAACCTGTATTGCAAATTCATAGCCTGCAAAGTGCAAAGCAAACTCCCAAGCAGCGCACCATCAAATCTGTATGCAAAGTAGCATAGGCTAACCAAGTTAAAAGTTTTTTAAAATTTTCCACTCACGGTGCGGTTCCTGAATCGTGGTGCGACTCACGCGGAGTCACCTTGTGGCGTAGCCGTGGCCACGGCGTAGTTCGATGACACACGGAATCACAGAGAACATGGTTATGGAACTTACGATTACGACTTACAAATCGAACGTTAGACCACAAAAAGTGGCAATAATGATGTTAACATATTTGTGACATCAGTTTTGAACATTCATCATCTCATACACGTAGTTTGCTTGTTGTAAAAATAGCGGATCAGAGGTTTGAAGAGATACTGCTTGAGATCGATTTTATAGAAAAAATGAGAACTACTCGAGGTAACAAAGAGCCAACAGGTGCCCCGAACCTTGTTCGTTTATCCGCGAAAATAGATTTAATGCGTTTGACTCCGCATCATTGCACCTTTGTGTTTCGAACTTTTTGTGACATCTGAAAAGGATGACTTTGCAAAGTTCCTTGCACAATATCGCACATCGTGCCTTGTTTATTATACAAAAAAATTCGTAAATTGGCAATTTCTTGCTGAATAACTTGTGCAATGTTTGATTATGAATCATCGCGTTCTTTATTCTGCAAGAAATTTTGCAAAGTCATCCTTTTTCTGATGTCACCAAAATTGGAAACGCTTGCCAATGATATTGAATCAAACGGATTAAATCTATTTTTCTGAATAAGGGGAATGGTGTGTGGTGCCCCACACTCTCCTGTTGCCTCCTTTTCTCAACACTTGTTACTCTCCGCTTTTGAGACCGTCATTTTTTCAAGATAGCGTTTTTGTAGTAGTATGTATATAGATATATATTGGCGAATTTTCTCACATGAGGTCTTTTTCTTGCAAATTACAAAAATCTTGCACCTTTACATTTGTGTTTTACTGTTATGGATATCAAATCAAATCAACAGAGGTGGAGTCCTTGAGGACGTCCTTGGTCTCGAGGACACTTTTTCAAGTTCTTGGTCTTGGCCTCAAAGCCTACAAGTCCTCAAAAATGTCCTGTCCTTGGCTCAAGGATAGCATTGTTTTTAATTGGTTAAAAAGAAAAATAACCAAACAAAAGACAACGTAAACTTCTAATCTGTCAATTTGTTTCCTTTCCTTATTTGAAAAACAATGAAATGTGAATCATGTGATAGCCAACTAAGCCAGGTTATTCCGAAACTTATTTTAAATGACATAATGTAAAGCTCTAATCGGAGAATGAGGGGGCCAAAAGCATTGTGGAAAATTATTGTTTTTACTTGTATTAATACTACCGGTGCAGGTGGTACAAAGTGCAAAGTAGAGATGGCAACAGCTCAGCGTACGCGGCCGCGCGCTGTTGTTGGTGCACCGCGCCGCGCAGCGTGGCAACTAAAATCTGCATTACGTCACAGCATCAGTGCAGCGCCGCGTACAAAAATTTTTTTACCTTTTTTTTTACAATTATTGCTGGTGATTTTCTCTTTATGAACAACAATGGTTAGTCTGGATGTAACTATTATATGAATTGAAGACAATGCATGCTACTAAAACAGGAAAAGGTGCCTTCAGTTCAAGTTTATTTTTTCAGAATTCGGAGCATTCTAGAATCGGCTATTTTGGCTACAAGAAACTTAGTTTTGATCGGCTGAACGTATTTTTTTTTGACACCAACAAAAAGATTTTGGTTTTAGTAGGCTAGACTAGGAAAGGTTTAGGACGTTGGGTGAGCAGGGGTGCCGATCTTCGTTGAGCATTGGAGAGGATAACTTGCAATTTTACCCCAATTTTGCCCTATTTTCAACTTTGGAGGGGATGAACCTCGACCACGATTTTTTTTCAGGTGAGCAAATTAAGTGAAGACTAAAAAAAAGGTCTTTATCAAAAGAAGGAAAACTTTGTTCCCCAAATTCTAGAGGAGACTTGCGTTCAAATGCACACCAAATTCAAATTATTGGGGGGATGCAGACTATACTCAAATTATTGGGGGGGATACAGTCAAATTATTGGGGGAATATATCTCCCATCCCCCCTCGGCACCCTTGTCGGTGAGAAGATGAAACAAAGGCAGACAAATGTAGAAGAAACAGATTTGTGGGAAACAATCATCAGAGTAGAGGCACAAAACAAAGCCTAGCGACACACCCTCTTTGTACGCAGTAGGCCTATGGTATTGGTACAAGCCCAAGGCTAGACAACAGTTTCTACTACACATGCGCTAGCAGTTCAGAGTGAAAGATTTGGTTCAGTGTAGCCTATTCGTCAACAGGTCATGGCATCAAGAATTAGGCTTTCGGTCCTATGTCTGGAGCCTATCTCAGATCTGGTAGACCTATGTCTGTATGTAGTAGAGTACGAAGACTAGGCTACACAAATTTCCAATGACAAAATAGCCTACCGGTACGTAGTAGCAAAATTTATTCCACAATCCAACACACATGTAAACGGCAAACGTATTAATACATAGGGTAGTTTCATACAAGTGCAGTAGCTTGTGACAGCATGCAGAGCACGTGATACCTTATATTTCATTATTTGAGCTACTGGTTCAGGATTAGTACCGCACAGTAGTTGCATGAAATCATCAGGTAGACTGGTAGATTGTTTTTGATTGCTAAAACATGGTGCAGAAAAACTGAGAGGAAGCACACACATGGCAGATTAAACCTGAAAACCTATAATTGAAACGACTGATCTTACGTGGCGTGTTTTTTAGTTTTAACTTGGCCATTTTCAAAGTTAACGAAAGTGAAGTTTCAGACTTTTACTTATAACTCAATAATGGTTTGGTCTAGCTGCATGAAATTTTGACAGCAGTTTGAGATTCATAAGTTATTTGTGTGTGCCAAATTTCAAGGCAATAAGTCCGATAACTTCAGGTTTAGGACCCGAAAACTACTTCAAAAGTTTGGTGTAAAAAGCGGTCTTAATGAAAAACGGTTTAAGTACGGCAAAAAATATTTTACATGGTTATATGTCGTAAGATACTCTTTTATCTCTACCTACACTTTTAGCCGCATTGAGTTTTTTTTCTTTTTTGATTTTTTGCTTTCTAAATTTTGTGCACTCTTCTTCACCTAAACCACACAACATTAATATCTAATTTTTGTGTAAATTTGTTGGGCTGCAAATGCAATTTTGTCTCCTGAAATTTTTTGAGGCTTCTCCCCAGAACCCCCCCCAAAATGGGGCCCTAAAAAACTAATTTTTTGAATTGCTCAATCTAGGGTGATAGTTTTTTGTTTATATTGATAGATATTTAAGCAACAAATAGTTTGACATACTATGGAGGTACCACCCCCCCAGGGGCCCCGAAATGGACTCCACAGAAATTAGTTTTTTGAACGGCTCAAGCTTAGGCATTACTTTTTTTATACCGGCAGATGTTTAAAAATTAAATATTTTGACATGGTTTGAGAGAGCAACTCTTTTGAAAACTCTCCAAAATAATACCCCTAATATCAATTTTTTATATGTCATAAGCTAGAGAGCTAATTTTTTTCTGATGTTAGTGGAAATTTGAAGGATATTTAACTTGCGGTGCGGCGCGGTGCAGCGTGAGCTTGGTTGTGTTTGAATGCGGTGTGGTGCAGCATGCGGACAAAGTTTGAGGACGCAGCGCAGCATGCGGATGCATTTTTTGTTATCCGCGCCATCCCTAGTGCAAAGCACTAAAGCCATCAATAGCCATAACAACAAATCCGGGGATCTGAACATGAACAATTTATTTATTTTATTTATTTATTTGTGTCAGACTCAACAAAGGTCCATAATAACACGAAAAACAAAAACACCCAAACAAATTTATCAAGCACAACACAAAGCATAAACATGCCTGCTAATTTAGCCAAAATGTAATTTTGAGTAATGTCTCGAAAAATCAGAATCAAGAAAACATGCAGAGCCAAAAATTTGTTGAATGTAAGCGTTTGGAGAGTGCTTGCATCTTATGATAAAATTTGCAGTATGTTTTCTCATTAACGAATAAAAGGTTGAGATGCCGTAATTAACCATAGTTTTATGGATGTGTATTCTTCTAGGGAGATTAAAAAGTATACGATATGCATTGTTGTAAGCTACACGAAGACGATTTATACTGGACGCAGGATAACGACACCGAAGATTGATGCCGTAAATAGAGGAACAAAAATAACGATACAAAATGTTTTTTACATTAACAGAGCATTTGAAAAACCTAGTACGAAGCATATTAGCTATGCAATATATAGATCTTACTCAAGCTTTGATATCAAGTTCATCAGAAAGAACACTGCTAATTGTAACGCCAAGGTATTTAATACTATTCACAAATTCAACATACTGGTCATTCACAGTTAGATTATGATCAGTGGTTTTGAAGAATTTGCAAGGAAAATACATAGCTTTGGTTTTCCAGCAATCGAAGACAGTATTGTGCTTGGCAGCAAATTCAACGCAAGTATCAACAAGCCTATGTAAACCTTTGAAAGTAGGAGCAAAGCTGCAAATGTCATCAACGTACATAAGATTGGTTAAACACTTGTCCCCAATACAGCAACCAATATCCAGTTGATTTGACTTTCCAGAATGCTGATCCATGTAGATATTAAACAAATAAGGGCTCAAAATTTCTTCTTGTCTGACCCCATTGGTTATGGAGAAACAGTGTGAAAAGACATTATTCCATTTAATAGTGATCATTTGGTTTTTATACCAATACATAACAAATTGCACCAAAATTAAAGGAACCTGCTTTTCAATAAGCTTCTGAAATAAAATATAACGGCAGACTCGATCTAAAGCTTTCGAGGAGTCCAGGAACATTGCATACAGGGGAGTATCATGTTGATTGTAATGGTTAATGGCTTGTTTCAGCAAAAATACACAAGAATCTGTGCCATGTCCAGATTTGAATCCAAACTGATTGTCACAAGTATGGAGAAATGATTCTTTAATATGAGCACTCTATGAGATAGTGCTATGTGGATAGAAAATTTTAATCAGAATAACGTTGGGGTCTCTTGTTAAAATTTTCCATTGCGTAACGCTCCGTACGTAATGTTTTGCGATATTTTGTATTTTTTTACAATATTGGGCTATTATTCGGTATTGATTTCTGATTGATTTCAAACTTAACTCCATGCAGACCAAAATTGCACTGTTTGCTGTTAGCATTAAGTAGGCTTAGCTTGTAGATTTCGGAAACAGGTAGTAGATAGATTTTATTAGTGGTAAATTTTGAAGGTTTCGAGTAGCGAGTTAGTAGCCTACTGGGAAATGGAGGTCGGTAAGTTGTAGGCAAAAAGTTTTAAAGTAGCCATATTGCACAGAAAGATAGATATAGTCTAGAGACGGTAAGGGGGGCCGATTCCTATTAAAAAAGTTTTTTTTTTTGGCTAATAAAATAAAATTGATCTTGTCGCCTGAAGAGTCCCTTGAGCAAGGACGAAACGCGTCGCGACGGCTCAAATCCATTTATTGTCACATATTGTCATTAAATCATTATTCATTTTGTGAAACAATGTCCCAAGTGCTCTTGTCCTGAACCCCTTTAAATGAATTTGATTAGAAATGATTCTAAATACTTTAGCAAAATTAATTCAAACAGTTTTGAAAAAATCGAAGCTGAAGCAATAGGTCTATAATTATTAACATCTCTAACGCTATTTTTGTTACTTTTTACTACAGGGGTGATCACAGATGCAATACAACGGTTAGGTATAAAGCCATGAGTCAAGCACACATTAAACAGCATACTAATATGAACAGATATCAAGGGATGTGGGTAAATTAAATGCTTAGTGCATATGTTGTCTAAGCCAGGAGCACATTTTCGTTTTAATTTATGTAACTGAGCTTGAATAAGCCCTACATTGCAGAGAGGCAAAGGGTTCAACTCATTAAAGTCACAATTACTTAAAGTTTGGTGCACAAAGTGTTTCGCAACGGATTCCGCTTCAATTTCAGGAAAATTCATGAGAGATTTATAATGATCTTCCCACATATTAGCAATGTTTTGATCGCCAGTTTGACCATTTACACAGGTGGAAACAAGAGTTTTGTATTTGTTGTAATTTGCTAAATTAATATGCTTCCAAAAATTTGGTGAAGATTGGCCCGAGGTAAGACTTGCTGCAATGTTGTCGGCAAACAACTGGTCATTCATAGATTTCGTTTTTCTCAGAACACATTTAAAAGTTTTGCGAGAGTTAATCATGTTTTCATATGCAAGACCTGCAATAGGTTTCTGAAGCTTAATCCAGTTTAGATAGGATTGCCTTGCTGCTGCATGAGCAGCTTTTACATTTTGATTCCAATTAGGTATTACCGGATTTTTTCTTACACGGCTTGGTTTGTTTTGGCTCAGACTGGTTGATACTTTAAGTAGTGAGTCGACAATCTGATCATAATAGTGTTCAGTAGCAGCTACGCGAGAGTTGTTTGTGCAATTAGTATTTTTGCAATGTATGGCTTCTACAGGTGGAAGAATAGAGCTCATTAGAATTCGAGTCAGGTTGAAGTACTCAAACTTTTGTTCATCAGAAACTTTACCCCAAGCCACACCAAAAGGGCTCGACCTATTTTGCTGGAGTTTTTCGTCAAAGTCTTCATATTGTCGTGAGTTGCAATTAATTGCAGCCTGACAAGGGCGGTGATTGCTAATGCTATAACATGACCGAGTATATTCTACGAGTAAATTCAGAAGAAAGTATCTATGTGATAATGAAATTAAAACAGAATTACCAAGAATGGCACATTGATTTTATACTACAGTGTAAGATTAGTATATCTCGATGTAACTAACGAAACGTATCTTGAGAACGACAACTTGTTTTGAAAATACGCGAGCGCAAAGAATTTGGTTTGAGATAAGGAAGAACACAACTCTAATCACTAGCAAGCGATCTGGGGGGCAAATCACATCCATTAAACAATTTGTGAGTTGGAATTCGCCATACAGGACTCCTACGTAATAAACTATTGGATCCCAAAAAACGCTGCATGAAGAATTATTAAGAAATTGCAGTAAGTGTGAAGTTAAATACCAAAGTTGTTCGATTGCCTGGCGAGATGCGTGTTGTACTTTATGAAATTTTTACACTTTGCCATTAAGATGTGAGGAGGTGAAGTCTCCGCGAAAAATTAGACGATTTTTAGAAAAATTAACGGTATATTATTTTTCCGTTTCTACATACAATGGTGGACTCTTTGAAGAGGGGCCCTGGGCAAATGTCTCCAATGCCTTCCTTCCTAATACGACCCTGCTGGTATCCCCATGTTATTTTTTGTAATTGAATACCTTCTTCGTCTTCTTCTTTCTTCATTGCCCGCTTTTCCGTGAGGGCTGCGGGGGCGGCAGCTCGAGATTAAGCCGCCACACTTCACTATCTTCCATCACCTCCATCGTTTCGCTTGGGTGAAGTTCCAAGCGATTTTATCCAAGATCCTCCTTGTAATTGGTTCATCTAGTTCTAGATCATCTAACTGGTCTTCTCCCATTTGCTTTGGCAAGTAAAGCTTGTTTGGGGAGTCTTTCCGGAGGCATTCTGCTTACATGGTCAAACCATCTAAGCTGCAATCTTTCAATTCGGAGAAGTAACTGCTCGATGTTGAGAGATTTTCAAATCTCAGAGCTTCGCACCTTGTTAAACAGTGCAACTCCTTCGCTTCTTCGTAAAAACCTCATTTCGGACGCTTGTACTTGTGATTGCACTATTTCGATCATTACCCAAGATTCTCGATCAAAAGTGAGAATAGAAACAAAAATTGTTTTGAAAATTGAGAGCTTTGCCTTTTTCGACAATTCTTGTTTCATGACAACCGAATAGCGTAAAGCTCGCATTACTGCACTAGCCTTGCCTATTCGGGTATGAAGGTCTTCGTCTTCCTTCCGTGACTTGTGAATACAACTCCAAGATACTTAAACTTCTCTACCTGCGTTAAATTTAACAAAGAGTCTTTTGGCGGCCGAAACGTTCACGTTCATTCATTGATAGGCATTAGATGTGAAAAAGACATCACATGCACTAAAATGTAAAGAAAAGATTGGCTTAAAATAAGAGTAGGGAAATTGTGAGAAAACGAAAGTTTTTCTAGCTTTGAGGGGTGAAACACTAGCCAATTCTCGTAGTTTGCAATAGTTGAAATCGAAATGTAATTCTTGAAATGCTTTATTCTCATTTTGGGGTTGCGGTTGCAAAAATATTTAACAAATACTAAAAGATATCCTCTGCAAAAAAGTTTCTGAAAACCCTGAATCTGTTTTTCAGCCTGAGCTTTCAGGGAAAAGGAAACTAAATAGTATTTACCTTTCCAGTAACATCGCATGACCTATCCAATTTTGGAAAAAAGCCTCTTTTGTCGGAAATTCAGGCTTGGAGAACATACTCAGGGTTTCCAAAACCTTTTTAAGGGGAGATGTTTTCGTTTTTGTTGAATATCTTGGTAACTGCAGGCCCAAAGTGAGAACGAAAAATTTCAAAAGTTGTATTTCAATTTTAATTACTATAAACTATCGGAATTGGCTAAACCAGTGCCGCCGCTACTGGAGGTAATGCCATCCCCCTAACGACCGCTTGTGCCCCCCCTCCATTTCGGTTTACTCAGAATACGTTCATGGAACATCACCTAACGACAAGACAATAATGGAAAAAGAAATAATAACGTTCAAACGTAATTCTCGTTTAACGTTTTCTCGATTCCTGAGAGAAATTGCTGGCCACCAACTGCCATACGAAAATGTGACCCGATAATGCTTCTTATGATGTGTCGCGGAATATGGATGAAGCCTATAGAATGGTTACCGGTACCGGTACTTCTTTAGTGATTACGACCTGAAACAATACGTGAAAACGTTTTTTTAAGACCAACTGCTTTTGTTATTTTGTGTTGCACACTCAAGATTTTTTAGGTAGCAGTCAGTGGCGCAACCGGGGGGGGGGGGGGGGGGCAAAGGGGCTTCAGCCCCCTTTAGCCAAGTCATTTAAGAAGATTTAACCCGAAAATGCAAGCGTAAAAACATGTTTTGGACTTGACCTGAAGTACCTGTACAAGGGGGCAGAAGGGAATAGGCTATTTAGTTCTTTCAATGACTTCTGAATTTTTGCACGTTACTGTAGTTATTCATGTGTCTTCAATAACATGCAAAATGTGATTGAAATGGCGTTAAAATCGCTATTTTTGCCGCGAAATTACGAAAATCTCCTAGCGGCTAGAGGCTCTTTTGTGATTAAAAAGTGTGAAAATTTTGCCGACCATAATTTAGAAAAATTGTGTTGTTGTCTTTGTTTCGCCCATTCCTTTCCTTAGCCTCGAGAGGATCTGTCCTCCATAAGTCAGTCCTTGGCCTTGGATTCGTTTTTTTTTTTTTTTAGTTCTTAGCCTCGAACGTTATGTCCTCGACTCCACCTCTGCAAATCAAGTTGTGGTTATCAAGATGATCAATTTTTTACAGGTGGAACAAGGTTTGGGGCTTCTTTTGCTCTTTGTTACCCTAAGTAGTTCTCATTTTTTTAATAAAACCGATCAGCGCCAGTAGTATCTCTTCAAACCTATCTTTGATCCGCTATTAGTAGCATTAAATTCATTCTTGCTTGACCAAAAATAAATGAATTTTTGTTACTGATGAGTGATGGCGATTACTAAAATATTTTTTTTATAAATCAAATGGCAATATAGAAACTTTTATTTTTAAACTTGGCTCGTGTTTAAAAATGTTTTCATGTCGAGGCTGGGATTGACCCTGATTTTAGCTCTTGAATTTGAGCAAAAATGAGCCTCGTGTTCTTATAAAATTATTTTTATGAGAAAATAGTCCATTGCAACTACAGCTTGCTACTATAGAAACAAACAGGCCTTTATAAGTAAACGTTTGTGCCGAAAAATAAATAAATGAAAGAAAAGACCGTAAAATATTGATACGATTACCAATGATACGAATAGTATGTAATATTTTTATTATTTTTCAGAAAATTCCACAATCTGCTGTATGATTTCACAAATATAATAATTTTTTTAAATTGAATAAAATTAGTTTATTTTAATGAAATCAAGAAACGACAATATCAGCAGTACGCGATAACAATGTAAACGGAGATGAAAAAATGTCAAATTCAGAAAACGTTTTAAGAGCAAAAATTTATTTGCACCACGCTCCAGCGAGATAACCAGAACTCTCATTGGGTGTGTTGCTGCAAGTGCAAAGGTTTGTTCCTTGACAACTCTGCTGCCAAGGCCCCTCATGATAGGTTGGTTTGTTGCATGTGATTACGCATTGCTTCCGGCAGACTGGTACAGTGGTAATGGGATTAGCTTGAATGCAGTTACACGCAGTTGAAGATTTGATGGACGCGCAACTTCCCATACTGCAGTTGTTGCTGCAACCTATTGCGAATAAACAAAAGTAATGTTTTCTTTTTCTTGTCCTATTGCGTCAAAGCATGGCTGTACAAAGTTAACGAGGTCCAACCCCAACCACTATGAATTACTACGCCTGGACTATCAATGACCCTCAATTCCTGTTGTATATCAACAACTAACTTTGAACCTATGTGAGGACCAAATTCTTTCTACATTCAACGCTGTAATCAGTTATACTCGTATATCAGTCTCACAACGACAGGTCCATTGCAAAAGGAATACCCAGGCTTGTGCATGGGAATGGGAATACCCTGGGAATCCTATGGGAAATGTCCCATGGAATGGGATGGGACAGCACACATTGTATTTTCCATGAGACAGTAGCCATGTGATAGCCTTTTGGTAACGTCATAACTAAATAGATTGGCAAACGGCAAGCATTGGTAAGGAATACCAAACCAGGCCCTGTGCCACGGGGGGCATTCCGGGGCCGTGCCCCCCAAATGACTGCTTGTGCCCCCCCCCCCCAAGCGAGGACTGTGCCCCGAAGAAATTAATAGGCTCGGGGCTACTGGAATGCAAATAGAGCCCTGAGACTTGCAAAATAGTGCTTATTGCTCTAGAATTCGTGAGCAAGAACTGTTTTTTAATAATTTTTGCGTGGACTCAATACGGGATTTCATGAAACATTGCGTATACTTTGGTACGAAGACCTGTTTTTTTTGGGTCTTCACCTCACATTTCGTGCACAATCAGACGATTTTTGAGATGAAAACCAGAATTTGTGGACATTTTTGCACTGAAGACCTTTTTTTTGGTCTTCACCTTTATTGTTTGAGCCACACTCTCGAATTCACATAAATAAAGTTCTCGTGCACCCCCAAAATTTATTTATGCCCCCCAGTCACGCTATCCAGGCGCTGGGCCTGTACCAAACCCTAAAATTTATAGTGATCCGGCCACTTTGGTTGATCAAGCTCAAGGCTACTCCCAATAGTGCAATCCAACAATTGAAAGAGAAAAAGTAAGGCAGAAAATTTCGGTTTTGAATGTATCTCTCTTTGTACCTGTAGTTCTATCTAGTACACTTTATACCCAAATTTTCATAAATTTATTAACTTTTATTGAATTGAATTTTGATGGGAATTCCATAGGATGGGATGGGATGGGATAGGCATGAACTGCTATGGCAGGGGTCGGCAACTTTTTGAACTAGTGGGCCACTTTCAGTCCTAACAAGGTTCGAGCGGGCCGCCACCGTTCTAGCGGGCCTAAAGAGAAAGGTCTTCGCCAGAAATTCTGGATTGTTTTCGAAAGAATCGGTGGCGAAGACCACAAAAAAGTTTTCGCCAGGAAATGAGAATCATTTCAGCGGTTTTATTGCTGCATACCTCTCATTGAAAAAAGAAAAAAGCTCGCGGGCTGAATGACAATAAAAGGTCAGGGGCCGGGTAAAATGCCTTGGCGGGCCGCATCCGGCCCGCGGGCCGTAGGTTGCTGACCCCTGTGCTATGGAATGGGATGGGACAGAAAAATATGTCCCTTGGACAAGCCTGGGAATACCACTTTTGCTAGTTGCGTTGGCAATATTAATACAGTAATTAGCGAATGATTAATTCGGTACTCAATCATACTGGGCAAAACCGTAATTCCACAAGACTTGCTCATTGCACAAACAGTACTCATCAGTTTCGAAAGAAATAATTTTACCACAAAGGAAAGCGATAAAATACGCACACTTTATTAAGAGTTTTTCAAAGCATTATTCGTTCTCGATCGCACTTTTAAGTAAAATTACGATTCTATTTGTAATTATACTCGCAGTAAAATAATACTGCTAGACTGTTATGCAGTAATTTTACCTTTTAACATATCGGAAACGTTGTCTTCATATCTTTCGGGAATGTTTCCTTTAGTGTAGTAATGGGCAACAACAACCATTTTACTTCCCATTTTCTGCATTCCACACCCAACTTTGGTGGTGTTTTTCCAGACTAATTGCGAGTATCGTCCTGCGAAGAAAAATAATTCACTTAAAGATTGGGTTATTTGTAATTATCACCAAAATTAAATAAATTAATGGACTTTGTCACTGTCTTAATATGTGTCTTTGTCAGAGGTGGTCAGTAACGAAGCCGTTTTACTTAAGAAGTATTTGCAGTAACGAGCTACTTAACTACTTTTTATTTCTGCTACGAGTACCTTTACTTTACGCGTACTTTTACTGTACTTTTATTTTACTCGTACTTTTACTTTACTTCAGGTAATACCGTATTTTCTTGGAGTAACGCTACTTGAGTGGAAATGACATTCATTAAAATAGAAGTAGATACCTAAGCCAAGTTTAATTGATGATCTTACCACAATTTGACGTAAAAAGATTTTTCTATTCTTGTTTTATCTGGCAACTTTGCTTATCGAATGCATGTTGGTGCGGTAAATATTCTTTTGCGTATTTTTCACCGGTTACAATCACTTTGATGTCGCAGGTCAAACACCAAAGTAGGTTAAATTTAGATTAGGAATGGTTAGGGTTGGTTTTAGAGATAGGGGTACTCGTAACCTAAACTTAAAACCTACTTTAACCATAACTAAGGCTAACTCCAAGCCAAAATAACTTCACAACAGCAAACCCTCGAAGAATAAAGAAACTCGTTAAATTCGAAGCAACTTTCCACTTTCATTACTTGAAGTAGACTTAATTTTGACTACTTTCCTATACTTTTACTTAAGCAGGGTTCGAAATTAACGCTTGCCAGCTTGCCCGAGGCAAGCTGAAATCGCTTCAGGCAAGTTATTTTCTGGCTTCACTTGCCCAACGGGCAAGTCAATAAAATTCAGCGCATGAAGTGAGCAACTTCTACAAGATTATTTAAAAACGCAAATTACCGCTTTTGCTACAGTACAATAAAATAAATGCAAGTGTAGCTTTTGTATTCTTTATTTTAGCCCAATCACCGAACTTAACACTTAGTTTAATCGCACACACATCATTTCGCAATTAACACTTTTTGACAGAGGTGAAGTCGAGGACACGAGGCTCGAGGCCAAGAACACAAAAAGATCCGAGGCCAAGGACCAAGGACACAACGCGGAAGAGATCTCCAAAAAAATTCTTCGCCCCAAAACTTCGTAAATTTTCCGGAAAATTCAAGCGTTCTCCGTAAAAAAAAAGGTAGGTCTTCGGTGTCAAATTTGGTAAATTTTCCGAAAATTTCAAGCGTTCTCCAGGAAAACAAATGTCTTCAAAAAAATTTTTGCAGGCTTTCTGGCGTTCTTCAAGACGAAACAAAATTGGTCATGACTTTGGCCCATTTTCTACAAGTCAAAAAAGTGCTGTCTTCGAGCCGAAAACAAGGCATTTTCGAGAACTTGCAGGCTTCGAGGCTAAGGACCTAATCTTCGAGGCCAAGGACTTCAAATTGTGTCCTGGAGGACTACACCTCTGCTTTTTAATCGCATGCAGATTTGTTCGGTACTCAAACGCGCTTTGCAATTTTTTCGGAGCAAAATGTTTCGTTCTTTTTCAGCGAAAATTTTCCCACGCATGCCGCACTAATCGCTTTTTCGGATATCACAAGTACTACCCTGTGCTGTGAATAAGTGAGGTCAAAATTCTATAACTTTTTATTTAATTTTTAAGATCTTGAGTTCCTCTATCTTTCACGTAAAAAAGTTCAGCTTTTTAGCTGTTGCAGCTAGCGAGATATTCGCGATTGAAAAACAAAATGAGTTTCTAGCAAAAAGCAATGTAACAATTGAAATGATTACAATTCAAAAATCGAAGAAGAAAACTGAGATGCGATGCCAAGTGCGATTTTTTTGCGATAAATTAAAATTTTTTCGATGCGTTAAACTCGCCACTAGTTTCCGATGATTGATTGTTTTGATTAATTTTGAAACTAAAGTTTGTAATCTAAAAACGTGCTTCTTAAACTTTTTTGGTTTTGTTCACCCTTATCACAGATTTCTGCAAATCATTCACCCTCGATATAAAAATGATGTTTCACATATATATAACCAGGCTTTTGTTAAGGGGGAGCTTGAGCCCAAAAGTAAATCATTTTTTGTCTGAAAAACGTCTCAATTTGCTAGCGTGCAGAGCAAACCGGTGCAACTCACGCATATTGAGGATGGGGGTCTGAGGGCTGAGCTCCCAAGCGCAGAGCGATTTTTGTGATTTTTCAGCAAAAAAACAGCCATTTTAGCGGCATTCGAATCAAATTTCGTACTTCTTTGGAGCCATGTGAAAGATCTAACTAGATAAGATTTGAAAACCAGTTGAAGAATAAAATTACTAGCCTTTTCAAGACCCCCCTACTCACAGGTCAAGTCAAAACATGCTTAAACGCTTGCTATTTTGAGTTAAACTGTCGAAGTGACTTGGCTAAGAGGGGGGCTGAAGCCCCATTAAATGCAACTACAAAAAGAAACGTGAAATTACTCAAGTGTAACGTTGCCTGAGCACATAATCATTGTGTTCCTGCTTAAATAGGAAGTGAAATCTTTGTGATAGGTTGTTGCTTCCAGACAATTTCTATCTCTGCTGGTTCACCCCTCATTCACTCCTCTTTGTTGGTTCACCCTTGGAAAATTTTTATGCACCCTGGGGCGAACCATTCACCCTTTTAAAAAACACTGATCTAAAACAACGTAAACTAATGATCAGTCAGTGCAAGATTTTAGTTTAATTACGTATTGTGATTGTGGCGTAACCAGTACTTAAATTGTAGGGAAGACGTGGGGGGACGCGTCCCCCTATCGAGAGTTAGCGTCCCCTCATCGAGATTTAGCGTCCCCCATCGAGATTTGAGTGCTGGTTGATTGGAGCCTGTCAGCACGAAAAAATCTCACAAATTCCGGCCAAATTTCGTCCCGAATTGCGGTGAAGACCTCTTTTTTTTTTGGTCTTCACTTGATTTCGGGGACAGAAAGACATAATTTCCACTAAAGTACTTTCGCATTTCCAGTGCGTTTGTTCAAGACTGCAAAAGCGTACCCCAACAAAATCTTACAGTTGAAGTACTGGGCGTAATAAAACCTTAAAGCATTCTCAAACTTCTGCCTAAAAAGTGACTTTTGACAAAGCAGAAAAAACAACAAAAATAATGACAAAAATTGGAATAATCGCCCGCAAAAATCGAAGATTTTTTTTGTTGAATTTTTTTATGCAATAATGGATGTTGATTCTTTTGCATCTGTCGATGTGATATTTTTAGAAAAAAAGCGTGCAATGCGATAGCCATTCCAGAAAAAAAGGTATCTATTACGCCACTTTGATTTAAAAATCGCATACAAGAACTAGATTTTCTTAAAATACTGCATTTTCTTATTATGCAAATTCGGTAATAATAACGCACTTTTTCAAAACTAAACATCAAAATGCGCTGTGCCTCTTTGTTTCGGGCAAGTTGTGATTTCCTGGGCAAGCAAACATTTATCATAACTTGCCTTGTTGAAAAAATTTCGACCCCTGGTAAGTGAAAATATTTCGTTCTACTTCTGTTTTTACTTGAAGTAGATTTTTGAGTAAGAAGCAATACTTTTACCAAAGTAGGTTTTTCGGCAACTTTGACCAACTCTGGTCTTTATCAAACACGAAAAAAACTTAAACAATAGTAATGCAAAATAGTGGCTGTTCGCAATTAGATAGCATTGCGGTAAGGAGTCAAACTTTGAATTACGTGGTCGGAGGTTCGATTTCCTTTTTCGTTAGTGATGCCTCAAGTTGATATGCACGTTATGTAGTAAAGATTTCCGGAAATAATATTATCTAACTCCAAAATCATTTTCTGTCCGTTTTTTTTATTTATTTATGTATTTTTGGAGAAAATAGAGAAGAGAATATTGTGAGAAGTACTTCATAAGGTTTGTTTAACCCTATTTTACACGGAAAGAGGCCATTTTTTGCCGCGCTCTCGGTTTTTTAGTGATAAATCCCACCAGGAAACAGATTTTTATTTCAAATTAACTTGACTTTGAGTCAAATTTCATCCCAAATCCCGAAAATTTTAAGTTGCTAAGGTAACGGTATGCTTCCCAATTTTGAGGTTTCCCGAAGTCACTTTCCGAAACCTGAGCATTTTCTGGCCAAAATTTCACTAAAACGACGCCACAAGATGTTTTTGTGACGTAAATGCTTTGACTTAGGCATTTTATTACTTAGCATTAAAAAACAAACCTGCGTACAAAATTTGATCCGCCTGTGACGTCATTGCCAAAAAAACGACATTTTTCGAAAATATGGCCGTGACGTCGCAGTGCTGACGTCATCAACTTAAAACTCATTTTCTGAAAACTTTTGGTAAACACTAACCCGCTTCCCAAACTTGGTGTTCCCATGACTTTTGGTTTAGGAGTTAGATAGCGGGGCATTTTCCCTCACCCCCGTATAAAATGCATTGGTCAAATATCCCGCGTAAAATAGGGTTAAATGCCATAAAGATCTCAGCAACACTTCCTTACCGGAGTTCATCTTTCCACTTTGGCCTCCATACATGTACGTGAGTCTCTCTGCGTACCAATCGATTACAGCTTCATAAATTCCATATTTTTTGTTATCATTGACGCTAATTCCAACGTTTACTCCAATATCCATCATTTCTTGACAATCAAAAAAACAGTGCGTTAGCTAAAACACTTCAGCAAAAACTATTTTCTTTGTCACCCTTTAAGAAATAATATTGAACAATTAGTTATGACAAGTGTCAAGTGCAAAAACTGATCGAGTTTAAAATTAACTGCTGTTTGGTGACAATGACCAAGGTTTTTGTTCAGAGAGCAGCAAAAATTTATCCCATCATTCACTTCAATCTGATTGGTATATTGTAAACTAGGAACCATTTTGTAATCTGTAATAGGTAAGGACTTTTGTAGTAAATTCTATCAACTAAAAAAATCAGTCACAGTTCGATTATGTTGAAATGTCAACTTTTGAATTTTTTTCATCTTTAACTGAAATAACTGCACTGTATAATAATTTATAATCTGTAATAGTTTTTTAATTTATAATCTTAATTTATAATCTCTTTAAATGAAATTTATAATCTCTTTAAATGAAAGGCATAGTTAAATGAAATTTAAATGAAAGGCATGGTTAATTTATAATCTCTTTAAATGAAAGGCATACCTGTTTGTCTGCCTGCATAGGACGAAGGTGAACGGATATCTGTCTGCCCAAGCATATTTTTCTGCATCATTTCCTCTTCCATTTTATCTGAATTAGAACTCTCCATCATCTCCATTTGTTTCATCATGCTTTGTTCCATTATTTCAGATTCTTCTTTGTTCATCGTCATTCCCTCCATTGATTCCATCTTTTCCATGTTTTGCGTTTGTTCCAATTTTTCAAGTACGCCCCGTAATAATTCCTCCTTGACCTCTTCATCTGTCATATCTTTGCCTTCCATCATATTTTCTCCCATCATGTTTTTGCCTCCCATCACGCCTTGGCCTCCCATCATGTCTGTGCCTCCAATCATGTTTTTCCCTTCCATCATTCCAGTGCCTTCCATCATGTCCATGTTTTCCATCTTTGGTTTCATCATGTTCATTTCTCCCAGCATTTCTTCTTCGATCATCTTTTCCAGCATCATTTCTTCATCTCTCAATGCTTGCGGTTCTTGCATCATCATCATGTACATCACGTCATCGTCTTCAGCCAATTCCATCATCACTTCCTTTAGGGTTTCCATGGTTACTCCTTCCACAGCCAGTATCTCTGCATACATTTGTGCACTTGTGGCCAATTTTTCATCAAATTCCAAAGGACCTGCTCCGTGCAGACATCGGTAGTAATTATGAGCATTTACACACTGGTCCATCATGGAGTCGGAGGTCATGTCTTTGTACATGTCACAAGGATCTTCGTACGAATTGCTTTCTGGTTTCATTGGATACCCTAAAGATTAAGATCTAGTCAAAAACTTCTTCACAAACAACTGCGGTAATGAAAAAGTAATTAATCGCCCACTGTGAATGACAGCAATCAAAGTACAGTTGCAGTGTATTGCAGATTATTGCTTTAAAAAACTAAGACTCAATTGATATACTATTACAGAGTATGAAACTTCATTATGAACACATACACGCTCAAACATTATTCTGTCCTAGCAGCAAGCAGTAGAAGCTTGCAGGGGCGTATTTAGGGGGGGCATTGGGCCTTGGCCCCCCCTTTGGGTCGCCAGGATAGTATAATAAGCATAGAATAGTACGCAAAATTGCGGCATGGACCCTCCCCCCTTAGTAAGCTAGGCAGAAGGTTTGAGCACACAAAGGCTACGTTTTAGACGTGTGATTTAGGCCTGCACCCAACTTTGGGCAAATAATCGGACTAAATTTGTGTGAAGACCTTTTTTTTGCTCTTAACCTAATGTTGGGCAGAAATGCGGACTGATTTTGGGTGGAACAATTTCTTACTCTGCTCTTTCTTCCTCTCAAATTTTCTGAAGTTTCTGGCCCCCTCCTTTTCAAAATCTTGCGTACGCTACTGGAAGCTTGGGTTTGTTAAGCGCTCAAGATGACGTATTTTTTCGGAAGAATGGAGATAGTTTTTTTAACACTATTCAGAACTTTTAAAAAGTTTTACCTGTCGGTCGCATTCCTTTCATTGGTTTACCTCCGTAAGGTCGCATTGGTTTTTTTGACTCATGCCCTCCCATCTGATTATAATGATCTAAAATATCAGTTTATTCTTTAGTTTTTGCGCCGTGCTTATCACACATTCTTAAAGCTGAGTTTAAGTTTAAAGAAATTATATAGCCGAAAATAACGAACTTTAAGCTTGGTATAGATTTTTCAAAAATAGCGAAAACTTGTAAAAATATCGTCGGTGGTAAAGTCTGAAAAATGTGAAATGACAGCGAGGTAATGAAAATTTTGTTACGTAATACCTTTATTTGGTCGCATTCCATGCATTGGTCGACCACCACTTGAATGCATCGGCTTTCTGGGTTTAGAACCATCCATTCGATCTGGAATGCACATATGGTTAGTTTATGACAGGGCAGCTCAAACCCCATTTTACGGCTGCCCAGACCTTTTTGGTCTTTACTGGTTTTTACATTCAAAAATTTGTCTAGTGGACGCCTCGTATTTTTTGCGGAGTTTATTGTGCCGTAGTTTCGCCCAGGTGCGTAGCCAGAAATTCGAAATGGGGGGGGCTGTTTGGGGGGTCTGGGGGCGGAGCCCCCAGCGCTCGAAAATTTTGCTTTTTTTTGCAAAAATAACTTCATTTTAGGGCTATTTTGATTAAAAAATAATGCTTCTAAAACGTGGCTTAGAAATTGGCAGTGCAAACAAGATTAAACTGATGGCATAAATGGGCTATTTGGGAGATGGCTAATGGTAAAATGTTAGTTCTCTTGTTCAGATGCTGGTAAATTATAAAATCGAATAGTTCAATAAAACTCACACGGAGTAATTTATTTCGCATACAGTTTATAGAGAAAAATAATTGAGGAGAGGGCTAATGAAAAGAGACTTGAGAGAAATAATTGGTAATTAACTAATACTGAACAGCCCCCCCCCCCCCCCCCCATTCCTTAGTTTATAGTATATTTGTTGTCTTGTTGATGAAATCTATGTTTAGCATTTTTACACTTGCGATCAAATTTGATTGCTTATTATTTCAAGTTTTCATTTATTTGTTGGTTTTATTTTTGACAAATTAGCCCCCCCTAAACAAATGTTTCAAAAGATGTTTTAAATCACTATTTAATCCACTCCAGTGCATAAAACAGTCTCAAAAGTGCTAAAAACGTAGTGTTTTTCCCATTCTGCATTTTGGTCGACATGCCGATGGGGGGGGACAATAGCCTCCCTCCTCCCCCCCCTGGCTACGCTACTGGTTTCGCCGGATATCCCCCTCCCTAATCTTGCAATACCGTTCTGTCTCTTGGTAACAGCATTGCTAGTCTTTAAGCTGTAAACTCAATCCAAAAACTACTCATCATTATCTGATAAAGGCAAAAATAATATTATTTAAAATGTATGAAACTCAATTACACCAAAAACTCTTGTGTTTGAAAACAGACGTTTTATTAGTGTACTTCCCATGTTATCAGACAATATAGTTCTTCCAAATTAATGTCACAGCCACATTTAACTATTACTATAATACCTTTTGGTCGCATTCCGTACATTGGCCTGCTTCCTTGCGGGTGCATGGGCTTCATGGACCCAGAATTTTCTGTTCGATTGTATCGACCTAAAGATAAATAATTCAATTTGATACAATATACTATACTACAGTTAGAGAGATTTGGTTTCCGATAAATTGAACAAAATGCTCGATATCCGAAGTTATTTCACAGTAGGAGGTAAAAAATTTAAAATTGACTTTCAGCAGAGTCAACTTTTTTCATTTTCTTTCTCGTTAGAAGCTTTTCGGACAGAACTCCTAAGTGATGAACTCGGTTTAATTTGATCGTAAGTGTTCGAGGAGAAGGAAAGGAATTTGTTCTGCTGAAAGTCATATTTTAAATACATTTTAGATGATTTCACTTTGTAATTTATTACAATTTATTATTGAACTCGTTATCTGGTTTCTCGCTGCTACTAAATGATTCACTCAAACGTCGCAACGGCTCGCCACCGCTGCAATATTTCTTCGAAAGGAGCTTTGTTGTCCAAGCAGGCGCTTAGAACCGGAGATGAGTTTGTCGCACGTTTTGGAGCAATTCAGCAAGTAATGATTTGATTTTGGTTTAGACGTTTAAATAGTTGCAGAAGGAATTCTTCTTCAACGTTTAAATAGTTGAAGAAGAACGCCTAAGGGGGCCCGGGCTCAAGGGGCCCGGAAACGTTCAGGTGTCCGCGTTAAGTTTTGGTATCGCACCAAAACACCATAATCAAACTTGCCTGCAGCAAAAATATTAGTCAGCCTATTCAGTACTGGTAATCGGTCGCTATTTTTGCTACACAGCCTGTAGGGCATTCAATAGAGGCCGATTTGATTAAAAAAAGAGGAAAATGCATCAAAAGCCATACAATTGCACCCAAATTAACGTTTTGTTACATTTCTATGGCTTGAGAGCCCTAATTCTACGGCATAACAATGTACGAGGGATATTTCATTTCTAGAGATCCAAAAACATTTCAACCTCAGAGAGCGGAGTCAAAGTTGACATGCTATACTACTATCATTAAGTAACTCACTCTATCTGTGCTCCTGCCTTATTTGCGTTTTATGTCTATCTAGCCTCTAGCTCAATTTAGGCACTAGTATATTACCCGTATATTAACAAATAAACTTATTGCCAAGATAATCAAGATTTTGGGTGGGAAATATTTTATCCGGCTAGCTAAATTGATAAAACTTTTATCAGTAAAATATTTAGATTTGCAGTATGAAAGTCATTTTATTGTATAATATTGTGTCAATGTCATCATCCCCCACTTCACATACTTTCTTTCATGTATATCACATTTTCTGCTTGTCAATTTAAGCAAGTTTGGTGCTGGGATGTTAATCAAATGCTGTATTTTACTCTCGAGAAACATAAAAAGTGCTGAAGCTTCTGGGGCTCTGCCCCGGACCTTGCTGGGGGAGCTTACAGAGCTACCCCAGACCCCCTATAGCTGGATTTAAACCAAATTTATGTCTAGTTGTGTTTTTCATAGTTCCTAACTGTATGCGAATATCGTTATCTTCTCACTTTTAAATGAAGATCTACACCCATCGGACAAAAATGATTTAACGGCATGGGCCCCGATAAGGCTTGGGGGGCCCAATAAGATTTGGGGGCCCGGTATTGATCTTTGTACCCCCTGAAAAATTTTCCCTCTGAGGCCCTGATTGTAATTCCAATTACATGTTTATTCGTATAGTTGCCTCGGTCAGGAGATAGCAAAGTTATCTTTTAGTATTCGAGTCAAACTGCCATCTGTCTACCACACACGGCGGAGGCTTCACACAGTCCCTTTCAATGCTAAACATCAAGCAAGAAAGCTGTGAAAACCATTTTTCATAGTCTTTGCTTTGATTGTTTAACCAAACAAGGAATCAAACCAAAGTCTACCGTTTCAATTGCAGACGCTATATACCTCATGAATTATTATTTCCCCCATTGGTTTAAATCTTTTCACTATTTACCCCGAGCCGGGGCCTCCAAACCTAAAGGGCTATTGCCTTGACGAGTAGGCGTGAACCTTTATTTACGAAACCTTATTAGATTGGTATTCACCCAAAGTGCTAAGGACCCAGCGCTTTTCGGGGCATTATTGGGGCTCTTTCCATGAGATGCAGACCTTCATTGACGAAACCTTGTTAGATTGATAAAGTATTTGTCCGAAGTGCAATAACGCCTAGCTTTCCTGGACTTCGAACATCCAGTGCGCTGTGTATACCTGACATAGGCTTCATCTCTTTGATATGTTCTTTTCCAGGATGCATTGGTTTCATCATCATCATGTTTTCTTCAGATTGGTGACTTTCTGGTCGCATTTGAAAGTGATCTGGAACATAAGTGCAAGATTGTACAGAAAGTATTTTCATCTTTTTTACGCATTGTTAAAGTGTCAGTTAATTTAGCAGAAAATCTCAAAAAATTTACAGCATCATAATGCTATACATGTATAGTATAGAGTAATATTTTTTCTATTGAAACATAGTGTAATAATAATATTTTTTCCATTGAAACATTTTAAGCAAAATTTCAAAATCGGAAAAATTATTTTCACATTTCAAACAACATTAAATAAAGGGGTATAAAAGCTTGACGATTCTGACAAATTGAGCGAAAAGTTTGGCAGAAATATTTTCTTTACAACATTAAGGTATTGTCGAATGAAGTAAGATTGTAAGACGTGATGTCTCTGTGAACTATTACATAAGTTTTGCCTATACCGTATTTCAATTCAGGAATAATTTTTCTTTGCGTCTTTTCCAATAAACAAGCGTAACTAATAGGATAATGATCACCAAGGTGCCTGAACCAATGCTCAAACAGTTTTTCCAAGTTCGGACAAAAACTATAAAAGCTGTATTTAACGCGTTGACTAATCTACAAACTACTTCGTAGCATTAACCCAAGCACAACAATAATATTTGATTATTACCTCTGGGAGAATTGTTTTCGTACATTTTTTCACTGCTAGTCGGGTCAATTACTTTCATCATGTCAGGAACATAATCAGGGCCTGGTTTCATATTCATGTCTAAAAAATAGAACAATAGAATAAAGCTAAATGTTTTTATGGACCAAATTGTAACTCTGAATTCTTACTCATTTAATTGCACTGTGCTCTGTTAGTAATCATAATAGTTCGAAAAAAAAATCATGTAAAATTGTTTTGGATTGAAGGTAATCGTACATCAAAGTGCAGAAAAAACAGTTTCTTTCATTCTGATCGAGAACAAACTTGCTGCCAAGCTTTTTATTTGCGATATTGATATAAAATCATAATTGCGAGTACGATTGGTTTAATAATAAATTGCGAAACAAAACGTTTGTTTTCGTCGTTGACTAAAGATGAACCATGTGATTTTTTTTCTTTGATCCTAGATCTGTAAAAAAGTTGTATGATTGGACATTGTTTATCCAGTGAATTTTTTGAAGCTCTCGATATGGACAACAAATTATATTCTAATTTTAGGTCAGTCAAAAATCAAAACACAAATTTGCAGTCGTTGTACTCCTTGATAATGATCAAGCCTGTCCTCCATTCTGCAGTGTGTTGCTCAAGGGCATACCTTATTTCTTTTGTCTCAACGTTTTGGTTAAAAATATTGAAGATAATTTAAGTGCTTTATTTGTAATAGGCCTACTTTACCTGAATTATTACTAATAATTATACTTACCGGTCTCAGGCATGGGCTCATTTGGATAGATTGATCGCATTGGCAAACCAGGAGGATGAAATCCAGGTAATTTATTATGCTCAGGAACCATGGGGTCTATCTTGTCTGTGGAAGAAGCAGATTTCATTGGAAGACCGGGGGGATGGAATCCAGGTAATTTATTATTGTCAGGGGAAACATTCTCCATTTTGTCTGGAGTGGACATTGGGTAACCTGGGGGGCGGAACCCTGGCAAGTGACTGTCATCTGGTTCAAATGAATCTATTTTCTGTGTTGTGGTACTCACAGTTGGTACTATAATTGAAGGGGTAGTTGTAGGCACTGTCGTCGTCATTTGATACGGAGCTGTAGGAGATACTTCTTCTTTAGCAGCTTCTTCAAGGAGTTTACGAAGCTCATCTGGAAGCGGTGGAAGTCCATCTGGAATAGACGTCAATTCATCCGGAGAGAACTCATCAGGTACAGAAGGTAATTCTTTTGATAAGGGAGGTAGCTCATCGGGGGAAGATGGTTTCCCCTCGGTGGTGGCAGTTCGCGCTGGGGGAGGTCCAAAGTTTCTAGAATTAATGCTGTCTCTAGTAGGACATGGCTTGCAAATTTCACAACTTTTTCGACAGTTTTGACTCATCCACTCTTCGTAACCCGAGTCTTTCGAACAGTAATTTTGTTCGCTTTTTGCCCAGTATGGACAGTCGTTGTGGTCATCCTTGCAATCTACAATAAAAACGAAATAAATCCGAACAGAGCGTAAAAAAATTAAATTACTTAACTGGTTTGAAAGAAAAAAATGCGTTTCTTCCTTTTTTTTGTATTAAACTAACTAAGATCTCTCCTTGCTCGTATTGTGGGCGGCTTAAATTGTTACGTTATGTTATGTTACCTTCTAACGTTATGTTGCGCGCATTCTCAAAATCAGTCAATAATTCTTTCAAACTACCAAATTTATTTTAAAGTTCATAAAAATGATAAAATAATGATATCGATTTCGGCCTCAAAATCAAACGGTTTTAAAATCGTCATCTTGTACTACTTTTGGCAGGGTTTGCGTTTCTGGGTGTCCAACAATCACGCTGTTGTGATGTTAGTGTCAACCGCACAAGAGTAGATTATGGTATTAACAAAATTTTAAAGAGAATGTACTTTAAACAATTAAACAAAACTGCCACAATTACACTGCACAGGTCCAGTTAAAGTTGTGAAACTAAAATATTTCTTTGAATTTAGGAATTTAATACGTTTTATACCAATGCGTTTAACGGCATAATAACAGATAGGAAAACTAATAACCCTCAAATTATCCTAATCTTTGTTACTGCATTCCACCTTTATTGAGGTCGGTTTATTGCGGCGAAAATTATCAGTGTAGCAACTACTGTTCCTATGTGCTTTTATTACTGTACTTATTGTAAGAGTTCAAAACTTTGCACTTTTACATTGAAATTTTTTGGAAACCGACCCTTGTTAATGTCAGTATAAGTAACGCAGCCAATGCTTAGAACTTTTCTAAACCTTACTACTGTATAAACACCGGACTTCGGAGATTTATTTGTTATAGTGCTTTGAGGACCACTAGCCCAATGCCCAGACGTGGGCAGCAACAGTGAGCTGGCTTAATAGATTAGGCTGCTATAAGCTGCTGGGCCTTACAAAAAAAAGAGTACTACCGAGACCTAGTCAATTGCAAAGGTTTTATTTGTTCTTTACTTAATTTTTGCGTAAAAGTACTTACTTCGTAGACATCTGATGGGTTTGGGCCGCTCTGGTTCTTTAGGACATGGGCGACACTGACCACATGACACCGGGCAATTTTGTTTCACGTAGACACCAAGTGTTCCTGCTGCGTTGCAACGGCTCGCCATTACGTGGCAGCTGCCAGCTTTATCTTGGCATTTTTCGGCTATTCAAATAAGAAAACATACTGCGTTAAGGGAAATTCACAAAAATTAAAAGATAAAAACAAAATTCTGTTGTTGAAAAAAAGATTGGCTAAACTTTTTGCGGATTTTTAGCAAAAAATACATTACATTTTTTGTGAGTTAAATGAGTAAGCTATGGAATAATTAATTCATTTTTTGCACTTTAGTTTTAAATTGTATTCATTTAAACCGTACAGATTACAGATGTAAAATTTTTAAGGAGGTGATGATTTTAAAAATATGAAAATATGCCTGTTTTTTTTTAGAGAAAAAGTATCTCCCTATAATATAACAAAACTTACCTGGTACACAAGGTCTGGCGTAAAGCGGACATCGAGGGCACAAACCGCAAGTTTTTGGGCACATCGTTTGGAAAACAATCCCGAGAACTCCGCGGTTGCATTCGCTTCTTTTGTAAAGACATAAAACTGGGTTTTTGTCTTCACAGCTCTTGCCTGTAATCAATATCCACATGATATGTTGCTACTGCTGCTGTGACAAAACGCCTTCCAGGATTTTTAGGTTTCAATCTACTAGTCATAATACGCTCCAGTAACATGAAGTTAAATGACTTGCCGTGCATATTCTAAATGGTGTAACACATAGGAAAGGCGTTATATCTCTTCGAGAGCATTTGTAATTGCAATTACAGTTTATTGACTAATTTGCCTCGGCCAGAAGACAGCGAAGGTAACTTTAGGTCTTCAGTCAAGCTGCCACCTGTGCACCTGTCTATCACACACGGTGGAGGCTTTACACTGTCCCTTCAATTGTTGTACCTCAAGCAGGGAAGCTGTGAATATCAATTTTTATAGTCTTTGGTTTGACCCGACCGGGAATCGATCCCAAGTCTACAGTTTCGGTAGCAGACACTCTATCCACTTGACTATTGATTGGTAAATCATCTTTTGCATTGATTAGAGCCAGTCGATTTAAATTTCCTGTCGTTTATTGAACGTTGGGACATTGGACAGGTAGATTAACTATAGCTTAAACGAATTATTAAATTACTATACATCATAGTGCTGTACTTACTGCACAGATTTCCCAAAGTACTTGTGGCACCATAATCTGGAGAGAGAGAATTTGGTCGATTATAGTTTAGCCCATCTGGTGGCCTCTGGTTGGTGTTTGCTGCAAAGTTTCCGAAGGTTTGTGCTGTTTGTCCGAATAGTCCCGATTGCAAAAGAGCAGATATTTGTGGATTGATGTTCATTGACAAAACCAATTGAAGCAGACATAATAAGTTTATGATACCAACAACTAGTTTCATTTTGAACCTCTTACCAGTGCCGAACCGTACCTAAGATAAAAAAATAAATCTTTTACCGAGAAAACAACCACCTGAAAAATCGCCAGGAAAAGACAAACTTATATTTCTTTGATCTTTTCGTGTTAAAATTGACAATCATGGTCATGAATCAAAGTCAGATAATCGAATTAAACACGCTTTAAAAGGGAAATACACTTGAATTGTATTTTTCTAGTTTTTTCCTAAAATCTTTCATGCATAATTCTCTGCAGGTACAAAACTCTTTTTCAATAGCTTGTTGTGCTAACTCAAGCTGTGAATACTTTCTGCAAATTAGGTCTTTCAAAATGTTTTAATATTGCAATTTAATATACTGTATTTCAAGAGATTTGCTCATTTACATGCATAAAAAACAGAAAATTAATACACTTTGGAAAGCATAGATACCTCCAAAACATCAAATAGTCAATAAAATCTTAATTCGGATGAATTTATACTATCATACTTCGACAAATCACAGCTATTTAAAACAATTAATAAGGGTATCGCCCTTGAATTTAGCGATTATGATACTAAAACCCTGTGAAACAACGAATCATTTATCCAATTAAAATAGGAGAGTAAAGTTTTGGTCGTATAATTAATTGACGCTTAACGATTCTTAATGAATTTAGTACGGGATGTAATTTTGATAATTAAGTGTCTTGAACAAAAACTGTTTAAATTATCTAAATCGAAGCGAGTGACAAATCATTAACTGACCTACCGATATTTCATCGAAATCAGCATTGAAAAAAGTTTTACAACATAGTGCATTATGTATATGCTATGTATGGTTTTCCATATACTAGCAATGACAAAACGCATAAATAATAAAAACTAGCATCCATTTCATTTTGAAGTTTGCAGCAAAATTTTGCTTTTTAAAATTTTTAATATATTTATTAGCTGATAGCTTGGCAAAGAAAAAACAATTGAGAGTCAAAGTAGTATGTACCGGTAACACTTCGTTCCTGTGATGTTTTGGTTACGCTATTGCTACTGTAGTTTTTAACAACAATACCACCGTTTTACAGTACTTTAAATAAGACTAATAGTAAATTTATTACGTAGACAAAGTACTAAATGTTGCTTTTTTACTTTAATAATTGGAATGCTGTACTTCAAATTACCAAGTTACCATGGCCAAGAGACAGCGAAGAGACCTTTCGACAGTGGCGCAACCAGGAGGGGCTAAGGGGGCTCCAGCCCTTGACCAAATTACTAAGAAAATTAATCTAAAATACAAGCGTTTAAGCTTGTTTTGGTTTTCACCTTTAAGTAAGAGGGTGGCTGAGGGAGCTGGGCAAATTAATTGTTTCAAATAACTTTTGAATTTTAGTAATTTAGTTCTTTCAAATAGCTCTAAAAAGATGCGAAATGTGAATGTGGTCCATATATCGCTGAAATGGCTATTTTTCTGAAAAATCGCCCAGCGGCTGGGGGCTCAGCTACGTCTGTGGTGCACTTAAGTTGCACCACAGAATGCCTTTCGCTCATCAAAATCATGTTGGCCACGTGCCGGTCTATCGAATGCGACACAAGAAGAGAAGTGGCAATGACTTAGTGGACTATGATTGCTCAGTATACTAATATAGAAATTTGTAAAAGTAAATCAAAAAACGAAGCCTTGCAGTTACGTATAACATCAAGTTTTAACGTTTCTTCAAAGTGTTTATATCAACCGGCTCATCATACTGACCAATCTTGATGAATTATCACGGTATTTTAAAATCAATTATTTTAAAATATGTACAGTAATTTAAAGTACAAACTTATAGTAAATTGGTAATTTTTGGTCACTTATTAAAATTATTTTAAATTCATTGAGATGAATGAAATAAGATGAGAATATTTTCGATCAGAATCCATTTAATATTCAAAACTTTTCTGGTGAAATAGTACAAAATTATTTTCGGTAAAACAGAAGGCAATTATCAAATAATTGATACAATTAACGATCGACGAAAACTCAACGTAAATCAATGACATCACAAATACCATTATTATGTCGGAAAAATGTTCATGGTGTGCCAATATCTCACGTGTGCCAGCGTGTTTTAAGCTTCATAGAAAAATGTTATTTGTATAAGAACAATAATTGCTAATTAAATCGCTAATCATTGTTAACTTACCACGCCTGCAACTGGAAAAAACCATACAAATAAAATTCTGGATTTTCTAAAAAATGCTCTTTTGGTACTTTCAGAATGTGGACTTTTATTCTTTTTAATTTTCTGCTTTTTAATTTTGTACGTAGTAAAGGCAATTCCGCATAGTTTTAACATGGCTTTAATCGTGGCATTTTGCTGCTCTGTGAATCTACTGGCCGTCTACAACTGCAGAAGTCTTGAGTATTTAATTGCAATATCTTTCTTTTAAACTTTCAAAACTGATAAAGGAGAGTTTAAGATTGGAAAAATTAATTTGATCTTACTCGACCTCAAAACAGCTTTTGATTCTTTTGCGCCAAGATTCTTGTTTGTTGAAAATTTCTCATCGCATTGTTTTTTCTCAGGAGCAATGGAAACAATAGAAATGCTGGATGTGAGAAATGCGCTATTATTTGCCTACAAGGCATCAATCAGTAAACATTATTAAGAAAAGCAACGTGATTTAATTACATTCATCATTCAGGATGGCGTATGTGGGTGCAAATTAGTGACGTCGATCTACAGTGATGCTAGATGGGAATATCAAGATAGTTTTGCTTCGTGGGGTAAATACTTCCAAAATGACCTATTAGGTTTGGTGAAAGTTTGCTTTTTGGTTCCACTGTAACAACGTAATTTTATCTTGTTGACTTTGATTTTGATTTTTCCATTTTGTTGTTCAGAGAGATAACAATTTGACAAGCAGGCTACTGTAAAAAAATCAAAGTCAGTTTAAATGTTTGCTGGACAAAAAAGATCTATAGTTGAGTAACCGAATCGCAATCCCGATTACAGTTGAATTCTCAATTTAAGAACGATTTTTAAAAAAAATGATGCCCCCCATCCCAATCGGAGGATCACTATCAGCTCAAAACTTGCAACCTGACAAATTTTTAAACAATAAGGCACAATAACACTCGCCCGAAAGTAGAGTCATAATCCAGTAGACTATTCATCTTATAAACCGTGGCTATTTCAATAGCTGCTATTTTTGGCCGCGCAGAGGATTTTCCTAGGCTAAGACAGTCAAAACTACATGTCATTCATTTGCTACAAGATTCAGGTAACCCCCGTATAATTATTAGGCGTTTTATCCATGTAATATGCTCTCGAAATGTCATTGGGGTCATGACGTTGTTAACGAGAAAGAGTCAAATGAGCTGTTTTTTGTGTAATTTTGTAATAATCGTTGTTAATAACGTACGATATTAGGGCAGAAATCGACATAATAGGCTTACGTTACTCAAAGCTTACGAGAATTTGGACAATTATCATTACGCAGTCGGAAGAACATTGACTAGAAAATTGGATGTTAATTACATTTTTGTTGATAAACTTTTGCTAATTTCGTAAAGGATGGTATAAAAGTAGGAACACTATCTAGATCATGAATAACAAAAAAGCGATTACGAAGTGGCACAGGACGGGAGAATACACCTCTCAAACTAAATTTACAGCTTTCGTCAAAATTCAACATATTTTATTTAAATTTATTATTTATTATTTTTTACAAAAATGAAATTGCAAATTGTATTTTTGGGCTTATTAGCTATTTTCAGCTCCACACGATCAGCATTTTATCCACCTGTTGAAGTAGTGGATCATCCCAGGGATTGTGGTGAGTTTATTATTTTAATTTTTGCTTGTTTCATGTTTATATAAGATTGAATATTTTAACTTTATCAGTTTAAAAGTAGTTTAAAATTTGCGCCATAACTCAAAATTTCTTTAACATTTTTGAAGCAAAATCTGTAGTTTCATGTTACATTTTAAGCTGGTAAAGCATCCAAACAATTCCAGTAGTTTTGCAATAGCTAAAATCAAAATAAAGTTTTTGAAATTTTTTCTTCTCATTTTGGAGATGCGGTTGCATATATATTCAACTTAGACAAAGAGATATGCCCGTAAAAAGTTTTTGGAAACCCTAAATCTGTTTTCTCAGCCTGAACTTCTGGGGAAAAAGAGAGACTAAATAATTACCCTTCCAATAACATCACATGATCTATTTTATTTTAGTACAACCCTCTCTTTTTCTGGATATGCAGGATTGGAGACAAACTCAGGGTTGCCAAAAACTTTAAGGGGGATTTGTTTTTGCTGAATATCTTTGTAACCGCAGCCCTAAAATGAGAACAAAAAATTTCAAAATTTATGTTTCAATTTCAACCATTGTCAACTACCGGAATTGGCTGGATGCTTAACACCCTTTAATAATATCACATCAATTAAGTTTGGTATTTACATTTAGAACGAATCCTCTCAAGTTACATTAGGTATATAGAACAACTTGCGCCAAGTTAAGGTAAATATCAACTAAGAAGTTCAATTTTAGGAGGATTGTGTTTCAAATTCCATGTGTTGTATTTTTTGAGATATTTAGTTGTTTTTGTTTTTTTTTCTTTTTCTAGCTTGTAATTGTGAGCATTATTTGACCCAATTATACACGGGGTATTTGACCAATTCATTTTAGACGTTAGGCACTTTGGCCCCCTATCTAACTCCTAAACCTAATGTCGTGGGAGCACCAAATTTGGCTAGCTGGTTGGCGTTTACCAAATTTTTTTAGAACAATTAGTTTTGAGTTGATGACGTCATCGTTGTTACGCCACGGTCAAGGTTTCAGGAGTTATTTGTAATAATTTTTGAGTCAAAGCCAAGTTGATTAGAAACAAAAATATTTTTTCAGAAGGGATCTATCACAAGAAAAACAAGAAGGTGCTAAATTGCCCCCTCCTCTCGCATAAAAAATCAAAACCTATTTTTCGGATAAAACATTTTACTATTTTTCTGAGTAGTACTTGTTGGACCTAAAATTTATAGTCAAACCAAAACGTTTAGGAGTAAACAGGTTGGAACGCTAAACAAATCTTAGACTAAAGAGTACAGCCAAAATGTAAAATAATTCTAAGTTCTAATATCATTTTTTTTAGCTATAAATATGCTAGAAGTTTAGCGAAGCGTCAGCCATTAAACTAAGCATTAAACGAGTTCAATTAAATTCCTAGACCCTTATACTTGTTACGTTACTGTATATATTTTTAGTTGAGTCATGCAAAGATCAAGCAGCCATATGCCTCCTGGTATCGCGATTTTGCTTCACTGGAAAGTTTTCCTACTATTTAAAATCACTTTGTCCTGTAAGCTGCGGCGTTTGCACCCCTTGTCCCAAACGACCGCATTATGCAAATCATGCCACCAACGATCATGGAGTACAACTCCGAAGTGGTGGAGCTCATAAAGGTAATCTTCCTAGTAGGAACTTCATTGCTATCCTGTTGTATGTGGTCCGGCCACCAGACCATTTTGTCGCTATATTTCTTGAAATTTTAATCTTTGCATTTAGTAGAATCACATGACTTCATTTAGTAAATTGCTTCAGTGAAATTCGACATAAAAAAATTTGTCTTTAGCCTAAAAAATCGGAAAACCAAGATAAATCTATTCTTTCTTGGGGTCTAGTTTATTTCAGGGAAGTCGTAAAGCAACATCTAATGTAAAAAAGATGACAAAACAGAATGATTTAATTGTTTCGTAACGGAATCACCATTATCTTCATAGTTAAAAAGTAAGAACATTTTTGCTCGGAAAGTATCGTAAATGCTTCGATTTTGGAAAGCATAAATTTTGTGAACATAAAATTGAGAGATTTTTTACAGTATTGGTTCTTTTTTTATTTCGTTTGCTACACAGTACTTCTAAAATGATGATACTTTTTTTAGCAAAACATTTGCCATGCGAAGACACTATCAGTTACTGCCATATATATTTCCACAGCCAAAAAGACTGTAAAAAAGGAAAGGGACCATCTATTGCTCAATCTCAATGCCGAAAATTTTGTGGAATTTGTGACATGGAAAAAATGCCATGCTCCAGCAGTTAGTATTGGTTTGATATTGTAATATTTTAGTTTGATTAACGATCACAAACTGAAAAAAATCAAATGTTTGATTTACTCGCTGTACTTACTCCAAAGCGTGTAACAAGTAGGAGGGACTCATCTACCAAGCCATAATTTACCTAATGCTACCAGTTTTTATAAATTTTTACTGCTAACTTGGCAAGTTGGGCAGTCATAGACAACTTTCTCTGACTTCTTTTTATTTATTGATTGATTCATAGTGGCAAGTTACGTACATTTTTGATCGTGCTGGGGATTGCAGTAATTACTAAATTACTATTTTTAATGGAAAACTATAAATTCACCAATAATATTGCGTAGGTTTATGATATTTTCAATAGTTTTCGTAAATTTTTATCCAAAATGCCAAAATGCACTAAGTTTATCAAGCAACAAGGACTAAAAGTTGACAAACTAACAAAATGAAAAAGCAAAAACTGATAATTTAGTTTTATTTTCGCAGAATGCAAAGATCAGCATAAACAATGCAGTTTTTGGGCAAAAACCCAAAATTACTGCAAAGGTGCCCATGCCGATTGGATGAAAGATCAATGCGCAAAGAGTTGCACCAGCTGCAGACCCTGTAAGAAGGGAGAAAAGGAACCAACCACAACCCCTGCTACCACCACAACAAAATATTACAGCACAAAGAGAACTACAAAACCAACCAGGCCATCGTACACTACAACAAAATCAACCACGACAAAAACTTCCACACGTTACATTCCACCAACATCGTACACAACAACAAAAGCAACCACGAAAAAAACTTCCACACGTTACATTCCACCAACATCGTACACAACAACAAAAGCAACCACGAAAAAAACTTCCACTCGTTACATTCCACCAACATCGTACACAACAACAAAAGCAACCACGACAAAAACTTCCACACGTTACATTCCACCAACAAAACCCTACACATCATCAACTAATACTCCAACAACGCACTACACTACTTCACGACGTACGAGACGGACAACTCGTTATACAACCACCAAACCAACCTTTTTCACCACAAAAGAACCAAACAAAGGTAATTTTTATTTTTCTCTTATAGTATTGACCCTGAGGTCAAACTTACAAAGCAGTGCATAAAATCGTAATCGTACAAAAGCATTTTAGTTTATTCAAATAAACAAACAATTTGCACGCTGGTAAGGCAGTACGCCGGGTGTGCGGAATTTTTATTTCAGTAAACTAAAAATATGTTTGTAAGCTCACGATTTTATGCGCGTAGTATAAAAGGGGCCTAATAGTTGAGTTTAGACGCGTGTTTAAGTCTGCTGCAATACGGGCAAAAACAATATTATTACTGCGACACATAAAAAATTTAAAATATTCTTTGGTTCAAAATGAGTTGCGATAATGTATTTGTGTATGTATACACTACAGTTTAAGGCTAAAGTAATTAGTAACCATAGCGACTGAGCGCAGCTTTTTCGCTTTTTGGTTTCTATTTTGCAAGACATGCTTCGTCATTAGTCAGCTGAGCTAGCTCGATGAATCGACAATTGAGTAGTCTAATAATATCCAGTGAGAAAAGAGCGTTAAGATGATCAGCGTCTTTCCAGAAAACACAACAACTAACTCTTTTTGCTGGTTTGGGAATCAAACCGAAAACCAAAAACTTTTTGATCACCTCTCAAAGCTCTACCATTTGCTGAGCTAAACTGCCACGCAGCAAAACTTTTGGTTACAACATTTTTCTCAACCCTATTTTTCTAAACAAGAATTTGTCAGTGTTTTCCGGTGGACAGTAGAACCGGTTTCATGGAACGTAAAGTCCCAAGCGCACGAGCGTAACCTTAGTTTATTTCAAACAAAACTTTGTTGCGCCTCTCTTGCCACTCTATAAATCTGTAACTTCTAAACTTGAAATCACAGGAACACTAAATTTGGCATGCTGGTTGGTGTTATCCAAAATATTTCAGAAAAATTAGTTTGAAGTTGATGACGTCATCACAGTGACGTGATATGCATATTTTGAGAAAATGACGCCATTTTTCAATGGCGTCATAGGCGGCTTAAATTTTGCACATAGGTTTGTTTTGTGATACTAAATCATAAAATTCTCAAGTCAAAGTAATTACGGCACAAAAAACGTTTTATGACGTCATTTAATTAATATGGGGCAAAAAGGCTTTGGATTTGGATAGTGTCTTCAGAAAATCTCAAAAGTGGGGAACTTTATCTCACCTCAGCAAATTCAAATTTTCAAGGTTTTTGTAAATAATTTTGACTCAAAGTTGAATTGATTTAGAGTAAAAAACTTTTTCTAAAAGGTATCATCACGAGAACCCGATAGAGGAGCAGTTTTGCCCTCTCGTATAACCGTACCTTAAATGTTGGGGGGAAGTTCTCAGCACCTACGTATGAAATTGCGTTGCAAAGACTATGGGATCGTAACAGAGGGTAAAAATTGAAAACAAAATGCAGCAAATTGCACACAATGTTTCGCATCATAAATTAGGATAGCAAATCAATTTGTATCTATGGGATTCACAACAACCAAGAAATTGGAGCAGAATAATTTATTTGGGGGCTGAATTTAAAGCTTACTAATTAATAATAAAATTTTTCCTACTGTAGATGGATGCCAAGCAAGGTGCGAAGATGGAAGTTGTGAGTCATTCAAGATCGGCGGAAATTGTCGTTGTGACCAAACGTCCAACTTCGTGGAACGGCCAAGATGCACCCAGAAATGCAGTGTCACTTGTAAGAGACCGAGCAATATCTCTGGCGAATGGAAACACTCTTGTGAAGGAAGAAATTTCTGTACCTGCATCAATAGATCACATTCTCCAAACAAAGGCGCATTCTGCCAGTAATAGTGCGAGTACTGACCTGCCAGTACTTGTTCCCAGTATCAACAATTCACTAATTCTGATTGAACAAACAAAAGGACAGCAACACCTTAGGTTCAGTGTGACAAAAAAAAATTCGCCCTCGTTTTTTTGCATCTTTTGTTTGAATTTAGTTTTCAAAAAAAAAATATTCAGTTTAACTACTACTTAAATTATCCGTCAAAAATTGATTGATGAACAGCAAATTTGTTATGCTTGCTGTAGTTTTTTGTTCAGTTGGCTTGGTGGTCTAAAAAAAGACCATTAAAACGAAAATATTACCGGCACAGGACTGTCAATAGTTTGTTTGAAGTTTCAACCTCGAAATTTTAGAATAACGTCAGTTTTCATTATTTTTGTTGTTATTGTGAGATTGTGACGTCTCTTTTTAAAATACGAAGAAATATAAAATTTAAACTTTCTATACTCTGTTTGCTGGAAAAAGTTGTTGAAAGCATTCACCTTTTTTCTTTTATATATAGCAGGCCCTGGGCCGTAGAGAGGGGCAAAAAGACGACAATGATTAATGGAGATCCCAGGCCCGAGATTTTTTGGAGGGCCCACTCTGATTTACGTTAGCCCGTACAAGTTGAAACTTGATCTGAAGCAAGTATTTAAAATATCGAGGAACGGCGATGAGTGTAACTACAGCCAAGTAAAGGAGTAAGAAGGACCTTTTGCCTTCATCTTAAAGTCGGGAGAAAATCATTCCCGACTTGAAAGCAAAACTTTTTTTTGGTCTTTATCCTAAATGCGGGAGCAAAAATAACTGTTTAGTAGAGAAGCGTTCATTTTGTTTTGATACAGCTATACCCGGAGCCCGAATTTCTCTGAACGGCCCAAGGTTTCCGAAAATCTGGAAGGTTAAAAATTATATACCGGTAATTTTTCAATTATCGTGCCCAGTTCCAAATCTCAGCTGTCAACAGTGACCTAACAGAATCTAGAGTTCAGACACATGTAAGATGTTTTGTTGACATCGGTTTCGAAGATGCGTACATCAAAGACGCGATCTCGATTGATTTCTATTCGAGTTCAGTCTATTTCAACAAGTCCGAGTTTAAGTTCAAGTTCTGTAATTTTTTCGAGTTCAAGTTCGGCTAAAATATCAAGGCTACCTTTTGTTAATGTAGGAACTTATAATATTACAACTGATCTGATGTTTTTTATTTACGATCTGATGTCTGATGTTTTTTGATACAAATCTGATGTAACTTGGTTTTGAAACAAATGTGATGTTTTTAATGAAAATCTGACGTAAATTACGCAAAAATAGGACTTTTTTGGAGAACACGGCTTTTTCAAGCATTTTCCCAGACGATTGAGTGAAGACCTTTTTTTTGAGATCACCCTATTTCCAAGTCTAATTTACCAATATTTGTAGTACGGTTCACACCTAATTTTATTCAAAAATATCAGATTTACCCCTGAAAACAAACTACACCAAATTTCAAGTTTAAAACATCAGATCTGATGTAAAAACATCAAAGCTGGCATCACTGCCTCAACTTCCCTACGAAAATTACAGCGGCACTACTCGTTCGCTACCGCAACCCTGGCCCGGCGCCAGAGTAGCATGACTGAGGGGCCATATAAACATTTTTTTGGGGAGCACAAACACTTTTTTCCTTCAAATTAGATAGTGAAGACTATAAAAAAAGGTTTTCACCACGAAATACGCACAAAATTCCACGAACTCTGGGGTAAAGACAAAAAAAAAAAAAGAATAAAAAAAGGTCTTCATTGTGAAATATGCGAATTTTGAGGTGAAGACCAAAACAAAAAAAAGGTCTCCATCGCAGAGTTCTAAACGGGCCGATTATAGTTTAGGCCCGAACCCGGCTTGAACCAAAAAATATAAGCTCGAACCCGAAAACTAATTTGAAGCCCAAATCATGTCCGAAAAAACCCGAAAGTAAAGTAAGATCTGAAAAATTTAGCAGTGTTGTCCAATTATTTTGATTATATTTTTGTGCACCTAAGACAAAAAGTATTTCTCAGGCCTGAATTAAGCCCGAAGTTTTTGTCAATTTTAGGCCCGAACCCGACCCGAAAAGGCCGGCTTGACTTACAACTCTGCTTCATTGCGTAATCAGCGAAAAAATGGTTTTTGCCACCAAATACTGGGTTGATGACCAATATTTTCGGGTTTCAGGCCCCGAACTACACTACAGCGGCACTGACTCTAGAACTTTCTTTGGGGCACAGTTCTCGCTTGGAGGGGGCGCATTTCTTGTTTGGGAAGGCACAAGCAGTGATTTGGGGGCACGGCCCCAATGCCCCCCGTGGCGCGGGGCCTGCCGCAACCCATTAGGTCAAATTCAAGTTTTAACAAAAACAAACTCTTTAAGTTTATACTTTGCGGTAAGTATACTGAAATAATTAATAAACTACAGTAGCCTCTATAATACGGTTGTCAAATGTGTGGCTATACAGGCTAAAGTAATTAAAGCGTTGCGAAATTCGGCGCAAAATCTCCTTAACACGTGAACTAGATGGGAGTTTGCCAGCAAACCCAGTGAACGACCGACGCGTAGCTCATGCTGTGACGCTCAAATGTACTTCTTTTTTACCATAAAATCAGCAATCATTCAAAAATATCTGATTATCGAGCCTCCAGAAAAGTAGAGTCAAAATATTTGTCTGTTAATATCTTCTGATATCATAAAACACTGGCACCCTAGCTTGGGCCGTTCAAAAAATTGATTTTTGGAGGGTCCATTTGGGAGCGTACCCGGGGGGGGGGGGGAGGTGGGGGGTGGCACCCCTAAACTATGTCAAAATCATCGTGTGTTAAATATCTGCTGATATCATAAAACACTGGCACTCTAAATTGAGCTGTTCAAAAAATTGGTTTTTGGGGATCCATTTGGGGGCGTCCCCGGGGGGTGGCACCCCCAAACTATGTCAAAATATTTGTCTGTTAAATATCTGCTGATATCAAAAAGAACTAGCACCCTAGCTTAAGCCGTTCAAAAAATTGATTTTTTGGGGCCTCATTTAGGGGGGTTTCCCGGTGGAGTTGCCCCAAAAAAGTTTGGGAGAAAAAATTGCATTTGCAGCTCAACAACTTTACACAAAAATTAAATTTCGATGTTTTGTGGTTTAGAAGAAGAAGAGCGTACAAAAATTGGGAAGAAAAAAAAGGAAAAAAAAAGAAATAAACCTCATCGCGGCCAAAAGTGGGTTGATTGGGATGAAAGGGTATCTTGAGACATATAACCATATGAAATATTATTCGCCGTACTTAAGCCGTTTTTGGCTGAGACCGCTTTTTACGCTTAACTTGCGGGGCGGTTTTCGGGTTCTAAAACCGAAGTCACGTGACCTATTGCCTCGAAATTTGGTACAAACATACAACTCATTAATCTCAAACTGCTGTCCAAATTTCATGTACCTAGATCCAATCGTTCTTGAGTTATAAGCAAAAGTCTGAAATTTCGCACTCGATCGTTAGTTGGAAAATGGCCGAGTAAAAACAGAAGAACACGCGACGCGAGCGTCGGTCGTTCCAATTACATTGTGGATGATGGAGTTCTTTCCGATGTTTGCATTCCCAACAGTGCCGCAACTAGAGCGTTGTTCTAGAGGGGGCAAAATTTCTTTCTAGGAGGGGGGCCAAAATTTTTGGGCTGGTCTACTTTTCTCCGAGTTCTCTGTTGATCTCAAAAAAAAAAAAAAGAGAAGAAAGAGGTCCAATTTGATCTACTTTTTTCCGAGTCCTCTATTGGTTTTCAAAAAAAACCACAATCTTGAAATTACCGCAAGGGAAAGGGGTGTTTGAGTGGGCATGCAAGGCAGTTTGGGGGGCGAAATTTTTGTTTAGGGGGGCGCCGCCCCCTTTTGCCCCCCCCTAGTTGCTGTCCTTGTTTCCGAAAAGCAAAAACCTTTTTTAGCGGTCGATTGATCGCAACTAGAGGATATAAGCCAGAGGTTCGGCACCAAATTATGTTCATGTTACAGTCTTAATGGTCATGAAATCTTCTTAGAATTCTACCATTTAACAGAGAAAAATAAACGCGATTAAACTTATGTTAATATTTGTTTGTTGGTATTTTTTTATTTCACTCTTCATTCTAATACTGCGTATGGATTTTATTAGCGGTTTATTTCGTATATTCTTACTAATACCAGTTCTAACTTCTAAGTGATTTTATCATGTTGTTAAGCCTACTATTATTTTAAAAGGCGTTCATGTCAAAATAGTTTTTGCTCGATTTTTCTCGAAAAAATTTGACAGATCTGAAGACTAACTCCGCCAATCTGAGCTTTCTACTACCTTTTGTTCCTGAGATATAAGAGAATAAGTTTCTCCTTAGAAAGGTTTTTTCTCTTAAAAATTTTTGCTAGGGTGCCCAGTTGGAAACAAAATTTCAAAAATTTGTTGCATGGTCTTGATTCTTGATAAATATAGTAAATATAGAACAAGGTAAAGGTATTGGAACCAGTAGCGTAGCCAGGGGAGGTGGGGGGGGGGGCTATAGAACCCCCCATTGGCATGTCAGCCAAAATGCAAAATGAGAAAAACACTACGTTTTTAACACTTTTGAGACTGTTTTATGCACTGAAGTGGACTAAATAGTGATTTAAACTATTTTTTGAAACATAGGCCTATATTCAAAGGGGGGGGGGGAGGGGGGCCAATTTGTCAAAAATAGAACTAACAAATAAATGAAAACTTTGAAAAATGGTAAAAAATACGCAATCAAATTTGATGGCAAGAGTAAAAATGCTAAACATAGGTGTCATCAACAAATATACTATAAACTAAATAATAGAGGGGGGGGCTATTCAGTATTAGTTAATTACCAATCATTTCTCTCAAATCTCTTTTCATTAGCCCTCCCCCAATTATTTTTGTCTATAAACTGTATACAAAATAGATTACTCCGTGTGAGTTTTATTGAATTATTAGATTTTATAATTTACCAGTATCTAAACAAGAGAACAAAAATTTTACCATTCACCACCTCCCAAATAGCCTATTTATGCAACCAGTTTAATCATGCTCGCACTGCTAATTTCTAAGCCACGTTTTAAAAGCACTATTTTTTAATCAAAGTAGCCCTAAAATTTAGTTATTTTTGCAAAAAAAGCAAAATCTTCGAGCGCTGGGGGCTCCGCCCGTAGACCCAGGCGCGTAGCCAGGATTTGGAAAAGGGGGGGGGGCTATTTTGAAAGAGTGAGAAGTGTGCAAACGACCTTGACTCGAATTTTCATTGAGCTTGAATCAGTTTCAGACGGTTTGTCCGAAATTTGAGACGAAATGTCTCGGAAAGCTCGGAAATTCAAAGGTTTTTTCCGCCCAAAATTAGGTGATCTCCAAAAAAAAAAAAAAAAAGGTCTTCGCCAAGATTCAGAGTGATTTTTCGGCCGAAATCCAAAATTCAAAGGTTTTTTCTGTCCAAAATTAGGTGATCTCCAAAAAAATAAAAAAAAAAGTCTTCGCCAAAATTCAGGGCGATTTTTCTTACAATTTCGCAAGTTCAAACGTTTGAGGGGGGGCTCTTTTCGTATGGGGGGGCTATTTTCCATTTTTCACAGAAAATCAGCCTCAAAAGCACAAAAAACATGCGATTTTGCATACTTCACAAGCCAATGGGGGGGGCTCGAGCCCCCCCCGCCCCCCCTGGCTACGCTATTGCGTAGACCCCCTAGCCTCCGGCGGTGGGGGCTTGCCCCCAGACCCCCAAAACAGCCCCCCATTACGAATTCCTGGCTACGCGCCTGATTGGAACTAAAATTAGCTGCTTATCGCCAAATGTAAGCCAGCTTTCAAAATGTTAATCTTCTACCACATTACTCACAAAATGGCAGCACTGAAGTAAGAGAAAAACGGGTCATGTTGAACTACAATATCTTGAAAACAGGAAGACGTAGAAACTTTTAATTTGGTGAGAATTCATTTTAAACTTTTCTACCATTTTGGTGAAGAGTGAAAAACTTAACTTGAAAGCCCTTTTAAATTACTTGTTGTTGACTTGCTGTATGTTTACAACTATTGAAAATGCTGAATTCAGTCTGCATATGCCTTTATTTCAGTACATTATACCTTGTGTTTATCCTGAGTTAATTTTTAGCTTTTCATTATATACCGCTATTAATTCAATTGAGCTGTAACAAAATTGTTTAATAGGAGTACATTTTGTTAGACATGATATTGACTTGATTACTGCTTGACTTGAAGAGCACAGTCTTACTTGCAGTTGCCCGTTGCCAAATTAGTATTGCTGTTACAGTATATTGCCATTAAGGATTTTTTCGTTTGTTGTTTGATGTTTGCTTTTTTGAGCAACAAAAAATAAATTTCTGTTCATATAGTTTTAATGTTTCGCTTACTAGGATCGGCGTAACCCCCCAAAATAAGCAGTCAGCTTAATTTCGGAATCTCTGCGACTCGTGTATGAGCGTGCGCACGCTCTTGCTCCACTCATGCGTGCACTCATTAGGATTAGGGCTAGAGCTGGATAAAAGCTTAGAACGGAGGGAATGCACGTGCGCTCACACGCGAATCGCAGAGCTGCCGAAAATAAAGCGACGGTTTATGCTTAACGACACCCAAAAATAGTTGGTCGGCGCAACAATTCGGCACAGTATATCTAAAATTAGCAACCGGGCTGGCAGTCAGAGGCAGCAGGTATACCGATAAGCCTAAAATTCATCTTGCAGTTGAATGGTTAACAGGCACTGATTAGACGTGAAACCTGTTGTCGCATCCTACCGGTATGTGTCAATATAAACTAAATTTTTGTAGAATAAAGCGATATCGGCTATGCTGTAGGCTAGGCTATAGGTTTTAGTAAGTCGACAAAAATTCCAGGTTTGCTCTTACCGTGGACGTGTGGTACTGGCCCATTTGCAGCATTTAACTTCACTTTAGTTTGGGTGATCTTCAGACCTTTCCTGTTCCATGGTACATTTTATCCGCTTACTGACTAAGATTTTTTTAGCTTGGTGTCTGCAAAAACTGAAAATGAATTCGCACACCAGTACGTACTAGGCTATCTTAACTTATGCTTCTCTGTGAGTGGTTTAAACTTTAAGAGTCAGAAAGTTGTTGCACTTGATTGTTTTGTACCTAGTTATAGGGGCCTACTAACTTAAAATTTTGACATGTTGCCTCTACACTTCAGAGTAGGCCTACTGGTAGCTTGTTATAGACTCAGAAGTTTACTGTAGTAGGCTAGACCTACTCATTACTCACCAGGCTACTCTTGTAAGACAATTTGATTCCAGATTCATTTTGTCTATAAAACTTACTACAGGTACACAATCTGACAATGTCACATAAACATAAGCGAAGAATTGATGATGACAAACGCCCGTCATCACGAGTAAATGTATTTGAACGTCTGGGTGATTCAAGGAAAGACAGGGTAAGTATAGTACTAATAGGCCTACTTGTCATGGAATTAGGCTAATTCACATTTAATCTAGTCAAGTCTGAAGTAATGGTAATGACAGATATTGTTGAGTATAAGCTGTCGGCTTTTTTCCGGAACCCTCGTGTATGAGTGTGCGCATGCTCTCGCTCCTCTCATGTGTGCACTCATTAAGGTTAGGGCTGAGTTTCAAGAGTTAGGGAATAGATTAGATCGGAGAGAAGAAGAGAGTGCAAGTGCACTGATACATTGGTCGCAGAGCTTCCCAAAAAAGCAGACGGCTTATACTGGTACTTAACGACACTGGGTAATAACAGTGGTACTGGTATTCTATGCTGACTGTTAAAGTTTGTAGCTCCCTATATAGAAGAGTTGCTGGAAACTAATGATGAACTAAACAAATGATACCGGTAATGCAGGGGTGCTATTAAGACATACACAGTATAGTAGCACAGAAGAACCATAACCCAAACTCTTTTCCTAGTGCTCCTTTAGATCTTAGATCATTATGCCTATGGTCTCGCATATTTTAGCAGTAGGCTTATAATGCTGTAGCTTGGTTTCTTTAAACAGGCATAGAAGGCACAGGCTGAGACAAAGTATCTGGTATGGTAGGTAAATACCATAGTATTATGGGGATTGTGGTAAATGCTGTAGGGACAAAGGTTCAGACTAGGATTTGAGCTTGTGCCGTACTACTGGTATTACTACAGACACTAAGCCTACAGTATCAGCTATCATACCAGTTTAGAAGAACCCATGTTGCATTATAATCTTGTCAATAACATCTTCGAAAGAAATGGGTATGTTCATTAATGTTGTTTTGGCTATTCAAAAGAGATAAAGTGCAATCTTGTCTTATGGAATGCAACAGCATTTTGTTTTAAGAAGGAGGAGTGGTATTGTTTTGAATTTTTGTACTGCTATAGATGCTTATGCTATGAAATTAATTCTCACTTTATTCAGCTAATATTTTTTTACTTAATGCTGCCACGCAATTTACATATTAATTTTTACGATAGTACTCCATAAATTGGTACTTGATTATCAGTTTTTGTTCTTTATTGCTGACAGGGAAATTGGCCAGTCCATCCTCCTCAAAAAAGTAACCGATCTACCGTTGAAAGGTATGAAGGTAATCATGGTGGAAGAATGCCTGATCGATGGCCATCATCTAATCGAGTAAGCTTTGCAAACAGCATTCATTGCAGTTTTGTAATTTGTGGATATCAGTACAAAGCAGACTTGCAAATACTAAAATTTTGCATCACAGCCAGTATATGTGACGACTTTGATATAGCATACCATTTTGAAGATCATGACTGCGTGTATTCAATTGTTTGTATTCGTAAGAACCATTTCATTTAAATAAACAGTATTTATTCTGACAACTAAAGGTAGATTTAATTTGTGACCAGTGTTCCCTTTAAGCGCAAAAAATGCAAAAAGCCAAAATATGTTCCGGCATTTTTGCACAAATTTTTCAAAAGTGTGAGAAGGGTTTTTAGCATTTTAAAGTTTCATTTTATTGTAAAAATAATTATTTCAAGATTGACAAGGCTAAACCACATTTAGCAGGTAAAAGTAAAATTCTAAGTCCCACTGTGTGGCAATATCTTTGATTTTTGTGCCAGCCTAGCACTCATGTCTCATTTATTTTATATGCCATGCCAATCAAAATGCAACAACCATGTCGATTTAGCCAGATAGAATTAGTTTCCAATATTCCTGCATTTTCCTTGCTCTGAGACTTGACTTGTAAAAAAAGGTCTTCTCTCTCGCAGGACCGCAAATATCGGAAAGTTTCCCACCGTTTATGCTTCAGCTAACATGGTTGAGAGGTTTTTGCACTGTTCCAAAGCTGTTTTCCATTTTCTGTGTCGCATTTCTCCAAAGCAATGTGCTACCTTTCCAGTAGGGATCTGGAACTAGCATACATAAATTGCTATGAGGGACAATTAATAAGTTACTGCTCTAAGTTGAGTTTTTTTTTGGACGTTTTTTGGTGGACTGGCAGTTTCACATGGCTTAAGCTACAGCATTTTCACAAAGTCATTAACATATTTTCGTACCTTTTCCGACACTTACTCAGATGATAAAAACTTAGAGGGAACACTGTTTGTAACATATTGTTTTCAAAAAGTTTTCAAATCAAGATCTTGCTTGACTGACTGACCAAGCATTCTAGCTGCATATTATATTCTACGAAGTGGCTTGGCAAATAGAACACGCGCTGGTAAATAAACCAAGATTCCAGTGACGTCACTTGTTTTTGGAAATTTTTATTTTGGTCATTACACTTATAGGTTTGGGTTAGGGGTAGGATCAAGGTTAAGGTTAGGATTAGAGCTTAGGGTTAGTTTTTTTAGGCTTCATTGCAAAATGTCTTCGCAAATGGAACATTCGCCAAGCCTCGTCCTATATTCTGTTTCTTTGACATTAAAATACTGGCATCCTAAATTAAGATATTGTACTTATTTCTGCTTATTCCACTTAGGTAATTATTGTATTTAGGATCGGCAGGTGCCAATGCAACAAACATCACCAACAAAGTTAATGAAATCAAAGAAAATCGGTAGGATTTTCATATTAAAAGTTACAAAATACTTTTGTAGAAAGTGATCAGTAACTGTGAGAGTAATTATATTGTTTATTGTAAAAAGCATCTTGATAAGGTAGTGACTATTTCACCCCAAATTTTCAAGTTAAAGAGAATAAAACAAAATTGAGAAATATTCATCCGCGCTTTTTTTGTTTGCTTTTTTAAAAGTAAAGATTAGGGTGTGAGTTTGTTTTTTTTAGTTTGGTTTGGTGTTAGTTTTGGAGTAAGAAGTTGAGTTTTAGTTTGATTTGGGTTAGAATTAATAAAAAACTAGTTTGAAAATTCTGGTGAAATAGTTTTCTCTTCTTGAAAAACTTGCTGCATTTTGTTACAACTTTAACTTTCTTTCATTCATTGAAAATAGTGTGATTTGTGATGCAAGATAACAGTTGTTCAGTGCATAACAAACTATTACGCTTATTTGCATTTGTTTTTTCTATCCACCAATAAAAAAAAATTATTTTTGTTAACAGCATAGTCTTGTTGCTATAGCATAGAGTATAAAGTTTTTAAAATATTGCAAGCAATTAAAAGTATTAAGTTATAAGCATAAGTAGGCACAAATTCGTTAATCTGTTAATAACGAAGCAAGCTTTTTCATGCACTCGTTAATTCTTTAAAAATTTTTTTATGTGAACGTACTAAATTAGCTTGTGTTAAGTTTCGTTAACTTAGGTTAAGGTTTTCATTGTTAATTTCTTGCACCATTCAATCATTTTTCTGGTACAAACCAGTTTGCACTGGTAACACTTGTTGCCCATTAGCTCGAGTTTTACAGAAAAAGCGAAGAAAGGAGCGCTTTTTTGTGGCAAATAATAAGCTGCAGCCTCATATGGTAAGTCTATTATTTATCGCTGTTCGCATCTTCTAAAGATTTTTCGATCGCAGCTTTGTTGGTGCATATGAACCTATTTTTATCTTGAAATGAGAATAGACTGTAAAATGTAACTTCCAAAACATAGAAGACCACCATAGCAATAAATTTTTCCTTGCAATCAGCTCAACAGTGTCGTTATGTGTTCTAGAAGTGAGTAAATTGAAAGAAATTTAAATTACAATCAAAATGTTAACGAATTAATGGACTTCGTTTACTTTCATAAGTAAAGCTGAAAATAACGAATTAACTTTAATGGAGGTATGAAGTTTACTAATGGGCTAGTGGTTAACGAAGCCAATGTTTTGCATTAATTTGCCCGCCTATGGTTATAACAGGGCTGCCATCAAAAAATACCATTTTATTTATGATTTTATGACAAAAAGAGCAAAAAAGTTATGATTTTTTATGAAAATATACACTGTTTTTTTTTTATGAAATTTTATAACAGTTTTTATGAAATTTTATGACACTTATTGTCAGTCAAAAGCAAAATACGGAGACGTGCAAAATTGACAATTATACAGGGTGAGCCAAAAGTAGGTGGACAGTACTAAAATTTTAGTACAGTACTAAAAGTTTAGTACTAAAATTGTAATTATATGCCATAAATAACATAGTTGTAACAAAGTTAAAATGAACAATTGGATTAAAGTAACTGAGGCATAAATCTATTCCATATGCCATCCACCTACTTTTGGCTCACCCTGCATACCTACAAAACAATAAATCGACGTTTATGGTTCATTATTTCATTGGATTATAGACTTATATTGAGATTATAGTGATTGCTCCATACACGACCCACATACAGACAGAATGGCCGCAGCGGAGGACTACCTCTTTAATCTACCCCTTGTCGCTCTCTGTGTCAGGACTGATGGTCCGTTGCGACGAATTCTGGACCTGGTGGTACAAGAGTCTTATTCTATGCAACATCTACGAAGACTCAACACCACTTTCCTTCCCCGACTGTCTAAGTTCATCCAGCTTCACTGCAGAGATCACAGTCCTCCATCATGCCTTTGGATGGTGCCTCCAACATCACTCCACTTGCCCATTCATGTATTTGGCTGTCTTTTTTGCAAACTCCCAGTCCTCCCTCTCCCTCCTGAACTCTGCCTCTAACCTCCTTGCCCCCAAATGCTGCATGGGCAGTCTGGTCCTCTTTTGCAGCCTATCTGATTTGGCCCAACTGTCCTTCCATCGAATGCCTGGCCACTGCGATATATGTCCTAATGAGATTGCGTACCTGCTAGCCAAGATCAGTGACAGCATCCCCTCCTCCTCCCTGCCCAGGGTTTGCTTGTTAGCACATACCTGTAACTCTTTGTACTTTTCATGGAAGCAAATCACAAGGTTAATAAGGTAGCCTGATTACAACAAAACAACCATAAGAACAAGCAGGCCTACTTTTGATGTCAAACAAAATTTTCAGGCTTTGGAGAGGTAGTACAGAACAGTAAATAACAATTATTGGCATTTCTTATTAGCATTATAGCAATCCAAATTAACGTTCCAGAATATTTTGGTCATATTTGCAGTAAACTTTAAATGGACCTAAACAGCAGAAACTAAAAAGTTTAGAAAAGTATCTACAATAGGCTGTAGCATACTTGCTGTTCAAAACTGGCACTATGTATGAGCTCATATTCTGACAAACACAAAATAAAAACACACTGACTTTGTATAATGGTACATACACTGTTTGTCGATGGCTACATTTATGAAATCAAGAAAATATATTCTTTTGACTAGTCTATTACTTTTCAGAATTATGAATGACTAGCTTTGCTTGGAATTAAATTTTACTAAACTTCAGGCACTGGTATTATTGTCTGTTCTTAACAACAGCAACTAAAAAAGTTTAGAAAGGTATCTACTGTAGGCTGTATCATATGTACTGCTCAAAACTGGCACTTAGTATAAGCTCATATTCTAAGAAACACGAAACAAAAACACACTAACTTCAATTAGGCAAAAGGGGTCAGTGATTGGCATGGGATATGTGTGGAGGACTATTCTTTTTGCAATTTCTAGTTTTTTTCCCAACACCTCACCAAATCATCATTACATTTTTTTTTCCTCTCAAGTACAATATTAATTTTCGATTGTGTAGATTGGATCTTTTTCCTTTCAATATTTTTATTGGTTGGACATAGAAGTTTCTGTAACTGCTCATTCCCTTCATATAGCATGGCTTCTGCTATATGAAGATTATTTCGAAGTCTTTCAATCCCTGATTCAACTTCTGCAAGCTTTTTTTTTATTGCTTTCATTGACTTCTTGTGACTCAACTCGAAGCATTTTTTACTGTTTCTCTTTCTTCACAGTCAACTTCTGCAGCTCCATATCTGCAAAATATTTGACTCGTGCATTTTTGACAAAATTGATTAGTTTGATTGTGCATGGAAATTTTAGAACTCCGCCAGCTCTAATTAACTCATCTTTAAGAAGTGGAAGTGAAGCAATAGATTTTTTTTGGTTACGAACCCATGGCTTTGCAAAAGCTACTTACTGATCAAAAATCCTTGTTCAGGATAAACATCTCCATAACTAAGGGACAATATTGCCTGAACTAGTGCATACAACTTTAGTTATTTAAGGTTGCCATGCTCATCTGTCAAAAATCCAGTTTTGGACCAGAAATTGTCAACCTACTTGCATAATGTGGAATGCTTGCATTCAGGTTGTAATCCACAATCATTGAAAACTTGCGGCCAGTAGCTTTGCCGCATTGTACTGCAGTCTGATGTGCCGCTATCAATCTGCTCCAAGAGGCTTTTTAACCATTCATCTTATGATAGTTCCGTTTGGAACTTCATCCACTGGGTTTTGATTTTGTCGCGTATCTTTCCAGAAGTGATGGGTGACAGGATGTGAACGACTTCACTGAGTTTGTTGGTTAACAGAGGCATCAAGAACAGATTCAAATTACTAATGGCATTTGTGGGATCTGAGTCGTTTTTTTTGCAAGAGTGAAGATATTGAGCATGCTTTATGCCTGGTACGTGACAAGGTCAGTGATCAAGAAGATGAGTCGTTGCGGACAAATAAAAATTTAAGCAATCTTTTCGAAATTTGTCCAGCTTGTTTTGAGCAATTTTGAGCTGGTGTGTCTCTTCGTTAAGTATGCTCTTTGCTTTTGTTCCAATGTCAACATACTGCAAAGCTTACCTGTTTTTCTTGAAATAAATAGCAACTAAAAGATTTTCGGAATCCACACCAGACAACAACTTTTTCCAAATAAACTTTTGTTGCAAATTTGAAACAAGTTTACACATGGAAAAATAAAGCAAGTGTATTCTTGGTTCATCTGATTGAAACTGAAGAATAAAATATTTAAACTCTGTAGTAGAGTAAGCACAAAAGCTGGTATATGCTTCAGTTAAAGGATCCTGCAATGCTGCACTTATCCTCGTATAAGGATCCGTATTTGCCAATGTAGATTTTTCTCCAAATTTTTCCGTTGTTGCAGAATTCTTACAGCAGCATATTTTATAGTGAGCCATCAGGTCTCAGTATATTGCATAGCATATCTTGCGGCCACTTCTGTAGCTTCTTCTACAGAAGCATAGTCTTCTCTGTGTGTTTAAAGAATGTTTAAAGGAAAAATGAATATCATGGAAAAATTCGTCCAAATTAATTCCAAGCCTCTTAGTCCCTTTCCTAAACAACAATGTGTAACTCCGTATAAAGTTGTGCTGTGCGGTGACGATAATTTGAACCAAGAAACTCAAGTCCTTTTAACCACTTGAGTCAGTGGACACTTTTGCAAACTTAAACTCGCAGGACTCTTGTCGTTTTCACCAAACTCGAAAAAGCTACCATAACCTTTTCAGCCAACAAGGAATCATAACTTTTTGATAAAAATTCAGTTCAACATATTTTTTTAGTACCGTATCGAGTACCATAGGCTTCCGTGGTAGCCTGCTTTTTGTAAAAAGTATCGGTACCGGTACCGACTTAAAATCACAAAGTCATGGAATATGCTTTAACAGGCTTGAAAGTAAAACGGCACAAGAAGTTGCCACAAAAATGTAATTGAGAGTGTAGGTCAACCAAGTTAAATTATTAGGCTGTAGTCCTAATACAATACAACACATAGCAAACAAAAGTAAATTTAGCTCATTGTGAATAAACGCAGAATGCAACTTGTAATAATTTTTTATGACAGCATTGCATTTTATGACTTTTTTGAGATTTTTGAATTTTTTTATGAAATTTTATGATAAGTGGCAGCCATGTTATGAGTATTGAGTAAGTTTGTTAATGCTTTGTTTTGTGCTTTTGGCGTAATTTGAAACATTTTGAATTGACCAACCTTCCAAACAATTGTAAGGATTTCAAACACCAAACCGAAATGTTTTTGCGAGAATAATCTTTGTTGTTACAAGCAAAAGTGCTACTTTTGAGTTGAGTGACATACCACTATTCATTCAGACTATGTCGAAAATTACAAGCAAGATAGACATCGCTATGAAGACCAAATACGTGCTCCTAAGCCGCGTCATCATGTTGTAGAAACTCTACCTCCCAAGCATCACCAATCTTCAATAGAAGTCGTACAGTAAGTTTCATTTTTTTGTTGCTTCCACGTTAAAGCTACGTCTGCAGCAGCTTTTCAATGGTAGCCTCAACCAGTTCTAACTTGTGAATTATGTGAGTGATTGCGTTCACAGTGCAGATTTTCACATACTGCAGTTGCAAGATTTTCTCTAATTCTTAACTATTTTTCTTGTTTTAAAGGGGCATTTGTGTCAAGTTTTTTACTCCTGACCAAAATGTTGGGAAAAGCCTAAAATGCAATCTCACCAAATTTGAACTTTCTACGTCTTCCAGTTTTCAAGATAGTGCTGTTCAATTTTCCTCTTACTTCAGTGTTGCCATTTTGCCAGCTTTGTGACAGAGCGTCATGTTTTGAGGAAAGAAGATGAAAATTTGATAATGAAGGCTTTGAAATTTGAAGTGCGCAGTAGTAGAGGAAGACGAAGATCGAAGCAAACGTGGAAAAAGCAAGTAGAGTATGAAATGAAGAAAAATGGACTGGCAAAAGAGGATGCATGTGATCGAACGAAATGTCGAGGCGTGGTAAAGACAAGGACCACACAAAATCCGGTCGACTCCGTCGACGGGGATAACACCGGATCCAAAATGAGATAATGATGATCAGACAGAAGATTAACTTTTGGAAAGTTAGCTTAAATTTACGTAAAAAGCAACTAATTTGCAATTCTGATCCTGTACTTTGTTCTGATAACAGGACTGTCAAAAACGCTAATTGAAAATTAGAAACATGCAGTAACTTTTTGAAATTTTGTTTTTAGTTTGCTACCCGGATAAAGTTCCTAATGGGAAAAGCCTTTCTGAAAGGAAATTTAGATTATCTTTAGAACGGAAGGTAGGAGAAAGCTCAACTTTGGTGAAGTTGGTCTTCATATCTGTCAAAATTTTTCGAGAGAAAACCGAGCGAACAAATTTTCGACATGAATGCCCTTTTAAATTGAAAATCGTTTGTTTTTCCAGAGATGATTATGATAGGAAGAGGAAAAGAAAACCTATTTCTCCAGCAAGTGTTTCTGGTTCATCTGTATCTCCATTGCGCACTAAACGTGAGCACAAACGATCAAAATATCAAAGTCCTTCTCCTCCCCCCCAAATTTTTAAAGAAAAGGTAGTTGTGTACTTTGACAAAAAAAAAGAGCCAAGAAATTATGAAATATTTTATTTAACACAATAAGTTTTGACTTGAATTTAAGTTGGTGTCAATCTTATTCAAATAAAGATTCTATTTCATTTTTATTTAAATAGAAAATCCATTTGACTAAGATTGAAAAAAGATTCAAACAGATTAATAAAGGTTCTATTTAGATGAGTTTAAAATATGACGTAAGGTCAAGTCGAAACGTCTCGTTTCAAATGGAATGTTACGTTTTTGCTTAGATCTGTTTGTTATATTTTTTATATTTTTCTTTTTCAAAGCTTTTCTCATTGTTCCGTTTTTTGCTTCATAGTTGCACAAAATGTATTGTATAGTACTGATTCGTAGACTGAATTGAGAATTATAATGTTATTGTATATATTTTTTTGTTTTTTTAAGACTTTTTTGCCTGTGAAATATCGCATTTTTAGCAAAAAGTAGGACTTATTGTACATTTTCAAACAATGCTAATAATGTAGTAGGTTTACCTGATCATTTGTGTACTTTTCTGCTATGATTTTATCGTTTCATTGAACACCAGTGAAGTGCAATGCTCGTGAAGTAGAAAATTATACCTTTAGGAGCATCGAGGAAGAAGCAAGGAAAGAAAAACCAAGAAAGTTAAAGAAATAACTAAAGTAAAAGACCATCAAAAAACATCCAAATCTACTAAATCCTATGAGCAGTGTGAGTGACGTGTTTTTTCCGTGGTTGTTTTGATTAGTTTGCAAGTAATTGCATCACTTTTCTCTACGTAGCCTTGACCATAAAACAAGGAAGAAATCTTGCAAACTTTATGTGAAGCTGCCACCTGTCTACTAGTCACGGTTAAACTTCACGCGGCCTTTTTTAATACTGAATGTCAAGCAGGAAATTGTACCATTTTAAAAAGCTTTGGAAGCAAAATTGAGTTGAAAATAATGTATCTGCGGTCCTGCTGAAATCTTACTGTTATTTTTTCTTGTTCCTTTTGTAGATGTTTTTTGAAGTAAGTTGGGTTTACAAACATTTTGCTGTTGTTTAGACCCTGGTACATCAGAATACAAAGCCTCTCATCACCAGTACGAGGAGATGCAGGAAGAAAGTCACGAACGAGTAAAGTACCATAAAGAAGTTTACCTGGAACACCACAAAGAAAAGAAACGGGTCCCTCAAACATCTTCCAGTCCCATCAAAAAATCCAGAGCCATGCCCAAAGGTTAGCAATTTAGAAGGTTTTAGATGTACTGAATATTCTATTTTATTTCCTTAAGTTTTAATCGTTTGACAAGTTTATCTGGCCCAGCTATGTATACATAATGATTTATCTGTAGTTGGTAGTGTGGCCCGCCTCGTTTTTGCGACCGTGATTTGGGTTCAATCTACAACCTAGTCACAGTAGTTGCGTTGTAACGATCTTGCATGATACGTTCGCTTAGAGATGATTATCTCTGCGCGGTGGCTTCGAACAAGCAGCAAATTTACGTTGGAAAAAGTAAAACGCCAACCGGAAAACAAGGACAATTTTTAACTACTAAGCGGATGCTCTAGGTACAGATTTATCCAAAGGATAGCGCCGTTGTCGCTTTCTCGAGACAGGAGGATAAAGAAACGATACGTTAATCACATGTAGGATTTACCCATGTCGACGAATAGTTTTAAAACGTATAATTTTATTAAATTTGAACCTTAAAGCCACTTTCTGTTTCATAATTCACTGTATATAGCGTATCTTTTTGCTAGATATTGATTCTTCTGAAAATGAGGAAAGACGAAACTATAGGGATTCATCGGGTAAAAGTTCCCAAAGTCGCAAAGCTGCTAAAGCTGAACCAGGTTTGGTTATTTTTCATTTGCAAGTGATTTTATTTCGCATACATTACTTTAAAAAATGCTTTTGAAACATGATTCATACAGTTTATTGCAATATAAGTGCCATAACTATTGTAGGATTGCGATGTTTGATTAAATTAGATTTTACTGAGTGCGAGTTTTCATTGGTTTGAAGCATACCCTAGTAAGTTGAGCTTCATACATAATTGCATTAGGAATTTGAAGCAGTATTTTACAGCCGACGAAAATTATTCAGGATTCATCTCGGTATCTGCTGTGTTTCAGCGAGAAGCAATTAGCCTTTAATCTTTATAACTGTGTGACGCTGAGTTCAATTTAACCCAAAGCGCAAGTATAGTATTTGCCATCAGGAATGTCCAGCGTGTAAATTCTTTCGCTTTCCCAGAAATACCTACTAGCGGAGTGCGATTGAGTGGTTAGTCGCTCATATGCCATGTTACGAGCAACATCCGGTTTGCGATCGAAACTATGCTGTGGGGATTGTAGTTACAAGTTGAGATTAACAGTCAAAATGTAAAACGAAGTTAATTTAGGCTATTAATTCTTGCGAATTTATTTAGTTTATGAACCAGAAGATGTTACCAGCCACCGAAAGAAAACAAAAAGGTGGGACAAAAGCATGATTTAAAGTTCTCGAATTGCCTTGTCAAAAGTAATGCTTTCTTGAATTGTCGAAGAAGGCAAAAATTCAATCTTTTCTATTCTTGATTTACCTTTTGTGTAGCTCCAAATGTATGTGTGAAGCATATCTGTAATAGAATTTTTATTGGACTGGGTATTTCGGGTCGCCTTTACCTGAAAAATAGTACCAAACCCGTCTTTGGACTTCAGTTACAGTATTTGCCATTTTCTAACTAGCATTAAAATTTCTAGCAAAGTTGAGCCTGTTTTGACTGAAGAACCGAAACGAAAGAAAAAGGTAAAGGCGGGCCGAGAAGAGCATGATACTGTACGTTACAGCTCTAAAGGGTCTTCTAGGTAAGATGATGTTCCTTTTTCCTTAACTCTTTCGTTGGTTTTTATTGCTTTTTTTAACATACATGTTTGTCTCTTTGCCCTAGCATACTTCTATACATTACCTCAACTTCATTGTGTATACTTTGCTTGCTCTTAAGTTTTTTTTAAATAGGAGGCAGCTAAGTGGTTTATGCTCTAAATAAAGCACCACGAGCCTGTAGTCGTAAATAGGATTGTTTTCGTTGACACTATTTCTATTTGGTGGTATATTTCCAAAATGACGGCGTGGATTATGATAAACAAAATAACTTCTTGTCAATGACTGTTTCAAGTTTTGTTGTTAATTTTTTTATTGAAACTTTATGTAAAACTTTTTAATTCAATCGTTTTCTGTTTAGCGACTATACTCCTCGGGAAAAAGGTAAAAAGCCAAAGGAAGATGTTTATTATGAAGACGTGCGCGTTTCTCAATCATCTTCGAAGCGTAAAGATCTAAAGTAAGTCTGTGGTGATTGGTTGCCTTCGTGTGTGGGATTTTGATTCCACCTGTCCTTAATAGTCTTGTAAGCACTTGTAATTACTTGTGTGTCAACGTAATGATGTCTTTCGTTGGTGCTAATTTAAATTTCTCGTAGTCCGTTAGAATGACTTTAAAAAATCTAAAAAAATTCAATTAAAAGATTGATATTCACTTATTCAGTTCTAAAAGCAGCTCAGGTTTGTTTTCATACATTCATCCGTTCTCTACGTCTACGGCCTTTGACCACTCCAGTACAAGTACCTTTTTTTGGATCCATTGCTAGTCTTTCATCGTACTGGGCCATTACAACGAGTAGACTTTTTCCGCAATGGCAAATGAGCGTTGGATGTTTTCCCTAAGGGTACAAGTTCAATGCTTTGCTTGTCCGGGAATCAAACTTCGAGCCACTCAGAAATCTTTCAATCTCTAGTCTGGCGCTGAACCAATCGAAGTATGTCGCCCCTAATTTTCTTTAAAATTCTTTTCATTTCGTTACAGTATTTTTTGTTGGAAGAGATAAAACAAAATACTTGCAAAAAAGATTGAACATTTTTTTTTTTAATTATTTTTTAGATATACTGCGAGTGACGTGGATAGTGTGGAGGAACCAGAAAGAAAGACGAAATTAAAGAAAAAGAAAAAACAAGTAATTGAAGAATTACCACCAGAACCAATAAAGAAGAAAAAAAACAAGCAAAAAATTGTTGAAGAACCAATTAAGAAAAAAAGTTCAAAAATCTACGAGGTACTGACTGGAAATTTTTTTATTATGGACTCTACAACATTCAGAGAGCATATTTGTTAGTTTTTTTTTTTGAATCTGAAGAACAAAAATGCTATACAGTCATTTTGGGGCTGAAATTTATTTTCCCTAGGTTGAAATAGCAGCAAATACCTTGTTCATCACGATCCATTTCGTCTGGCCAAAATCTTTCATATTTGTTCTAAAAAAAATTTTTTTTTTTTTTCGATTTTCTTTAGAGACTTGTTTGATTTTGTTGTTATTTAGGAAGAGAGTAGAGAAAAACCGAAAACAGTGAAGAAAAAGAAACGACCTCGAGAACCGACGTCATCACCGTCGTCTTCGTCATCAAACACGTCATCAGATAGCGAATCTGAAAATGAGAGTGTTGCGCGCTCGAAGAAACACTACCATTCCTCTAGGTATTTGGGTGAAATTGGAAAACATTTGTTGATATACAAGTTGTCCCGTAGCAATATTGAAAAGAAATGAAACACCAATAAATCACTTTAGAACTTACAGCGACAATTTTGTTGTCTTAACTTAGCTCATTATGTTTAGGGATAGCTGGGAAGCAGAAAATGCTCCTGATGCATCACCGGAGCGTACTTATTCCAAGCGATCAAGCTATGGTTCCGGAAGAGACCGGTCGATACCAGCTGAGGTGGGGCCGAAGCGCAAACGCACGAAACTGGAAACGAGCCAAAGAGGGTCCGTGGAACTTGAAAATGCCAGGTTTGTGTTTTGAACTTGCATGAACTTTGCGATTTTTGCTCGTTTTTTTGTTTAAAGTAGTTAATTCCGACTTTCTTTGGAGTAATTTACGCAGTTTTGCGACAAATGTTCTTTTTGTAGTTGTTTGTTAAACGTGGCTTTGAAGCCATGGGAGAGATTTAGCAAAAGTCAAAATATTTTGATTTTAATCAAGCTCAATTTATCACGTTAGGATGAAGACCAAAGCTAAGCAGCTTCACCTCTTTTGCTCAAGTATAATCGATCTTTTTAAGTAGGCTTTCGCTGCCCATAAATGTAACCTATGTTGTCATTTTTTTTCAGCCGATACCGTCACACATCTCCAGATCGCACTCAGTACACCAAACGATCAGATAATCTTACTTATGAGCGCCAATCTTACACTTCCTATGAGAAGGAGTCGAAGAGGATTAGGGAGGATGAGTCTAGGGATGATAGGAGGATGCGTTCTTCTGATATACCCCAAAAGCGCCATGATAGGCCTCCTGATTACATGGATCGAAAAGAAGAACCTCCAGTGGCTAGATATGATCGCTCTCCTGTGAATGATCCGAGGTACACAAAAAGGCATCCGGAGGAGAAATTTTACGATAAAAACTACTCCAGATATGATGATAACCCATCAAATACATCATTTGAGGAAAAAAGGAGCTACCCCAGAAGAGATCAGGTCTTCCATGACAAAAAATCCAGTTATGATGACAGGAGGGATAACAGAGGCGATTCATATTCTGTGGAAGAGCGGAAACGAGATCCGTATCCTACTCCTCATCCGTCCAAGCACTTGCATCCAAAATCCTCGACATACTCCCACGACCCCCGATCAGGAGACATGAGGAGTATGAAAGAACCTAGACACTCTGACTGGCAAATGGAGCGAATGAAGAAACATAGAGACCCCGTTTCTGGATACAGTGGAGGTTTGCAGCACACTTCTTCCTGGGGAGAAGGAAGAGAAACGTCCAGGGTGAGAATGGAAGGGGGTGGGCACCGTGGAAACCAACATCCACCAAGAATAGAAGAGCGAAACTACAGAATGCCCCGAAGCGACTCCCGGACCACCAGAAATGAAGTCCAAGAAATGAGAAGTGGGAGGCCTGACAGCCGGGAGCGCCCCCAAATCCGGGATCCTTCTCGAAAACAGGAGAAATGGGTTCCAGAGAGGCGTCCTTATGTGAACCAAGAGATGTCACGGCGAGGAGAAACACGCTATAGCGATGGTAGGGGCAAATCTCAAGAAAATCTTCAATATCAAGAGCAGAGAGCAGCTTCCCCTTCCTTCTACAGAGAGGTGAGAAGAAGCGGAGAAAGTCGACATAACGATCTTAAGATAGAGGTCACCATTGGAGGAAGCTCTTCTGGGCAGGATTATGAACGAAACAGGTATGTCTGTTTCTACGAGCTTAATACATTTTTGATAACTTCTTAGTTGAGAGATGAGTTATTTGCAGTTTTTCCGCTATTTCTTGATAGTTCATGCAAATATTTGCCGCTAAAACAGCTTTGAAGTTGCCCGATAAGTATTTGGTTTCCTCCTCTCGGCTCCTAATGCTATAGTGGACAAGTTATTAGCGTAAAACAATCTTTTTAGAACTGTAAAACGCTCTCCACTGCGAAAAGTTTCTTCATATGATCTGTCCAAGTCGCGAGATCGAGATGTGGCCAGAATGCAAACCGAACGAAACAGTTCGCAGTCTCATGATCATGGAAATGTGGATATGAGGTATATGTTCTTGTTTGAAATCAAGAAGATGAAATTATAACATGCCATCTCTGCCAAGTCCCTAGACTGTTAAAGAAAATGATTGTTTGATGTCTTCCAAAGAAAAGTTCATTGCATAGTGCATATTATTGCTATGTTACCCAAAGCAATGAAGCGTAGTTTGACTATCAGAACCTTATGATCATTCTCAGAGTACTCTTTAATATCTTCGCAAAGCATTCCATGAATTTCTGAGTTTATAACTGAAACGATACCCAAATCATTTTACTTACCTCGCTATTTATTCGTTATTTTGCTGATCAACTTTTCCTTTTTCAGTTACAAGCGCCCAATGTCTTCCCACAGCAAGCAAGGTTCTAGCAAATATCAACAACACGGCTCCAGGGAGTTTTCCGGCTCGTCACGTGACTATTCTGACAACAGAGAGTACTCGAGAAACCACATGGAACCCAAATCCCTAGATCATAACAAGTAAGAATGACTTTTTTGCGCGGATTAGCAAATTACAAAAATTCTCATTTTGTCAAATCAAAATCAAATCTTTCATTATGCTCGCTGTATTATGCCAGCGAGCTGCTTGCAACATGTGTTTGATTTGACCGGCCCGAGATTTGAACTTCTGACCTCTCGATCCAGAGACGAACGCGTTACAGCTCGACCAACTGACCGGTGATCTCCTGTCATAAATTTGAAAAGGATGTACTTTTTTTAAGTTTCTACTGTACTTACATAAATTTACGTCCCATTGTTCAGTTAAAAGGCAGACGCATCTGGAAAATTTTAAAGTGCGAAAAAATTTTGAAGATGGAGAAATCAAAGCCATAAAAGGGGTGCTCAAAATATGCTTATACTTCTTGAAACACATACTTGTCCCATCAGTGGTTGAGTGGATAGAGCGTCTGTTACTAAAGCGGTAGACTCTGGCTCGATTCCCGTTCGGGTCAAATTTAAGACCTAAAAACTGGTATTAGCAGCTTCCCTGCTTGAAAGGGACAGTGGGAAGCCTCCACCGTGTATGGTATGCAGGGGGGCAGAAGGCAGCTTGACTCAGAGACCGAATGGTCTTTTTGTCTCCTGATCAAGGCAGCTTAGTGAATAGTAGATGTAATTACAATTATAATAAAGTTGAAAAATAAAAATCATAGTATTTTAAATGAATCGTGTAACTGTCTGTTATTATTGAGTCGATCGCAACATTTTTAGGTCCGTTCGGCGGTCATCGAAACGCATATAATTTGGGTCCAAAAAAATCAAATTTTTGAAAATTGCTCTAATTCAGGGTGAGAAAGAAAGATGACAAATATTACAAGAAAGACTCGGCCCACTCTGAAGATGACAGATCACGCGGTTCGTCTACGGTGGAACGCGTCCGCTCACGTGACTCTTCAGCGGTTGGTAGAGATCGGTCACGCGACAACAGGTCGCGACAAAGTTCGCGCGATCGCTCGCGAAGAGACCCATCACATTCGGATACCAGATCAGGACATTCAAGCAGAAAACCGAAAAGTCACAAAGGTACACTATACGGTTTCAAATTTTCCACCTAGTTAATAGTTATTGAGCTGTTTAATTTTCCAACAAATTGTAAAATGCTTGTTTATGTAAGATTTTTTTTTTATTTAGTCGATAATTTTGCACTTCTTATTGAAAAATTTTCAATAGAAACATCAAAAGATGCATCTGAACGTCGCAGAAAACGCACCGAGACATCTGATAAAAAATCCACCAAAGAGAGCGAAGTTAAAGAGGAAAGAAAAGCAGCACCTGGTTGGTACAGTAGTTTTTGAAGAAGTAGCCTACATTGCTTGAAAAATCGATTTGTCTAATATTATTGTAGTTAGCATAAATAACCCAATTGTTTTATTCGCTGTTGTATCTTAAACGAGGACTAGATTAGCGTTGACTCCATCCTTTTTGACCCAGCCATTCTAGAGATATTCGCAATTCTGTCGTTGATAAGCATTAGCGTCTTGGCGACGCCTTCCCAGTTCTAACCTAACGCAACGATTAGGCCTCTGCATTTAGTTGTTTCGCTGCGCACTAATCAGTTTGGTCTTATCAGCACAGCAAACAGATCTGAGCTCGTAGAAAGAGTAGACTTTTCAGCAGCCTAGCAATTTCATTAAAAATCAAGCTGGCAGATACATTTCAGTCTAAATCCTAGCCTAGTTTAGCAATAAGGCTTTTGTTACTTGGCTACACAGTACAAACTCATACCTGATAATAGGACTATCAATACTTGAGTATGTCTATTAGGATGTTTCATTTTTTCATCAATTTCGAGAAAAGCTTAGTTGGGGCGATTTTATGACGGGGTTTTGGGTACAAGTAACGAATCGAGCGTTTTTTTTCGATTATGACGTCATTCACCGGTGGCACCGGCCGTTTGAAGTTTATGACGTCATATGAGGCGCCGAAATTAGCATATCTCGCGAACGGGTCGGGTTAGGAACCTCATATTAGTGTCAAACGACGCAGAATAGCCGGTTTCCTATCTGCTCTTAATACATTTCATACGTCTATCTGCTACTACAAACCGATAAATCAAGAAAAACCGTTTTTTTAGCAAAATATTGGTCTTTTTACCGCAATTGGAAGCTCTAAAACTTGTTCAATTAGCTTGCCCAATAAGTTTTGTTAGCGGACAATATGTTAGTTACTACGACATAATAAAATTATAGAACATTTCATTATTTCGGTCGCAATCAATTGCTAAATCAGTTTTCGAGTGACATATAATATGAGCTAAAGTTTTCAAAATGCCAGTTACTAGGCACGAAGCAGCCAGTACCCAAAAATTAGACGAGGATTTGAAAGGTGACCGTTTGCCGTGAGCAGCAGAAGTCTTAGGTTATTATAACTTTTTGAGGAGATCTGAATCCGAAAGCAATCCAAAATTTTTGCTGCAATTACCAAACTTTACTGACGTCAAGAATCAACTGATCAGTGATGTGATTGGGTTGTGGGGGAAAGCCAGTCTTCCAATTATTTCCACAAAAAGAGTTGAAACTAAACTAAAGGAACTCATTAAAAAGTATACCCTTGCTCTAAAAAGAGTTAGAAAGACTAAAGAAAAGGATTTATCAGGTGAAAAATGGTTATTTGAGTTGTTTGATTTGAGCAGGTGCAAATGTAAAATTAGCGATTATTCAAAGATCCATCAAACAAAAGTGCTGTGCCCTTGCCCATTCGAAGATCGTGTACCTGAAAAGGAAGCATCTTTCTTGAAGGATCAACGAGATGAACGTAGAATGATGATTTCTGCCAGTAAAGACTTAACTCACACAAAGCAGTTTTTAAAACGGTTAGCTCATAAACCCAAGAACAGCTCGGAGGATGATGAACCTTGTACTTCCTCATCTTTGGCTACAACATTTAATATTACAGTTGATCCCGATGATGCTGATCCAACTGAAGATACGGGCGATGCTAAAGAGTATTCGCCAGTAGATATACCGGTTGGTGAAAAAAAAATCCATAAAACGAAAATCGTTGCACTTAAAGGATGAGAGTTGCGTGCGTGCAGACAAGCGCATGTTATCTGTTCGTCAACAGTCGGATGCTATTCTTTCTGTTGTAGGAAAAGATGCTGTTGCTGCTTCAGCTTCTACTGTATTTCGCAAGCGCCAGAAATTCAGATTAACTGCCCTTGAAGAGTGTGAAGCTGCCTTGAACAGAGCTGAAGCTCTACAGCTTTGCTATGATGGTCGAGTAGTCAATAAAGTTGATAGGTACGTTTTTCTAGGTCAAGGTGTAGGTTCCAATCAAACCATCAAGTCGGAGCATGTTATGGGTGTTAAATCTTTTCCAAAAACATCGTCTGTTACTGGAGAAGCTATATTTGCAATCATTGTAGATCAAATTTGTGGCGGTTACATAAACAAGATTGTATCGGTAATGGCAGATACTACAGCTGTTAATACTGGCAAGAAGTCAGGGGTAAATGTCTGTTTAGAAAAGTACTTTCAAGAAAAGGTAGGACATGGCATTCACACACTCGAGTGTTTGTTCCATGTGAACGAGATATATTTGTCGCATGTCATTCAATCTCTTGAGGGAATTACAAAGGGTCCATCTTCGCTAGAAGGTGATGCACTTATGAATCTGATACATAATATTGGCAAGCCAAACATGAAAGATCTTCTTTCAAGACAAAGATTTGACATCCGAACCACTCAAATTGCTGCTCTTCATATAAAGTCAAAAGTGGAATGGTTGAGCCAATTAAAATCCGATCATAAAACAGATGACAAGTTTCGCAGTGACCAAATGGTGATGCTGACTCTGGCAAGCTATTTAATTATGGATGTGCCGGAAAATCTTATCAATTTTCTTGCTTATCGGCAAGAATCTATTAGTCGTTCAAGGTGGATAACAACCGCAAATGGCTATTTGCGACTTCTGCTGTTTTACTATGATAAACTAAACCGCCACCAGCAAACGACTCTGAAACGATTGGTTTCTTACATTGTTTCTGTGTATGTTCCATCTTTCATAATGATGCATTTGAAACCACAAGCTGCTGAAGGACCACAGTTAACTCTCTTTCAGAGAGATTTGTTGAATTCCTACCAAGAAATTGATAGAGAAATTGCTGATGTTGTTTTCAAGTATTTTTTGGATCATGCTGTTCATTGGCTTTCACCTAAAAACGTTTCCCTCAGTGTGTTCTCTGAAGTGCCACCATACTGCATTGAAGCTGTAAAAACTGCTTCGTTTCCAGATGTGGTCAATACTCGAGCTCTTTTGCAAGATCGGACCTCCCGTCTTCGTCATTTTTTCACTTCCGCAAGTAAAAATGCACCCTGCATCACCATGACTTCAGTTAGTCCCAATTTTTGGAAAACAGTTGATAACAACAACCGTTCCACTGAACGAAGAATTGGTAAATTGAGATCAATTGAGTGACCTAAACGTAGAGTGGCTCAAGTCGAAATTGGTGATTTTGAGAAAACCGCGTTTAAAGTTGACGGTTGTTTTTATGAATTCATTCAAGCGTTTGCACTACGTACGTTTACGAGTTCATTACTGGGGTGATTAAAATTTTTTTCACAAAATTTGGCGATCACGTGATCGCTATGTTTTTTTTTATTGCATCATTTTCGAACTTGGGCCACTACACTTCTCCAATATTTGCAAGTTTTGCGGATTCAAGTTAACTTGGTACAAAACTTCTACTACCGTATAATAGCCCAAGTTAAAAAAAAAACTAAGAAAGAAAAACAAGAAGTATGGAATGGAACCATATCAAGGATATTATTTTGCTCGGTCAAACAATTGATCAAAAAGTTGTGTGGACATATATTTTCTGCTGAATATATGACGAATTTGTTTAAAAAAGACTTCAAAGTTTTGCGGATTCAAGTTAACTTGGTACAAAACTTCTACTACCGTATAATGGCCCAAGTTAAAAAAAAAAAAAACTAAGAAAGAAAAACAAGAAGTATGGAATGGAACCATATCAAGGATATTATTTTGCTCGGTCAAACAATTGATCAAAAAGTTGTGTGGACATATATTTTCTGCTGAATAGATGACGAATTTGTTTAAAAAAGACTTCAAAAATATGAAGTGTTTCCACTACAAAGTTCTAGATCATTGCACAATAACCATTCTTCTCTGCTATTTTAATAGTAATAATTTCACGGGCCGTTCAAATATCATATGACGCCTTTAGGAGGAGGGGGTTGGACAACAAGGGTTAGATTCATGCAAAAGAATAGGCAGTTAGAGATCGGAGGGTAGAGACCAGACGAAGTATAGTTCAAACCAAACAAGATGGAAAACTTTAAACCCTGGTTGGTTATGTCCATTAGCTGCGGTAAGCGCATAAACTAGAAGAAGGACAACTCTTACAAAACCTCTCCGAAGTTACGTCAAACTGCCAAAAAATCACGATGTGTACGTATAATGAAAATTACATGCAAGACGTTTATGAGTTCATCTTTACAGTTGGAGCCTCGTCCGGCAGGGGAGCGCTTAGTGACCTCCCAGGTCATCATTCAGCGAAACTCGTACGGCATTTGGGTCTTCGATAGAGAAGCTCGTTCGAAAAATTAGCGATAATTGTCAAAGCCTAGCTCTTGTAGCAGCTCCACCAATGTGCCTGCCGCACAGTTGGAGAGGCGAATGGAGGCAGCACAAAGCGTTACTACTGGAATATCCTCACCATCACAGGAAAAGAGTTAGAATAGGTTGAGGAAGCAAAGCAGTATCATCTCGATATTATTTGAGTTTCTTGAACCAAGAGATGTAGCTCTGGAACTGTGGATCTGGGTGGCAGCTGGAAGTTCTTCTATTCTGGTGCTGATTCTTCCTAGTATGTCTGCGCAAGCTCTCGTTTGTCAGACTTTGAGTAAATTAGGTTTCTTTGGGATCATGACTCTACACGTTGAAGCTCAAAGTATTGAATTGGTCATTGTGCCTATAGTAGGTATATGCCCCCAATGTTACGAATGAACATCAGGCTTTTGAGGATGAAATAAATGATGCTCTTCTGTAAGTATCACGGGCTGAAATCAACGCCGGTGTTGGAACCAATCAGTGGTCGAATGGATAGAGCGCCAATACTGAAACGATAGACGCGGGTTCGATTCCCGTTCGGATCAAACCAAAGACTAAAAAAATAGGGATTCACAGCTTCCCTGCTTGACGTTCAGCAATTAAAGGGACAGTGTGAAGCCTTCACCGTGTGCGGTAACTTGACTCAAAGACCAAAAGGTCCCTTCGCTGTCTCTCGACCAAGGTAACTTAATTACCACAGATATGTAGAAGGGGTGTGATCGGACAGCATGGAGTCGCTAGAATGAAGAACAGAAGATATTTATTGCAGCTCTGTTGTAGCAACGGACTCCGCATCGTGAATACCTTTTTCCAGCACAGAGAGGTTCACAAGTAGACATGTTATCGACCTAGTATGGATCAAAAAATTTCGTCAGATTTGTTTTTGGATGTGCTGGACGATTGAGTGAAGCGAGGTGCTGAATTGCCAACTGATCACTATCTGGTAGAATGTTTCTTGCAACTTGCGAAACCTTGGCCAAACAGGAAATCCAACAAGTCTTCTATTACTTTATGATCAAACGAGAGGCTTTGGAAGACAGAGAAGTAAGGAAACAGCTTGCATCCCGTATGTCATCTAAGTTCAGACAACTTCATGTTACATCTGAGGACATGGAGAAGGAATAGCTGCTGGTCAGATCAGTAACATTTCATCAGCTGCTGAATGTTGTGGGCGCAAGCCACTTTGAGTGGCAGGGGGTCGTGAGAAAATAACCCTTGGCGGAACCAAGAAGTTAAAGAAGCTATTCAAACAAAAAAAGATTTGTTCAAGGCCTGGCTACGGGACAGATTGCCATCTAATTTGCAATCCCGGTACACTGAGACATGAAAAGCGGCAATTTTGGCAGTATCGAAATCCAAGAAATCCTAAAAAGGTTAAATTCCAACTATTTATTGGTAAACAAAGTATTTTGGCTGACCATGAGCCGTTACGTTGTAAGCGATCGACCGTCACTTACTCCATCAAGAATTCTCCAGGTAACAATCTAACGATTGAGAATGAAACGTTTTCACGAAGTAAAAACTACTTTGAAGATCTTTTGAATCCTTGGAAGACATCACATCAACTCATGACACATAAGAAATGATACATTCAGTGTAAGAAGTACACGAGTACAGTTTGAAGAAATTTTTGCTGCAGTAGAAGTGGCAACGACAATTAAAAGGATAAAATCTAGAAAGGCTGCTGGTGAAGATGAAATCAGACTAAAGATGTTAAAAGCGCTGACTGAACAAGAATTCTCTGGTTAACGCAAGTGTGCTACGTCAAGTCATTTTTTATTTTTGTCTGTAACAAATATTACGGTAACAGAAACCACACACTCAACAATATACGATATTAATAAACAAGGCTCATGTACCTCTTACGAATCAGTTTTCACGACAAGGAAGCTGCGAAAAGACCTTATCGGTAATCGATTCAAGCAGCCACCCAGATGCCAACATAATATAATTTTTGATAATAAATAGAGGTAATAAAAAAAACCTGAGAAAGAGTGTGAGTTATATTATTAAAATAATTCAACAAGTTAGGTTGAAAACCTAAATTCTAAGACTCATATGATTACACAAAGAAGTTTTTCAACTTTACCTTAAAAAAAATTGGAGATAGCAAACGGATTGAATTAGTAATGGAATTCCAAATTTTGATGCCCAGGTATCTAATGCTATTTTGCAATCTGTTCGATCGAAATCGTGAAATATATAAAACATCATTTTCTTGATTGATAGATCTCGTTGGTCTCTCTAAGATTTTGCATGCCTTTTCAAAATATTTGGAAAAGTTATTCGAAGATATCGAGGCCTATGTACAATATTGTACATTAGTTTTGATATTTCAATTTTGTACAAATCGGTCAATTTTGGAATGTTAAGTTTGTAGTAAAATGGGGTAGCTCTGTCTTGAAAGGCACCACCCCATACCAGTTTTACTACTTTATTTTGAAGAGTGCTTATTTTCATCAAATAGGACTGATACGTTGATCCCCTAATAACTAGACCATATAAAAAATGTGGGTAGAAAAGTGCATAATATAGTTTTATTAATGCATCTTTGGGAAGAACGAATTTTAGTTTACAAATAATACCAACAGCTTTGGACAAGTTGGTTTCTAAGGTTTTAATGTGAATCTCGAAAGTTAAGTTGGAGTCAAGTGTTACCCCCAAATATTGGACAGAGTTAGAAAGGGGGACAGTAATACCGTTCAGAAACACATCAAAATCCGTCACTAAATCATTCTTGGGGATATAACGAGGAGTTGGCTTTTTGAAGGATTAATTGTTAACTTATTAGATTTGCACCATTCTGAAAGCCTTGTCAAGTTGCGCGAAAGATTAGCAAAACTTTCAGAGATTGGCAGACAGGTGAGCATGTACGAACTACAGAAAGATATTATTCCTTAATTTGCCAGGTAAAGTATATAAATGCCTTGAACAGAAATGGCGAGAAATAGTGGAATCAAAACTGGAAGGTGGTCAGTGCGGTTTTCGTCTGGGTCGCCGCACCACAAACCAGATCTTCACTCTGAAACAAATCATTGAGTAATCTTGGGAAGACGGCAAAGATCCCTTTGCATGCATTGTCAATCTCGAAAAAGCATATGACCGAGTTCCTCGGGATATACTTTGGGAGGTTTTGCAGGAATATGGAGTTGGTAGTCAGTTGTTAGTGCAATAAAGTCATTTTACTGCCGACCGGAGGTTTGTGTTCTGGTAAATGGCAAGTAATGAAAGCCATTTTATGTCGACGTTGTACTCCAGCAAGGATGCGCTTTGTCACCTCTCTTCTTCATTATTTTACATGAATTGGATCGACAAATCCAGCTGAGTGTGTCACCATTGGAAATGGCAAAATAAGTCGCATGTTCTGTTTTCTTCGACAGTTAATGATTTGGTTCTGTTTTCTTCTACAGTCTAGCCTCCAATCCACATTAAATGGCTCACAGCTGAATTAAATATAAGTAAATTAGTACGGCCAAACCTAAAATTTTTCATCTTTCAAGAAACCCTGATCAGTGCTTGTTGAAAGTGAATGAAGCGACACTGAAACAGGTAGAGAAGTTTAAGTATCTTGGGGTTGCATTCACTAGAGACGGAAGACAAGATGAGGAACTAGATACCCGAAAAATAAACAAAGCTGGTTTAAGTGATACAGTAATGCGAGTTTTGCACTTTTCGGTTGTCATGAAACAAAAAATTGTCAAAAAAAGCAAAGCTCTCGATTTTCAAAACAGTTTTTGTCCCCATTCTCAATTATTATAATGAATCTTGGGCAATGACCGAAAGAGTGCTATCACAAGTGCAAGCGTTTGAAATGAGATTTCTCTGAAAAATCGAATAAGCTATGTTATTTAGCATAATGCATAGCTCTGTGATTTGAAAACCTTTAAACATCGAGCCGCTACATCTCCGAATTAAAAGATCTCAGCGTAAATGATTTGGCATTGTTAGCAAAGTGCCTCAGTTTACTTGCCGAAGCAAAATAATGGGAAAAGACCAGTTGGACGACCTAGATTGTGGATCTTGGATGGAATCGCTTGGGACTTCAAACAAGCGAAATGATGGAGTTGATGAAACACTGTGAAGCGTGGCCGGTTAATCTCGAGCTGCTGTCTCTGCGACCCTTACGAAAACTTGAGCAATGAAGAGAAAGAGAGCAGAAATAAGCGGTTAGTAGATGAGAAACTACCAATATCACAGTATGATGCAGAGAAAGCTAACTAAGACATATGCAATTAGTTTTTAAAGAATGAATTTTTTTACTATGTGGTAGTATTAGTGAAAAAATGCATTCTTTAAAAGCCAATTAGGCATTGTGCAGCATATATTCCATTCATGAAAAAGAATTGAACTGAAATATCATCATCCACATTGAATACTCTTAAAGTTAAATAATAATAACTGTTAGATGGATAGGAGAAAACCGACACAAGTGAATTTGGCCACTGTAGTAAAGTTGGGTTTTTCATAAAAAGTAAACAAAATAGTGGACTAGTTTTACTTGGTCCATTACACTGGAAAGAAATTTGGTTAAGATGCTGCATTGTAGTGGACTGAATTGGCATGGTCCATTATACTGAATTCACATTTTGGTGAACTTGTTACAAGTTAACTTGAGCCAAAATTAATTTATGTAGAAGAATTTTAAAATTTTTACAAAAAATTTTTAAGGCTTTAATCTATCAGAAAATATGATAAAATCATTTTCGGTCCAAGTCGACTTGGGCCGCTCTACGTTTAGGTCACTCAATTGTACAGAGTAAAATTAGAGACAATGCTGCAAGTGGTTTAGTCGATGTGAAGATTAGAGCATATTTTATTTATGTGCAATGGAATATTTGCAAAAATAATGCGGTTTTAAAAATCACATTGCCGTCTTTGTTTGATGTGTTATGCTTTATGTTTTAATGTTATCTACTATTAAAAATTGTTCTCTTACTAATTGTTTGTTATAAGATTTGGAAGAGGTACGCTAGTCAGCCATCATCTCTTAGGTGAATTAGAACTTCGGTAATAAAAAATGTTAAAAATACCGGTATCTTAAGCATGAAAGAGCTGGATACTTGAGCTAAATAAAATCTGGTGTAAGTAAAGAAGTCTGCAAAACAAGATCGGAAACATAACTCAAAAACTAAGATTCTGAGCCATATAAAAAAAAAACTTCTCGATCCTTACAACTAACCAAAAACTGTAGCAATTGCTGTGTAGTGTTAAAAATTTCAAATTTTTCTAAAAAACACGGTTTTTCTTGATTTATCGGTTTGTAGTAGCAGATAGACGTATGAAATGTATTAAGAGCAGATAGGAAACCGGCTATTCTGCGTCGTTTGACACTAATATGAGGTTCCTAACCCGACCCGTTCGCGAGATTTGCTAATTTCGGCGCCTCATATGACGTCATAAACTTCAAACGGCCAGTGCCACCGGTGAATGACGTCATAATCGAAAAAAACGCTCGATTCGTTACTTGTACCCAAAACCCCGTCATAAAATCGCCCAAACTAAGCTTTTCTTGAAATTGATGAAAAAATGAAACATCCTAATGTCTATTGTATTTGCTTACGATATTTTGTGACCCTAGAATAAACTTTTCCATCTAAGTTGAGAACAACGGCCTGCTAGCCTATTCTAATAACTCTACTAGCCTTACTTTCGCTTGTTCTTGGACGTTTGTTACCTGGGCTATCGTATAGTCTACGCTTTTTTCCAGCTCGGATCTATTCTGCTGACAAGATCAAACTGATTAGTGAGCAGCGAAACGACCCAATGCAGTATACGAGCTCTAAGGCTAATCGTTGCTTTAGGATAGAACTAGGAAGGCATCGCTAAGACGCTAATGCTTATCAGCGGCAGGATTGCGAATAAAAATTAGTAAAATTTTTAACATTTGAGTCACCGATGTCGTGTATGAAGTAGAATATCTCTAGAATGACTGGGTCAAAAAGGATGGAGTCAACGCTAATATAGTTGTATTCGATTTGCCTAACTTTAAATACCACCATTGATTTTGCCTTTAGTCCTCGTTTAACTTTACTCTTGCCTAAACCAACCATTAGACGAAAGAATTCAAATGCAGAAGGGGAGAGAAAATTATAAATCTCGCCAAACACTTCATTTGCAGAGGCAGCTGGTGTTTTGGATGTTGATTGGACTGAAATATCAACGGAAAAGAAGGGAGCAAATCAATTGGATTCAAATTCCATCTTGAATCGTTTTAAACCAGGTTAGTTTTGTATTCACGATAGAAACGAGCGTTAGCAGCTCACTAGACGTCCCTGTTAATTTTTGAAATAAGAGAACATGTTTAATGTTTATTTACCTCTCGTGGTACGAAAAAATTATTACAAGATCTCATTTGTTTTAAGCCTCGATGATGCTTTTTAGTAGGATGAAATGTTTTAAAAATAGAACCAAAATTTTAGTCGCCAAATTTTTATTTTTCGTCTAGGGAGTGTTTTGCTACGCATGGGTGTGTCGTCCAAGCTTCTACCTCCGGATTTATTAGAAGATGTTAAAAAGACTTGCCAAAATGAAGTCTCATTGAAAGGTAAGATCAGAGGTTGCAAAAGTAATGTTATTTAGTCCACAAAATCATAGTTCTATCTTGATTATAAAAATACGAAAAGTTTAAGGATTATACTCCGTAAACGAAAAATTAATGAAGAAGTAATATGGGCGTATAACGAAATTTTTGCCCTTTTTTCAGATGATGTTCCGTTGGTGTTAAATCGAGAGTTGGGTGCACTTAACCGTGCAGAGTCGTTACGTCAGTGGTCATGGTCGAATGCGTTCACTTCTCAAACTTCTCGACTAACTTCCTATGCAGATGCCGAGCATCGTAAACGAATACTATCTGTTACTCAAGTGCGTCGAACACCGTAAAAAATACTGATACATACTGAATTAAATATTACTACACTTAGCCCAAGTTAATTGTAAAACCAATTTCTAACGATATCAACTGGCCGGTCTTATGAGTCATTTTTTATTCTCTGTTTGATTCAACCTTTTAACTTTGAAAGAAATCATGGTTTACTTGGTGCTTGTGGTACTTGCTTGAAAAACAACAAAAAACTGTTGTACGTGGTTATTCACTTATTATTGAATAGTAACTAAATGATGGTGATACAATTGATCATACCGTGTTGGCCGTTCAGGCTTAAATCGAGAGCAATGAAAAAATAGATGGAAATCGGAGACATTTACTATTTGGCTAAATTTGTTATCGTTGATCGATCTTAGTTCCGTTTAGGCAGCGGTTGGCGAAGTTTGAATTTCTTAGGAGCACCTTTATTTTTGAGATCATTGAATGAACTATAAGTATTAGGTGACCTAAAGATTGGCCTACAAGTATTGGGGAAAACTACCTAACCCAAAAACTTCGCTCTTTTTTGTCAAAAAATTAAGTTATTGCTCTGCTCTTTTTCAGAATATGCTCTATCCACCTCAACCTCCTGTCATCATTAATGCTAAATCTTACGCCTCTTCTATTAAGCATTATCTGAACAAGACCAAACTCGCAGTTGGCGGCGCTTAGGCAAGTTTTCTGTTTTACTCTCATTGCTCATCGACAAAGAAAGGGCATAGACATCAATTTGAAGGACTGGTTTAGAATTAATTATCTTAAGTTGTTCAGCCATCATGTGAAGTTTTTTGTGTAATAAATTTATTTGGAATGCGAGAATATGCCATGATCTGTTTGTTATCGGTTCTCGTAAAAAGAAATTGTGAAATGTTACAACGAACTTACTCGGTATAGTCACTCAGCATTTATATAATTCCATGACCACCATGATCTCACAGAATTACTCTACCAGTATTACGTTCGTTAATTTTGTTAACTAGTAGGCTATACAGGGCCTGATATACATTGCGCGGGCCCCTGCCACTTTTGGGATTTTCGCCGCAATTTCCTTAAATATTGGTGAAGACCAAAAAAAGCTCTACCTGTTCCCAAGAAATTCGCTTCATTTTCCTGCCGAATTTAAGTGAAGACCCAGAAAATAAAAGGTCTCCCCTAGAAATTCGCTGCATTTTCCTATACCAAATATAGATGAAGACCATCCAAAAAATAAAATGGTTGTTCCATCTAAGCGCTGGGGCCCCTTACACTGTGCCATTTTGCCTTATGGTAAATCCGACTCGGTCTTCATTGCCAATTTTACACATTTACACGAAAGCTACACCAAATTCTCGAAAAAACCGATTGAGAAAAAGCTTACAATAGCGTTCAAGGTGAAACAGTGCCCGCTAACATCGTGTAAGAGCCTAGAACATCTTTTGATATGTTATGAGAAGTTCGAAACCCTGTCATATAACGGCTACCAGGCGCCAAAAACCATTAAATCCTGCCGCCCGGATTACTTCGGGCATAAAATCATGAGCGTACGAGCGTATCCTATATTGAGTTATTTATTTAACAATTTGTACGCCGCGGGCGCGTATCTAGGTTTTGCTAAAGAGGGGCTTGAACCCTAATTAAAAACTTTTTGTTCGAAAAATGTCTCATTTAAGCGACGCGTGTTGAACAAATTGGTGCAAATAAGCGTATCACAGGCGGGGGTCAAGGGCTGAACCGCCAGCCGCTAGGCAATTTTTGTGATTTTTTCGAAAAAAAGAGCCATTTTAACGCCATTTAGGTCACATTTTGCACGTTTTTAGAGCCTCTTGAAAGATTATCTGTTTACTTTGTCAGACGCTAACTATTCTACGATCCGCTCACTTTTCATTGCAGAAACTAATTCGTGCCTGGAGGGATCCGCACCTGCGTAGGAGTTTGTAGTGATCCATTGCTCCAGTAGATTTCTTCCAATTCTTGTCCACTGATTTTGCTGCTTGTTCAAAACCACTAAGCAGAGAAAATATTGATAAAGCGTCTTATCCAACGACGCAACAAAGAAACCACAGTGCGACTTGAACCAAGGGCAAGATCATGAGATCAAGATCGTCGTAAAAACGACTCCTTTTTTACCCTCTAGGCCTCCCTGCCGTCAAGCTCCTGGTATGTCAGCTGAAGCACGGCCGTATGCTGAAGTACTAAGGGATTAAAGTAAAAGAATTGTAATTACATTTTATTCACTGAGTTGCTTTGGCCACAAGACAGCGAAGGTACCCTTCGAGTCAGGCTGCCACCTGTCTACCACACACGGTGGAGGCTTCACACTCTCCCTTTAATTGCTGAACGTCAAGCAGGGAAGTTGTGAATACCAATTTTATAGTCTTTGGTTTGACCCGACCGGGAATCGAACCCGTGTCTACCGTTTCAGTTGCAGACGCTCTATTAACTCGACTACTGATCGGTCGATGATCAATGCCATGCTTCCAAGTTTCAACTACCTGCGGCATTGCTACCAGGGCTATGCAGTATGGTGAAGCAGTGTTCGTTGAATATGAAGAATAGAAATTAATGTACGTAGCCTAGTTCTTTGATTGTTTACAGTTTGCATAAAAAATAATTTTGTCAAGCCTAATTTCTTTGTCTCAGAAGTTAAATCTCTCGTTGCTTACCTACAGACCAATGTGCAATGGTTAGCCTAATGCTTTTATTAGTTAGGCAGTTAGGAAGTGGCTATTTTTGCATCTAGAGGCAAAATAGAATTTTTCGTCTGTTTGGGTTAGGGCTATGGTTAGGGTTGGGGTTAAGGTAAGGTCGTAAGGGTGTGGATTAGGGTAAGGTCGTAAGGGTGTGGATTAGGGTTAGGGCTATTTTGGCACTTTGGGCAAAATAGCGTTTAGGACTAGGCCTATTTTGCCTCCAAATGGCAAAATAACATTGCCTCTAGAGGCAAAATAGCACTGCTTAATGCTTAAGCTAGCCTATGATAAAAGAAGTACCATAGCATAGGCCTACTCAGTAGCCTACTCTGTACTGATAGGTATAGGCAAAGCTGGTACCGGTAAGTTTGAAGTACTGGTAGAGTGCAGGCTAATTTTGCTTAGCCTATTCGGTTGCCAGTGATCTCGTCACAAAGTGATTTCATCACAGTGATGTTGTCATGTCACTCATCACAAACTCATTAGCCTGCTGAAAAATCTGAAAGCGATGGCACTATGCTCGAAGTTGAAAAAAGATAAAATCAATAGGCCTACCTGGCAACCATCATCATCACCTTGTCTCAGTTTGGAATTCTTTGCCAGAGTCGATTGTGGTATCCACCAGCTTAGCTGCTTTTAAGGCACGTCTTAACAAATTTGATCTGCATGTTATTTGTTCTAAACTGTTGTTCTAATACACGTGTAATTCTCATTTTGTTCTTGAATTTGCTTTTGTTTTTCTTTTTGACCTAAAATTATGATATGTATATTGCTTAATCATCAGTGTGCCAGGGTGTCAATCCAGCACCAGAGTGTTGATTTGTAAATTAATAAATATGAACGGAAACAATTAACTCAATACAGGCAATATATAAAATACCAGTAAGTTATATGGTAGCCTACCATGTAACATAAGTTGCCGGTATAAGAAAAAGTTAAACTGCTTGAAGGACTACCGGTATACCAATATTTCTGAATTTGGCTACGGATAATCATATGGTATTGGTAGCCATTTAATTTTAGGCAGTGTCTGCTGTACCGGCCCGGTTTCCAACATGTAATCGCTGCTGCACCGGCGGCGGCGGTTGTGTTCTTTTGCTGTTCAATTTACTATCTCTTAGGCTGGCATCGCTGCCCTAACTTTAATAATAAGATTTTAGAAAAAAAAAAGGACTTTGAAGCGAAATAGCTCTCTAGCGCTATTTCTAAAAAGCATGTCCTGTGGGAATCGATATCCCAACCCTCTACATTGCAGTCAAGCGTAACTAACCACTACGCCATCAGGGCTTCGAATGCGATGTGTCAAATTGCTGTATTTAAATCGAATCAATGCGAAAAATGCAATCCGGTGCACCAGCGATTTGATGTCCAAAACCGGGACGGTGCAGGAGACACTTCCTTAATTTTAAACCAAGAATATGCCATTGCCAGTCTGCAGTGATCTTATTGCAAAATGATTTCATCACACAATCATCGTGTTGTTGCGTTGTTTACAGGTTAAAATTAAAGCATTAACCTTACACTGTACAGCTTAAAGGGCAGTTTGGAGATGGTCTACTATGCCCAGGGCTGTCTTGCCCTAACTCTCATTTTGTGATGAAATTATTTTGCGATAAGATCACTGCAGACTGGCAATGGCATATTCTTGGTTTAAAATTAAATGGTTACCATATGATCATCCGTAGCCAAATTCAGAAATATTGGTATACCGGTAGTCCTTCAAGCAGTTTAACGTTTTTCTTATTATTTATTTATTTTACATGGTAGGCTACCGTATAACTTACCGGAATTTTATATGTTGCCTTTATTGAGTTAATTGTTCCGTTTTTCTTACATACCGGTACAAAACAGGAGCCTAGTTGAGTAGTTGGCTGTCCAACACTGCATCTGGCATAGTTCTGAGTTTTCTATGAGTTGCATCAGTGCAAAAGAAAAATACATCCTACTCCTTACTCCTAGTGGCAGTATCTTGGGACTACATTGTTGTCTGGTTGTGTGTAGGCTAGCCTACTGTCACACTGTATACTCTACTGATCATTGACCAACTGATGTAAGCCTAGATTCTGGATTTTACTGTACCAAATTTTGCAGGTATCTTTATTTTTTATGGTTGCTTTTAACCTTTTTAAGTAGGCCTGCAATGGAAGAACAAGACACTGGAACCAGTATCGAAAATTGTAATGTCACTGCTAGCAGTTTTATTTCCCCATACAATTCACCAGAAAATTCAATGCCATATGAGCAAGATGAAAATGAAGAAAATATCACTCCTATAAGCAGCAATGGTGTATCACAGCTACATTCTTCCAAATTAAAGAATACCAGTAATTCTAGCATCAACGACACATCTGAATGTGAAATGGAAATAAAACTACAAAACTCTATTCAAACAAACATGTTTATTGACCCTGTTGATGAAAAATCTCATTTAACAGAGCAAACTGTTTTGTCAGAACTTTATACTCAGCAGCCAGTTAATCAAAATGATTTTAATTCCGACTTTCATGCCAAGGGTGATGTGTCATCTTTTGGCAAGGAATATCTTTTACTAAATCAAGGTGAGGTATTTTGGATTATATTTGAACTGAAAGCAATTTCATTTCAGATTTGATGCAGTATATTTACAGAATGGAATGGTACCTTTGAGTTTACCAATTGCACACTTTAAAATAGTATATCACTAGTTCAATCTTAATGTACATAATAACTAATTTCCATGGATTGAGACAGTGAATATTATGCAATGTTAAAATGTTTGCATTTTTCATCAGTCAAATGTGGAAAATATAATTGCAATGATATGATTTTATTAGCTGGCACAATAAAGAGTTTTTAAGAGCATATTTTGTCGAGGTTTTAAAGAGATACTGCTTGAGATCGGTTTTGGTTGAAAAAATGAGAAGTACTTCAGGTGATAAATAGATCCCCGAAATCTTTTTCTGTAGTTTCCTTTATTCGCGAAAATAAATTTAATTCATTTGACTTCCTACCACTGACAACTTTGCGCTTCAAAATTTAGTGACATCAGAAAAGACTAACTATGCAAAATTTTTTGCAAGTAATTAAACACAATGTTTTTTTTTATTTTGCAAGAGATGTTGCACAGCCATTCTTTTTGATGTCACAAAATTTCTAAATGCAAGGTTTGCAATGGTCAGAGTCAATGTTTTCTTTTAGGTTTTGGTGAGTCTTCATGTGCCCAAAAATCGGCGATTTTTTTATAACAAACAATGGAAAATTCAAAATGAGTTGGCAAGTGCCCAATAAAAATGCTGATTCTCTGATAAAGTTTGGCTTAATGGCAGTGTTCCCACTAGGCCGATTTTTTTCAGCCAATCAGCGATTTGGTCAAGCAAGGGCAAATAATTTTGGCAATATGGTAAAATTTGTGGAAATATGACGTTTGGTATACTTTAATACCCGATAGGTACAGAAATTTGGGCACATAAACGTCTTTTTAAGAGCTTTGGGCACAATTGTTTCAAGAAAATTTGGGCACTGGCTGATTAGCTATAAAGTTAGAGGGAACACTGCTTAATGGTTACATAGGTTAGAGTCAAATACATTAAATCTATTTTTACAGATAAAGGGAATACAGGGTTTGGGGCACTTCTTTATTACCTCAAGTACGATAGTTCTCATTTCTTCTATAAAACCAATCTCGAACTGTATCTCTTTAAGTCTGTCTTACCTTTTTTTTCCTGGTTACAAGACCTAAAGCACATTACCCCCTAAAAAGTCAGTTACGCTGATATTTTATGTACTATCTCCAGAGCCATCATGCCCTAGTTCCCCAAAAGTTCAGAGTTGTCATCCTATTTGATCTTGTGGGATGACGGCTCTTTTGTCATGTTGATTTGAACAATTTTAGTCTATTAAAACAGGCTACTTGTCCTATACATTTCAACATGGGAGAGGGGTGCAAAAATACCTCCCTGTATGTAACTCCCTAAAACAAAAGTCATGGAAGCACTAAATTTGGCATATGAGTTGTGTTGAAGTTTTTTTTACAAAAACTGGCTTTGAGTTGATGCTGTCATCATAGTGACGTAAGAGCCTTTTTTTTTGATGCATAAATTATTTTTTCAATGACATCATAGGTGGTTCAAATTTTCCTTATAGGTTTGTTTTTTGTTACTGGATCATAAGATGTCTAAGTCAAAGTAGTTACATCACATAAATGTCTTATGATGTCGTTTAAGTTTATTGGCCAAAAAATGCTCAGATTTTGGAAAGCAAAGCTCAAAATTTGAGCCCACCTCAAAATTGAGGAAGTTCTACTTCTCTTAGGAACTTCAATTTTCAGGAGTTATTTGTGAATAAATTGGAGTCAAAGTGATTCAAAATAAAAACCTTGCTTCTAAAAGGATTTATCACAAAAAACGAGAAAGGGTACGTTTTTACCCCCATGATAAAATAAGGTTAAGTTAATACGATAATCATATTCTCATGTAAGTTTATCTAAGTAACTTTGACTCACATTCTCAAGTAAGTCACATATCTAAGGTTTAGAGCTGATTGGTCTTTGATTATACTGTACATAAATCTTTATTTACATAGCAGTGTAATGTTGCAATTGTTATATGCTTTCTAGACCCATCAAGCAGTGCAATCGTCACTGAAAACAATAGAAACCCTTCACTAGTCCAAATCAATAATGTGGTAAGAATTCATTATTTTGCAAATTAGTTTCGTGCGTAATAATGATCAATTAAGAAAGCTTAACTTTTTCTGACATTCTTTTTGTTTTCCGATCTGTACACTGTACATCCTGATAATGCTTGATCTAGTATTACTGGAGGCTGAGAAATACCACCAAATATTACTTTTCTCAGCTATGGAAGTTTCAAAACCTGGGTTGGTTTTTACCTCTTAGAAAAGACAGTACCAGTATGAGTGATACGGAAGGGGATTTATTGATTGCCTTGCCAACCAAAGTATCATGAAATTGGGCATATAAAACTTAATTTGCCAGTGGCACGGAATATGCTGAGTTAAGATATATTAACAGTGTCATTTCAACTGTACTAAACTGGTTTTAGACGAGGCAACATCTCAGTTTCTTGTTTTTAATTTATTTAATACATATGTTGTAGGTTGATATCCAAACCGGTGCAGGTGATATGCCAGAAGCCATGAAAGCTGCTGTGTATAAACCATTGCAATCTGATGAACCTATTCTTGCCAATTCCGATCTTGAAAATATAGCTGCTTCCAATTTGCAATCATGTGTTAGTAATGAAGATGTTAGTTTTGCTAGTGAAGAAAACAACAATCATGCTGGTGTGAAGCTGCCTAATTCAACCTCCTTCTCAAAGCTATGTGGCAACATTAAACTAGGTACTCTGAACTTAAATGAAGAAGAAGAAAAGGTGTTGAGTGAAATGATGGCTTCGTCTCCTGGGGACTGCAATGTAAGTTTGATGTTTTCGAAATAGCTAAACCCTAGAACCAAGAAGTGTTTCGGTTATTGTATGATTTTTTGGTATCAATTCTAATTTTGTGCTGATGTAATCTCTGTAAAATGTAATCCCATTTTTTAATTTTTAATTTGACATAAATGGAATTTGAACCAGAGTCCACTGATTCATCAGAAAGCACTTGACCCATTGTACAAAAAGGCTTTAAATATGCGTGAAAAAAGGCACTAAAAAGTTATCTTGTTACTTGTTGTACATCGCATGGCTGTCGCTGTGGGATCAATTTCATTTTTGAATTTGTCTGTGAATGACAACTCAGCCCAGTCCTCATGTTGGTTTAGTAGAGCTATTTTATGACTGTAGCACTTTTACAACACTTCAGAGCAGCTGTTTTATCCTCTTTCTTTATGTGTGAGTGATCGAAATTTTGTTGCTAATTTACTTGAAAGCCATGTGGTTGAAATTGGTCAGTTATTGACTCAGTTGACCAGGCCAATGGCTATCGCTGAATATTTATGCGAATTCAGCATATTGATTTCATGCTTATTACCTTTTTGAATGGATTTTTGGATTTAATCGCTTGCATTGAATCATGAACCATGGTTTTGCTGGCCCATACTGTTTGGAAAGAACATGTTTGTCATTTTTGCAGTTCTGCTTGTTTAAAGTTTGTTCTATTCCAGACTAAAAGTAGTTTTTAGTTTTTTGTGTATTAGTTTTTTGGTTTTGTTTATTTATTTTGTTTAGTTTTTTATTTATTTTTTTATTAGTTTTTAGAACTTTTTCGTTTTTGGAATACAAAATTGCCGTAGCCAGATTAAGCTAGACGAATCATGACCTGCCAATATGGCTATGATTAAACGCTCGAAATTCTATTTCGTCTTTGAACTTGACCTTCATTTGTTATGACGTAGTCTTTTCATTTACTCTATCCAACTGTACAATTGTCGTAATTGATTTTTCTAGTATTAGCTGCTTAATGAAACAGTTGATTTAACCAAAGGAAGCTATGCTATAGCAATAGTTGTTCTCGAACGAGTGGAACGTTTTTGAGTAGCTGGAAGGATTTATTGAGTGTACATTTTCACGGCGTAAAATGCTACCGTTTCACCTCATCTAAATTTACCGTGTTTTTTATTTTTACCTTTTTTCATGTGTATTGGCAATTGATTTTTCTTCTCTAGCGGCCCCATTTTCGTTAGTGTGCTATCCACACGATGGCATTGTTTTTTGCTACATATCTCTATTTATATAATGCACATATTATGTTCGTTTTTGATTTTATTCGTTTGAGTTAATAATGATATTTCGCAAAATAAATCGTCCACTGCTCGAAAAACTTACAATCTCAGCCAGCAATAAAATTAATGAACCCAAAAGTTGGAATAATGACGGTTTAACACGACCTTGATTTCACTGGCCGAAATTAGCGTTATAAGCAAACGCAAATATTTCGTGCAAAAACATTTTACAAACAGCATTTCGTTGCGCCCATTATATATCTACTAATCTGATTTGTTCAATTGAGTGCTATACCAGTTTGGTACTTAAGTTGTTTTTGGTAGGAAATGAGCAGCTCTGAAATGGCGAGTGTTTCGCAGAAGATGGAGGCAGAATTCCGTGAAATGCTGCTTAACGAGAAGCTGAAGAAGAAGCAAGCTCTTGAAGGTCCATGTGGAGTGCGAGGTATTTTCAAATTTTTATACTCGCTTTATTTCGTTAATCTATATCTAACTAGTTCGCGCGGCCCGTCGCTACGTCCCCGTACCTAGGCTCAACAGATTCTTAAAAAAGCGAAGTGTCACGGAAACAACCAAATTTGGCTCCACAGCATCCAATTTGGTCTACCCAGAACGAGGAACAAAATCCAGTATGTCGTTTTTGAGGCGAGGCTGCTAATCACTCGATGTCGATAAAAGCAAGTATAATAAAAGCGTTCAAATACGTTTTGGATAAATTATTCGCTATTCACTTGGCGCTAAATCTGGATGGAGTTTAATTCGATCCACGTTGGCTTAGAAAAAGGGGAATAGCGTTTGGTAATCTATTCAGTTAAACTGCGAATTGCGAGTAGTTGTGCATTAGTATCGCGGAGAGTATTTATTAACGTAGTCTTACTGCTCATGCGATAATAATCGTTCGGTGCATTAAGCAGCGGACGGGTATTGATAATCAGTGCCAAACCCCTAACAGTACGTATAAAGCTTTCTGGAAAAAAAATTGTCCAAAAAGTAGGGTAGTAGAAATTTAGTCGAAGAGTTAATCGAAAATTTGTGGAAATTTCTCTCGAATTAAAGGTAGACTTTCGAAATATGCAGATATGTTGAGTATTTTCATTGTATGATTTCATTTAGAGGAAAGAAATCTATTTACCTTGTATTTTGAACTATTAATTGTAGTAGCCAAAATTTCAAACTCCATTATCTTTAATTAAGGGCTCCAAAAGTGAATAAAGTCTCAGGCAGAACAAGCTGTGAAGAGTAAGGATCAATTTCGAATTCATTAATCGATTTAGAACACTTGCAACCTCTCTTAACCTACATTGGCTTGGTCACGTGATTTGACGTTTGTGATGAATTGATCTATATTGGGCAAGGCACGTCTCTCTAGTTTACATTATAATCATAACACTTTTTAAATAGGATACTTCGATGTTTAGTGTCAGTTCTTAAGTTTCCAATACAAAATGATTGCTATATTTGAAGTTTATTTTTAGCTTACCTCCTAGATTAACCAGTGGTAAATGTTGCTACTGTATATTGATTTTAGCGACAGTCCTCCAGTCTTGGCTAAGCTGATCAAAAATCCCAAGAGCCGCTAAGTGCGTACAGGTTTTTTAGCGTATATGCAGCAATGGTTTAATGATTACATTGATTAAAAAAGAAATTATTGATTTTTGCTTCCTCTAGTGCAGCACTGTGGCAGCTTTGTTTTCCGTGCGTTTTAAAGACAGAAAGTTTTTAGACAAAGTGGAGAGAAATTGTATTTAGTAATTTGTGAAAAATATAGGCATAACTGATAAACAATTATATTTTTGTTTTTAGTAGTTTGAACAATGAATATTAGGTACGATGAAACTGTATAAGATAGAAATAATTTTTGTGATCAACTGATCCATATAGTTTGTTTAGTACAAGTTTAAAACTGTTTTTTCTATGCCTTTGCTTGCATATATACATCTTTAGTTGGCCTAGCCAATTTTTTTATTAAGACCACCACTTCGTGCTCTATGTGCAAGGTGTGGGTACGTGATTGAATTATAGGTTAAAACCCCATGGGTTAGATTTCTTTGGACGTAAATTGAATCGTTTTTTTTTTGGTTACCCTAGCAATTTACGTCTGAGATGTATCATCAGATAAAAAGATCTAAACTCATAATTCATACGTATTAGTATTTGGGTTTAAAATGATGTTAACTATTGTGTTTCTTTATTTTAGTGTTCCCTCTGTTATTTTGTGGTGGAGTTATGCTGAAAGTATATTTTGTGTAAAGATGTTCATTCTAGGAATATTGCGACAGTTCATTCAACTGCTACCTTGTTAATATTTAAATTTTAATGCTGTTCGCGGGCGTTGCCCTCACATCATGTATATGACGTCATCATTTGCAAAATTAAGGCTAGCCAATTTGTTAGCGACTTGACATATATACTGATTTATGACAAGAGATTACAAAACAAACGGCTTTTTTCCTCTGACGACGTAACGCTGTTATGCTAAGGATTTTAGTTCAGTTGTAAGCGTTGTTGTTTGATTAAGGGCTATTTGCGATGTTAGGGTAAGTTAGATTTAGTTATATGTTTCGTCGTTTAGTCGAAAGTTTTTGTTTATCAAAAGTTGTAGTGTGATTTTTCGTGAAAATACAATGGTCGCCAAAGTTTATTTTTCATGAATTACTCCACTACAAGGAGAGAGCGTCGAGAATAGGATAATTGTGAGCACATTTGGTGAAAGCCTTTCAACTAACGGCCCACGAAGACCTTTTTTTGGGGTCCACGACGACTGACCGCGAACCAACGAACCCAATTGGCTTAGAAGGGCGGTTATAAAAATATTTTACTATCCCCAGAGCCATCTTGCCCTATCCCTCACTTTGTGACGAAACCTTTGGTTCGCGGTCAGTTTGTCGCGGTCAGTTGACTTAGCTCGCATTCTTTTGCTACTGAGATTAAACTGAGATTTACTTGTTTCAGGAAATACTAGCTTAGCGAAAATCTTGCGCTTTGTTCCGAAAAACATTTCAAGTCGTTTGTATCGCAGCCAAAACGACAACTTCTATTGCAAGCTAGTACTAATTTTGTAACGTGAAAAAATTGCAAAATTTGTTGAGTAACACAAAAAAGCTCTGAGATAGGTATGTAGCATAATTGTGTCGTTAAACATCTCACTTTGAATTTGAATGTTTAAAATTACTGTTCAAGTTTATAACCATCATAATTTAGCTTCAGTATCACTTCTGTAACAAGAATATCACAACAGCTTTCGTTGAAGTTGATGTAGGAAACTGATAAACACATACTTCAGTTTGTCGAGTATATCAGCAAGCAAAGCGTTGTGATTTTTTGATAACTCGGTCATTTTCTTAAACAAAGATCAAAACATATCGCCATACGAGCGCTGAATCAACATTACTTTATTGTATCCTAAAACATCTTGCGCTGTTTTTAAGAAAATTTCTTACAGCTCAAGTGGCTTGTGTATGTTTCTGGTGAAAAAGTTGAAAACTTGATATACTTGTATCTCAGTCTTGAATGTAGTTTTCGTTCTTTTCATTGTTTTTCGCGATGTCACAGCACAAAATTTTGCAAATTTGCAGTTAACTTGCATGGAAAATGGCAAAAAACAAAAACCGAATTTAGCAGCTTTTTCTCGTACATTATTTTTTTTTGGACAGATTTTATTGAATAGTACAATATTAAATATAGACCACAATTTGAAAATAAGCCCAAGAACGTATAAAAATGCAAAGTCATTGTTGTTGGAGTTTCTAATCTGCTTCGAGTTTATACCAAACTGTTTGCAAAACTGCGAGAAATTTGTGCAGCCTTAAACTAGGCAAAATTGCACAGTTTCCGTCAAAGTGTTTTTATCATTTAGCTTTAAATCTTACCTCATTATCAAATAAATATTTCATGATTTTTTATGCTTTATCAAATTAGACCATGCTGAAATTGTGGTGCTGGTACTGTGTTTTTTTGTTGACCAATCATGATTTACCCGACTGTATGTATTTGCGATTGAAAGCACAGCAAGTTTTCTAAATTTCTTGATTTTTATGTTTATGAAAAAGTTATTCTCAAATTTTGAGCTTTGCTATTTTTGCGCCGTAATGGAAAAACATTGGTTCAAATTTTCAAACCCTTCTCAAATGCATTTTAAAACGGTACAAAATCAATATTCTTGAAGTATGTTATTAGTCAAAACAATAAACGCTTGGGGCAATCAAGTTAATTAAAAATTGCAACCATGAACTTTGCCAATTCGACATAAATTGCATTGCCTCGAGTTTTTGAAATTGTATTTGAGCAATTGACGAAAGAAACACTCATGTGTAAATATCTATAGGCTTAATTTCGCTTTTGAGTAAGTTAAAATAATTGGTGCTGAGTTTTAATGAATTCTGTTTCTTTTCAAGCCAATTCGTAAAAGTGCTCGAAAATCATGTGTAGGAGCGTCCCATACACTATACATTTCGCGCTGAAAATTAAAAATTTTTAACTCTTCAAGCTGTTCTATTTGTGGTAGAAATCATCAGAGGTTCCTGCCAAGGGTAAAACTAAATTTCTAATTTTAGAAATTAAAAACAAGAAATTAAGAAGTCGTCCATCGTTTTGAAGCTACGTCTGGTAGTGATCGGCTTAGGGTTAAGACGGCTCAAAGTATCCCCGTGGCTATTTTGGAGACCCGATCTGAACCTCTCCTACCCAACTGAGCTAGACCATGTGGGAGTAGAACCCAAAGCTCGGCATTGGAACTTGCAACCCAAAATATTGAGTTTTGTGTATTGACAATTGTGGACTTCGAAAAGTTGTACCACTTGATGAAGAGATAGGATCCGACTGTGAAAATTCCAAGTTAGGCTTAACGTGCTACTCATTTTTAAAGCTAATTTTGCTGCAAACGTATCTATGTGCATTTAGAGGGATGAACAGTTGAAAAGCAAGATTTTATGATTGTATTTTGCAGGTATTATTGTTGCAGTTTATAGTTTTTGCTGTCATTCTAACCTGACAAAATTAATACATTATTGTTTCAGAAACTACAGTCTCACCAACATTTACTCCAACTAGTTCTATCAAGGTGGGTTGGTGCTAAACACCACTAATATCGTAGAGCAGGTTGTAGAAAAACCGTACATAGTGGAGTTGGAATGAGATGTAGCAAATTTTCTGTTCATTTCAGGCTAGTTGAATTCTTTTTCGATTAAGTTGCTTTGCTCGCGTTTTAAATTGAATCGCTGATTTTCTGTATTCTTCTAAAGAATTATTCAGATTGACATGGAGCAGAAACCTTTTTGTTTCAATGCTGATAGAAAGCGAGTTTTCGTTTAACCTTCACTCACACTCACAATTTTTGTTGGACATGACCGTTTGCGATTTAGCCAATAATTTTGCGAGTTTGTTATTAATTATTTCTATAAAACATTAAAATACCTGTATGTCCAGCAATTTATTGCTGCAATCTACTTCCAATTTTAGACACCAATTCGAAGTACCACTGCCAGCGGTTTCAAGAAATCAAGATTACCAAAATCGACTGCCAAGCATCCTCTAACGCCAAGACCTACTGCTACAAACTCGCCGTTATCTGGTGCTCTTCGTTGCACACGTGTTGATCGCTCAAACCATCAGTATTCATCATTACGAGGGGTAAGTTAACTCCCTATGCCAACGTTTTATATTTCAAGGGAAAGTGAATGATCTAATTTTAAGCACGCCATCGATATTTTGTTTGCGTACGTTTTGGTTGTTATTCGACTGGCCCATCTGACGAGTATTTACGCTCATACTTGTAGAACTGGAGGTTTGTGGTTCAATTCTCGGACTAGTCAAACGGACAGTGTTGCCAACGACTTGCCATGCAGTAGTACCTCTTTGTAAGAAGCTATATTGCCACACCCATTGATGTAAGGTGAGGGTGTACCTTGTCATTTCGTTTACGTTTCGACGGAATAAAGCCAATATACGATTAGTTTCTCCAGATTCAAATAAATGTGGATAGATTTGTAGGATTGGTCTGAAATTCATCAAAAGATCAGCCACAAATAAAATATATCTCAAGCATCTACTCTCTGTCAAACAAGTTTTGTCTTTTAGTTATATGCTGGTCATCGGCCTAAGTTTTTAGTGAATGTTCAAAAAAGTTGAGCCATTTTGATGAAAATAACTTCAAACATGACAAAAAGTGTGTAGTTTACAAGCTCTAAAATTGCGCATGCAATAGTGAAAATGACCGAAAAACGTTTGAAATGACCAAAAAATTTTTCCAAAATCTGGACATTTGACCAAAGGTTCTAGATGAAAACCAAAGCCCAGCTGTAGAAAAGGCCAGCGACTTTGGACCCTCTTCCGAATTTAGTTGTTTTCTTAGCACTGATTGATCCTTAAATTTTGCCAGACTCCGAAGCCATTGAAAGCTTCTTCTATCACACCGAGCACCACTGCTTCCTCACTCGCATCTTCCAACAAGTCCTCTCCTCGACACCGACCCACATCCGCTGCATCTACAACATCAAGATCCTCAGGAGGAAGAAGAACACCGGATTTTCACGTAAATCTATACCTTTCTCTGTTATTATCTGCCTTAAACGGCCTTACTTTTGTTTGTTCTCCAAAAAGCTGAGAAAAGCCGAAAAAAAAAAAACGAAATAAAAGCAGAAACAAAAAGATGCTGAGAAAAGTGAACTTGCAAATCGCAGCCAATCGGGTCGTACCAATGACTTTAAATATGTATTCACAGCTTCCCTATTTAATGTTTAGCATCACAATTGGACAGTGTTTAACTTCTGTCAATATGACAAATGTTCGACTGCATAAGGACTCAAATATCACATTGCTGTTTTGCTGTAAATTGTCACCGGTGTATAAAATATCGAAATATCAAATTAGATCTTGTCAGAAAAAATAAGCCTCGCGTTTGCATTCCAGTACTTACTACTTAATTTGTACACTGTCTTCCCAGTTTCCAAAGTGCTTAATGGATATGGGCCAGAGCCAGTTAACGGCTCCGTTATTTTCCACCCTGCCTGACGAACCCGTTTGAGGGAAAAAGCCTAGAGTGTCTTTTTTTTTTCTTTATTTGAATTTTTAACTGAACTTCCTGTACCATACCAGTACTTATGTATCTGTACTTTAAGTTTTGTGAATACACCAGGATTGTGAAAAAATTATTTATTACAGTAATTTAATTATTTATTACAGTAATTTGATGCGTTTTCCCTAGTTTTTTTTTTTTTTGCACAATATTGTTCTACAGTACTATAAATTACGCGTTTTCGAGCTAAAGAATGTCTGTGTTTTAGACACCTCGTTCATTGGCCGCATCATCGTTAAGCACCACTCCTTTTCCTTCATCTAGAGTAAGAAGACAAAGTGGCAGTGTAAGTGAGATTGGCAGTAACGTTATTTAATAAAAGCATTAGTTTCGATTTATAGTTGTTTGAGTTTTTCTCTCGAGGTGATTTGTTGCATGTTTGTAATAGCTTTGAAAAGCACAATGCTGGGTTCATGGTTGGTTTCAAAATGAATGAAGTTGCAGGGTCTTAAACCTGTAAAATCTGCTGCGAGATTATTAATGCTGAACCATTTTGCTTTCAAACCAAAGCAGTTAAATTTTAAATGGCAATTCTGGTAGGAAAAAAAGTTAACTTAAAGAAAAGACCTGGAAAGGTGGACATGTAAATAAATTGATTTTTTTTTACCTTTTTAATGTAAATCCGAGATATTTCGATCACTTTACAATAATTCTCTTCTTGCGTGTGACAGCGCTGTTGTTCATTATATACAGAGATGCCATTGATATGAACCCAAAAATAGGGACAGGGGTCGGCAACCTTTTTGTTCTGTGTGCCATGCCAGGCCCATCTAGGTTCCAGCGGGCCGCCACCATTTCAGCGGGCCAAAAACAAAGTTTCCGCCTGAAAATTTGGCATGTTACAGCCGATTTAATGGCGATGACCAAAAAAAAATATATAAAAATGCAAAGGTCTTTGCCTGATAATTAGGCATTTTTACTGCCGATTTGATGGCGATGACCAAAAAAAAAGGGTCTTCGCCTGAGAATTAGGCATTTTTCGAGGGAGATTACTTCCTCGTAAGTTGTTCCTAGCTGATTATTCGAATTGACCACTCATAAGGACACAAATCAGAATAAGAACATTTCTTGGAAAAGTAAGACAAAAATATTTTCTAAGACACGGACCATCAAAATAAGGACAAAGCTTAGAAATAAGGACGTTACGGCAGCCCTGATTATATAGAAGGTGCATTGTGCATCAACCAGGATATTGTCGGTGTTTGGTGCAGTGGTTAATGATGTGGTCCATGGTTTGTTCTTCTGCACCACCACAGAGGCATGCCGCAGACTCGCGAAAACCCCACCGAGACATAAGCGCATTGCATTTACTTACCTATACCAGTATGTAGGCGATTTGGAGTGACCCGAGCCTTTCTTGGCAAATCAAATCCAGCAGGGGGAGAGTTGGAAGTAGGGAACCCAAACTTGTGGGGAGTGGGGACCAGTTTTGCACCACTCATTTGTCCACGTATAGTTGGCATTGTAGGAGGTATCCCGCAGATGGACACTGAACAGCTTGTTGATGAAACGGACGACGGGAAGCAAGGTGTCTATGGGGAGCACTCAGGGTTGACGTGTGGTTGTAAAGAAGGTATTTTACAATAAATGTTTTGCCGTTTAACTCCACACCAATTTTTCCTACTCGTACTGAGATTAAGCAAACAATGTGTTCCGTTTTAACATTGTTTTCAATTTACAGTCGAGCTGCAGCGGTGGAAAGATGACCTCTAGGAGGAGCGTGCAGGGTAAAGTGGGATCCCTGGACAACATCAACCATGTCCCAGGAGGAGGCAACGTAAGAAAGATTTTGTTCTCGAAATTTGTCCTGTTTCTAACCTTTTTTGTCTTTTCAGGTCCGTATTGAAAGCCGTGTTGTAGACTACAGTAAAGTGACGTCGAAATGTGGCTCGAAAGACAATCTAAGTCATACTCCCGGCGGAGGCAAGGTAGGTTGTTAGGGTGGTCGGTTTTGTTTCTCTTTTACTTTTGCATTTACCAGTCAAACAGCCTCCGTTTCGCGGTTCAACTCGCAGTCTCACGTCGTCAGTGATGCACTACGACATGCCAACTTGTTGGTTCAGAGCTAGCAGAAATAATAAACATGGAGAATGGCCTTTCAGTATGGTCCTTACCAAAGGCGGAACACTTTATGTGATAGATAATGGACTTTGTTTTTGTGAACGTATTCAATAGTGGCAAAAAGTATGCAATAGTTTTGATCTTGTAATCTGTGAAGCTTAATTCGTCCGAAATAAAAACAGAATATTCGGTTCTTTTCTGTTTCACTCGGAACATAAGTTGTAATTTGTCAAATGGTTGTAATTTGTGTTTTTAGTTCAAAATTGAAAACAAGAAGTTGAATCTTTCAAATGTCCAGTCCAAATGTGGATCTTTAGCAAATGTATCACACACTCCAGGCGGTGGAAAGGTGAGTTTTAATATAAAAATAAACTTTATCAGTTCTAATTTCTAATTCGGGCTGGATATTTTAGAGTGGAGTACGGTAAATATTCTCGTTTTTATTGGTTATTTTCTTCCTTGAAAGCGGATGGATGTATCTTATTTCTTGATTATCGAACACTACATCTCTGCATTGTTGGTAAGGCCATCTTTCTCTCTGCCATACCCTTGATTTGGTTACCAGAATCAAGATATTTTCTGATTTTGTTTTAATGATTTTTTGAGTTTTTCTATAATTTGTTTTATATCTTAGGTGAAAATAGAAAGCAAAGAATTGGATTTTTCAAATGTTCGGTCAAAATGTGGATCAATGGCCAATGTTACGCATAACCCTGGCGGAGGAAAGGTAGACTGTCGTTCTGTAAATCTAAATACTTTCTAAACAGTTTTAACTCTTTGTTAAATTTTACGAATCATTTTAAAAAGAAGCTTTTAAGGTGCGTTTACACTGTACGCGAGGGTTGGCGATTTCAGCGAGTGTTTGCGTATGTCACTTGCTCAAAATAGGCTAGCAACTCATCAACAATTTTGTCCAAGTGAATTTAAGCAACCGCTCGCGAAGATTGCGACCGGTTGAAACCTTTCGCAAGTGGTCGATGACGTCAAATTTTGGTTGCTTTGCATCGCTTCGCTTTCAGTGTTCAGTGTAAACGCACCTTTAAGTGAAATTGCAATTACCATCAGCTGTTTATTTTCAAACTCTGAATTGGTGTTGGTACTCGCTTGGCTAGTAATGTACCCAAAATCTTCTAGTTCATAAATTTATGATGGCATAAATGACTGAGCTTCGATCTTCATCTCCCTCACAAAGTAGCCAACACAATTCAAGCTTTTTTATATTCCACGCTGGATTGTTAGACTCCCTCTTTTTTTCTCATTAACAGTCTCTTGTTTTAATTCTTAAAATGGATGTATCCTAAAGTGTTTTCACAATTTTCCGTTGCAATCTTTTTAACCCTTGCTGTTTTCAAATTATCAGGGTATTTAGTTTAATTTAACTGTTTCAATTTAAGTAATTTTTCGCTATTCCCTAGGTTAAAATTGAGAATAAAAAATTAGACCTATCAAACGTCCAGTCGAAATGCGGATCGTTGTCTAATATATCGCATACCCCAGGCGGTGGGAAGGTAACTGCTTTTCTTGCTAGATGCGCTTGCATTCACTAATTTGGTTTGCTTGTATTCACTGCTGTATGTTTCACAGTTGTTTCAGTGTTGTAGTCCTTAGATAAACTGTAGTTGGGTTTGCAGTGTTTTCATTTTTGACCTATTCATTAAAGGGGAACATTTTCAGGCCTTTGACTCGTTTTTAATATAAAGCTTTCTGCTATTGGATTAGTGAATAATATTATTAACTTTTGCCATAGTATCTGAAACCCACGCTTATTTTTATTGACTCTTCTGCGCCCAAGCAAATTTCGATTTGTGCTTTTTGTTAAACGACTGCATGGGAATCCTATCTTGTAGCATAGTTATTGAGACATTGCTGCGGGCAAAGCTGAAATGCATTTTGGCTTGACCGAAGCACTAATCGAATTCTTTTGCCTCCAATTGAGGACTAACCTATCTCACAAAAACTTACAACTTTTACAAGTATGCAGTGAGTTACGCACTAAACTTTTCTATGTACATTTTGCTGTAAAAGAATATTTTTTGTTTATGCTTGCTCATCATCAATAGCACAAAAATTTTGATTGAATCACGGTTAGGATAGATCCTCCATCTCAAACTTTGCTTCCTACGATTGAGCTGGAGATGCTTTTTATGAAAATCTTGAAATGATTTATGGGACGTTTTTGGCTTGTGCTTTTAATTTTTTTCTGCTCAATTTGCTGCTAGTTTAAAGCCTTCTGGAAGAGATGTTTGGAGAGAACTATTTAGCTTAAATAAATAAGCAAACGAATGATTTCTTTTCGAAAAAAGTTTTGAGCATATAATGTTCTCTGTCAGCGCTGTAAATATTAGGGTCTCATTTTGGCTTGCAAGATTTTACTAGATAGTTCAGTTAGTTCATTCAATTTTGGACATATTTTTGTAAAATAAAAGCATAAATTTATTGCGAATGAACCGTTTTTAGGTTAAAATTGAAAATAAGGAATTGAATTTTTCAAATGTCCAGTCAAAATGTGGATCCTTAGCCAATATCACGCATACTCCTGCCGGAGGAAAGGTAAGAAATAAAACTATAGTTTAGGTAATATACTCCGATTAAACCCTACAAAACTTTCTCTTTTTAGTTTTAAACGGATACCGATGTGCAATTTGCAATAATTAAATTTTGGAAAGCAATACTTGATCAAATTTCTTTTCGTTTCATTTCCATTTTTTGTTTTATCTATTAACTGACTCGTTCAAACGCTGCCGAGGTTAGATCGACATTGGATATCTACTCAAAAAATGCCCCGTGTTTTAACTTTGGATTGACACTTTTTCTGTTGCGTGTTGACCTATCGTTTTCTGTTAGATCCAAAAGCCAACAAACATCTAGCTGTCCAACAAAGATTGGAAGGATAACTTATTACCATCTTATGCATTACATGGTGTAACACAATTTTTTTGGAAATTTGTTTCCAAACAATAGAAAAGAAGTCTTCAAGCAAAGTACTGTATACTCTGCAGCGATGTGCTCTGCATGCTAATTTTTTGTCTAATATTTGCCTTTTCTGATAGGTTAAAATTGAAAACAAAAGATTGGACTTATCGAACGTTCAGTCGAAATGTGATTCGTTATCAAATATATCGCATACACCTGGCGGTGGGAAGGTAAGGGTTAGATCCTTAGGATTATTTGACATCGGTAAGACCATGATGTAAAGTTAAAGGTGAATTTACGCAGTATCCGTTTTTGTCCGCTTTTTTACGTTTTTGCTTCTCCATGAAAAAGTATGCGCTTTTTCGTCGGCATTTTTTAAGTCCATATCCGCACTAAGTAGATTGTCACATATTGAGAAAAATTTTGTGCGCGAACGATGAGAGCAATATTTCAAAATAGGGCTGTACCCCTTTACAAAAAATCTTTTCTGAAAACTTTTGCCCTGTATGTGACAGTCTGGTTAAAATGGTTAACGCGGATATGGACATATAAAAATGCGGACGAAAAACAACGTACTGTTTCGTGGAGAAGAAAAAACGGACAAAAGCGGACAAAAAGTGGATACTGTGTAAATCCCCTTAAGCGGAGAAAAGATGTTAATTAAGTCCTTCAGGCGAAGATTGCTGCTACTTAACAAGCTTGGGATAAGCTTAGAAAGTTTTTTTGATTATTCGATTATTTATTTTTTGTTCTTTAGTAGAAAGTACTTAAAGAAACTTTATTTTGATAATCTAATTCAAAAATTTTGGTTGATTTTTTTGACTGAGTAACTTGCATAAGGCATACATGCAGCTTACAAATTTTTTATGTAGGTGAAAATCGAAAGTAAAGAATTAAATTTGTCCAATGTGCAATCCAAATGTGGGTCGATGGCCAATGTTTCCCATACACCAGGAGGTGGGAAGGTATGAGGTTGCGCAAAACTTCTTAAATTGCATGCGATTTTTGTTTTTGGTGCTTATTTTGTTTTCATTTAATTTTGGTGCTGCAGTTTTGCTTATAAGCTTTTCTAACTTCTTCAGGTGAAAATTGAGAATAAAAAATTAGATCTGTCAAACGTCCAGTCCAAATGCGGATCGCTATCGAATGTTACTCATACTCCTGGAGGTGGAAAGGTAATATCTCAATTAAAGGAAATGCCGTAGCTGTGTAATATTGTCATTTTAGTTTTCTCCCGGTGGTATTTCTGTCTGTGCAGCTAGCCAGATTTTTTCTTGTTTCTCGATAATTGTAACTCACTACGACACGCAAAATTGCAACTTGAGGTTTGTATGCATGCATTGAGTAAGATAACTTAGCGTTTCTTCATTCTTGCTTACATCGGCTTGAAACGTCTCGTTACTCGCACAGGTCTTGGCAAGGGATAATGAGCTCAATTTTCCTGAATGCTGCAATTTCTGCAAAATTTAAGTTAGGGATGAGAAGGTTTGACAATAGCATTGTGACTCGGAATTGCGTATGGGTTTGCAAATTAAAATTTTTCTTTGGCAAATAGCTCACTGAGTCCATTCTTTTCGATTAGCCCAACCTTCATATCTTTTCCTACTCTAGCGTTTCTCCGTTATTTTTTGGGCAACCTTTTCCCACAACTATTATTTCAACGTGTAGTATCCAGTAAGATTTTTCTCCTCAAAGCATTTCCTGTACATTTTTGAAGCTTGCTTTTTTATGTACAAATGTTAATTTTTCATACTTGGTTTAGTGATTTCTTCGGTTTTGTTGACGCAAGTTTTTTGAATGTAATTTGCAATTATACCGAATCTACTCTTTTAATCTCTGGCTTTCCATTTACTAATCACAAATAAACTACTGCATTTGTTGATTTTACTTTTAATTTGGTGTTTTTCGTTTTTTCTTCGAAATTGTAACTTTGGTGCAATAAGTGTGGCCTATAAACAGAATTTTTCCTTGACGTTAAAATCAAAAACCTATATGACTATAATTATTTAGTGCTTACGTTAGTAAGTAGCCATCATGTTCAGTATTTGTCTAATTTTGTATTTTGAAAAATAGATATTTTTGCATTACATCATACGAAAGCTCTTGACATTTTCATTTTACTGAATAGCTTTCAGCAAATTTTCTTTTCCATTATGTCATGTTGGTTTGGTTCAGGTGAAGATCGAATCAAAGAAACTTGACTTTTCGAACGTTTCGTCCAAATCCGGCTCGAAAGATAACATCAATCACACACCCAGAGGCGGAAACGTAAGTTTTGATTTACCTAGGGCATAGAATTGCAGACTTTTACCTATCTTCGTTTTACTCGTCCAAATACAACTTGTGCGCTTGGGAAGTGGTATACTTATGATTTGATAATAACCAGCTGCCAAACGCAGCGTCAAGTATAGTGAATAAAAACTGTTTTAAATAGAAACCGTGATTTTTCGAAGATTCTGTTCTATTTTGTCTAACCTGATTTTTTTTCCGTTAACTTTTAGTTTTTGCATGTTTTTTATTTTATCGCTTTGCTATGGCAGCTTGATTTTTGTAATTTTAGGTAAAGATAGAAAATAAAAGGTTGGACTATAGCAACGTGACTTCAAAATGTGGGTCAAAAGATAACATCAACCATACACCAAAGGGTGGAAAGGTGGGCGCTAAAGATTTGCCTTTTTTATTGTCTGGGTTTTTGGCTCTGTCGAATGAACAAAAGCATACTGCAACGAAACGATACACCATAGAAACCCAGGATTTGGTCGAGAACTTGGAAGACGAGTGGCCATTTCTATACCACTTTATGAGTGGACAGTGGGCACCCACCCCTCACCACACAGGGGCAGTGTTGCAGAGTATCCTTAGGTCGCTTCTTTGAACCCGCTGGATGGAGATGAGATTTGAAGCACGGATCACTTATGCATTTTTCGTTTGTATCTCTCAAACTAACCCGTTGTACTTACGCTATTAATTTTTCACGAGTACGCGAAAGAACCATTTGTTGCCTAAAGCTTAAAAAATATAAATATAACAGAGCAATATATTATCGTAGGCGTAGTGGTACTGTAGCTGTGTGATTAGTTTTAACTCTTCCTAATTGTGTGACTTGGTTACTGCAAGTGGCGCAACCAATGGGGTTTCGAGGGCCTCAGCCCCCTCTTAGCCAAGTCACTTAAAAAAATTAAACCAAAATACAAGGGTTTAAGCGTGTTTTGGATTTGACCTGTAAGTAAGAGGCGGCAGAAGAAGCAGGGCAATTTATTTCTCTTAAATGATTTTGAATTTTTTGCTATTTAGTTTTTAAAATGGCTCTAGAAACGTGCGAAATGTGACCCAAATAGCATAAAAGTGGATCTTTTTTCCAAAAAATCACAAATGTTATTCAAATTGCGTTAAAATGGATGTTTTTTCCACGAAATCACAAAAACCCCATAGCGGCTGGAGGCCTAGCCTCCGGATCCCCATGGCCACCGGTGAGACCGTTTTCGAGCTAAAAAATTTTGATTTTTGGTTTAGCCTTCGCCTCCCCCCTTAACAAAATCGCCTGCATACTATACTACTAGCAACAATGTCATCGTGATTTTTGCTCGAAACTCAGCTTTGGAGACCGTATTTAGAATAAAATTTGCATTTGTGGGGTTGTGGTTTATTTCTTTCATTAAGCAATCATCAATTCAAGCTCTCACATGATTTGCCACACAAACGCGTTAATAACAAATGTCAAAAACGAAGTGATGAGGTTGTTATTTCGCTTTACTTTAGTTTGTGTCATGTTGCTTGTACGGTAAATGTATTCGTACGCGCTACGAAATTTCATGCCAGAGAACCCATGGCAGAAGGCTGTCCAAGTAGTGCCGTTATAAATGTTCAGTGTTCGCTGACTTGTACACTTTTGATCAACAATGGCCCATCACTAGTAACTGGCTTCAATATTCTGGCTCGATAATGCAGTGCGTTGTTGCGGGTAGTTAAGGCATTCCTACCTTTTTGCTGTAGGGTTCAAATTATGAAATCATTCTTATTATCTGACATGGTTTGCCCTTTCACTTTAGATATATTTTGACACAATACTGTAAGGTAATTAAAGAGAATGTGGCTCGCAAAAGTGTGATTCAATTAAAAATGCGAAACATAATCTGCTAATAAATATTGTCAAATGTTTGCAAATAAAAGGTTTGCTGATCAAACAAATGATGAACAAACAATGAATAATTTACAACGTCCCATACGTAACAAAAGCCTATTTTAAATTATGAATAGCAGAAGGTAAATATCCAAGCTCAGAAAGACAAGTTACAGTCTGATAAGCCGCTACAACTGTAAACTTAGCCGAATTAAATAATGAAGAAATTACAGTTGTGTTAGCAATTAAGAAATATCAGCAAAAATGTCTAGAATAGAGTTAGGAAAGTGTTGGAAAGTGCCAGTAAAACGCAAGTTGAAAGACGGAACAGTAGCTTAGCGAGTGAGCCCGCCCATGCAGAAGTTGACTGCACTTTTTAGTTGTACTGTAGGACTGACAAGTGATTGCACCAACATTTTACCCAAATTTTGAATTTTTTTTCATCAGAAAAGAGTAGCTTAGATTATTTTGTGGAGTATAGCTTAAGTTTAGTGCAAAAGAGCCTCCAGCAAGTGGAGAAAGATGTCATATTTGAACGGAACAAAGTAAATAAAAATTCGCGAGTTGATTGGGCAGGCTCATAATCAGAGGAGCTAGGCTACCGCTATTCTAATAGCATTCGTAAGTTGAAGCAATTTAATGAGTACCGGTAAGTCGTTCGGCAAACTTGGACTTTTAAAGTTGCAAACATGCTAGATAAGAAAGGAAAAAACTTAATTTTAGATGCCTGATGTGGGCATATGCTAAAATGTTTCGCAAATTTATACCTGTAGCTGAAATTAGTCGGCTATGAATTATTGCACAGACGCCTGACCAATGCTAGCCTGATTTTTGCAAATCGTTTCATTCAGCGTTTAGAAACAATCTACTACGTTAGCGAGTAGCCTTCTAGTACTCACTCATTCTGATTCTACTTTGAGCCTTAATTTACTATCGTGATAGCCTATTCAACATACCAAATTTCTAGTCGTCTCTCTCCTACTTGTTTTGCTTGGGCAAAATAGTGAAAACCTGCCGATGCATTAAATCTGTTACTTAAGTATCAACTCGTGTTTACCCTTTTCAGTTAAAATGTAGCTTAGAATAGCGGATAAGCCAGTAGAAAAAAAACTTGTCTTTGTTTTTATTGTTTAAGTCAAGTCAATGAAGAAAGTTGCAGGTAACAATAGTCCCATGTTTTGCGGCTTCTTCTTTCTTCATTGCCCGCTTTTCCGTGAGGGTTGCGGGGGCAGCAGCTCGAGATTAAGCCGCCACACCTCACGGTCTTCCATCACCTCCATCATTTCGCTTGGGTGAAGTCCCAAGCGGTTCCATCCAAGATCCTCAATCTAATCGGTCCATCTAGTTCTAGGTCGTCCAGCTGGTCTTCTCCCATTTGGTTTGGCAAGTAAAGCTTGTATGGGGAGTCTTTTCTGAAGCATTTTGCTTACATGACCAAACCATCCAAGCTGAGATCTTTCAATTCGGAGAAGTAACTGCTTGACGTTGAGAGCTTTTCGAATCTCAGAGCTACGCACCTTGTTAAACAGTGTAACTCCTTCGATTGTTTGTAAAAACCTCATTTCGGATGCTTGCACTTGTGAACCATAAGTGAGAATGGGGCAAAAGCTGCTTTGAAAATTGAGAGCTTTGCCTTTTTCGACAATTCTCGTTTCATGACAACCAAGTATTCGGGTATTACTGCACTAGCCTTGCGTATTCGGGTATCCAGTTTTTCGTCTTGCCTTGTTTCGCGACAGTGTCGCAAATATGACTCAATTAATTTTTACATTTGGTTGTGGCTATCACCCCAATTTAGTAAAAAAAAAAAAAAAGGTTGACATTGTTCCAGTAGGCAAAAACAAACAGAATTAATCAACAAGCAAGTAAGACAAATTGGACAAACAGTACTGGTTTGATTTTTTCAAAGATAATTTCACCAATTCATGCTTTTTCTATGGATATCTTCCAACATTGAGTTCATGTGGTATGTTTTGTTTCTTATTTTTGTATTTTTTAAATAATTAGGTGGAAAAATTCAGTTTTCAATTTATAGTTTGAAAAAAGGAAGAATACTAGGTAACATTTTTGCAGGTGAAAATTGAAACAAAAAAGATGAGTAAACCACCACAAAAATCTCCCAAGGTTAGTAGAAAATAAATGATATGTAGTGGTTGGTAGCATGATACTTGATTTCATTGTTCCATATGAATTTAGGACAAAACTTGAACAAAATCTTTATCAAAGTCTCATTCAGACTTCAACTTGATACAAACCATCCTTCGATCTAGCCAACAAACCGTACTTAAATCTTAATCTTCCTTAACCTTGAAAAACCTTAATAGAGACTACACAGATTTTTTTTCTGTTTATAATTCTTGAACATTTTTTTGATGAAATGGATGTCTTGTTTTATTTTCAGCACTGATTTTCGTTTTTGTTTGAGGTAGGTCAATGTTCAGTGTCCTGCTTGGTCATAGAGTACACATCGATCGGTCACATTGCGGCAGTTATTCATAACATGCTGTGAATTATGTACCTCATGGCTACATGATCTAAAGATAGGCCTCCTAAACGAGTTCAATGAAGATTTGTTTTTTGTAATCACTAATTAGAGAGTTTTTTTAGAAGTCTGGCGCGTACAGTCAAAGGTTTGCAAATGTCAAATCAAAGATTGGATCTAAAGACAACATCGACCATAAAGCTGGCGGTGGAACTGTAAGTGTAGCTCATACCATATATAATTTCTCAATACTTTACAATGGACCCTGTAATGCAGATTTGGAAAGTAAGGTACATGACAGCGGCAGCGTGGTCGAGAGGGCAAAGGCGTCGTTTTTACGACGACTCTGATTGCATGATCTGGGTTTCACCGCACTACATGATCTCATGAACTGGTGTCACTGTTGCGTAGTGGGATAAAACGTTTTACGATAGTTATCTCTGTTTAAGGGTTTCGAACAAGCAGCAAATTCAGGGGACAAAAATTGGAAGAAAGCCACAGGAACATTTTATCACTGAAAACTTTGGAGCAGGTGTGAAATCTTCTTAGCACGAAGTAGTTATCGCAATGAAAAGTGTGCGGATCGTCCAACAGTTCGCGATTGACGCTGTCCGATGACAGGAAGATAAATATGTTTTACAAGATATTTGTAGTTTCTGTTTTTAAACTACGCTATTGTTTTATAATACCGTAATCAGTATTTTAGCTAGAACTTTTTCACGAACATTTTTGCTGCAAACGAAAGATTGTATCGTATGTGCCTCTATAACTGTAGCTCTTCGATGTAAAAATTATGGTGCTGTAGTGGAGTTGTTTGACTCGAAGACCCCCCCCCCCCCCAAAGCTCACTTTGCAGCCCCTTTATTAACTTTAGCTTATTTTCACCTTTTAATAATTCTTTGTATGTTATTGTTACAGTTAACACTAAAAGTGTCTCTGTCTTATGGAGTTTGAATTTTACCTTAAAAGTTTCATCCTTTGCATATTGCTTTTAGTTGTTTATTTATGCTATGGCTAGCATCGACCAAACATTTTGAGCTAACGTATGGCGCGTGTTGAAAAGATAAATGCATACTTTCAATTTCGCCGAAACAACGCCATTTGCTATAGTCCAAGTTGGAGTTTTTATTTAAATGAAGTTTTTTCTCTAATAGTTATGATTTGCAGCAACATAGTATTTCAGTTATAATGAGAGAGCTTCAAGTTTATTGTCCGATTGCATATCTTCTGAGGCGGAAATCGAAACGTTTAAACGCTTTTTTATGTTTGTCAACGTCAGCATAAAAATTTTGGTCCTTTCGTTCTCAAAAGAGAGTCAAGTTTTTCAATGCCCTTTTGCACTCAAACCTTGATACCGGGATATCATTGCTAATTCTTAATAACATTGAACAGGTAAAAATTCCTCAGGTTCGCAAGGTAAATTTCAGTTGTGTGACGTCAAAAATCGACAGTCTCGCAAACATTCATCACACGCCAGGCGGTGGCAAGGTAGCACTTCTACGTTGCTTGAAGTAGCGTGTAATATCGACTAATCTGCTGCATTACGCTTAATACTGACTCTGATAGTTGTATTGCAACATTAGCGGTAGTGGGTGTTATTTGGCATGTGGGTTATTAGCTAGCCGGTCGGTAGAGGTTTAAAAGTGCGAAAAATTGACGTTTTAGTACCTTTAAGGTGCTAAATTGTCCGGCAAAATATCGTTTATTTTTCCGTGATTTTTCTTGTATTTTTTTAGTGCCGAAGTCATGTAGTTTTGTTCCATTACACCGGATTTAAACTTTATAGCAATCGGTCAGAAACTATACTATTCAGTGAGCACAAAAAAGGTACAAATAAGCATAACTCCTTGATTGAAATGCCGAAACCTATATCTTAGAAGTAAACATAGTCGACAATAGTTGATTCAGTCGTTTCTGGCCAAACTTCATACTAAGTTTTCACACTCGGTAGATGATAAATAATTCAAGCTAATAGGGATTTGAAATTACTGCAATCTTTAATCCAGCTGGATACGAAATGAGTATCAGTGCGTATCATTCATGATTAAAATGATTGGTGAACAACTGCAAAACGATAAAATGAAATGTATTTTTCGCCAACAACTAATGAAGGTCTTCCAAAACTCCTCAGTTTTTCAGTAAGGATGTTGAAGGTTAAAAGATCATCTTTAGCCTGTATTTTTGCGAATTTAGCGGGCTTTTAACCAGGAATAGCGTTATGAGAGACCGTTTGCTTGATATTGTCTTCTACGTCCATTGCAAATGTACTTCGAGCTCTAACAATTTCTGTACGTTGTACGGAGTACATTATTATTGCTCTTTGCTTCAGCTTTATTAGCAGTACTCCCGTACTGTTGCATATCTTTCATTTTCTCTCAATTTTATACGCGGTTTTTCCGCTTACCTTGCTTTTCTTATCCTTTTTTAACGCAAGGACTTACAATTTCAGCTGTGATAAATTGTTGTAAAGGGCTTAGATTTTCTTTTTGAAACCATCGTATTTTTCAGCTCTTAACTAGCTATTCGTTTAAACTTTGTAGACCAAGGTTTTTGATGAAATGAGCCACTACAAAGATGCAACGTCAAAAGTTGGATCTCTAGACAATGCTGACCACAAAGCTGGTGGTGGAACTACCGAGATTTTCGATGAATTTAAGTTTCAATCAGGTTCCAATGCTGGAGGATACAAGGTATTATACCTATACGTGTTACCAATTGATTTACCAATTTTGTGTCCTAGTTTCGCAAAGTTCATAACAATTCGGCTAGTAAAAAGGGGTTTCAAGATAAAGTTAATTAACAAAACGTAAAATTTACCTACAAGCAGAATTTACAGATATAATAAAACACCTCTCAGTAAGACCTTGCACTCTTGCAGTAGAATAGTCCTGTTTTGTTTTGTTTTTTTGGATTTTTTGGCTGAAAAGATTTGTTTTCTCTTGTTAATCTTCATCATGTTTTTGTAATCGCTTAGCTAGCCAATAGACTTTGTAGATCATTGTAACTGTACATTCCGGATGGTTTTTTTGACTATATCACAACACTTTCCTTCAGCAAATATCAAACCCGGTATAGAAATATGTGTAATAGAGTATTCCTACTCTGCCATATTTAGTCCAGTACCTTAGGGCAAATTATTAAAAGGTTTCGGAGAAAAGAGGTACACGTTTGATTTTTGGATATGTTGCAGCTATTGAACCCATCTTCGATTTTAGTGGGTGCCGCGACTTTTTGGAGCACATGATCCCCCCAAATCGGGGATTCCCCTAAAATCATGTTTTATTCTATTTTTACGCATTTTTGTGTCAGTGTGGTTATTATTTTTTATGTTACAACTATTATATCAAGAACACAACTCCGTTGCAGTGTGAAAACAAATTACGTGATTGATGACGTCACAATCACGTCATCAACGACGATTTTGTTTCATATTTTCGTGATTTTTTCCATTTTTGGTCGTCTGTTTTTTTGTGCAAAGTTCACTAGAACAAATTATGGCACTTACTGTCGTTTTCTGAAACAAGATGCAAGCATGCAGCATAGCTTGCATTAATGACGTCATGATGACATCATCAATAACGTTAAATTCTAATAACAACTGTCCTCTGTATAGATTTTAACATAAAATGCAACGTATCTCTCGTAACAAGATGTATGTCAAAAGCTTGAAAATCCTCTGCTCTTGGTTCTTTGCATTGAATCACCATCTTTATGCACGCTGGGCCTCGGTGCATATTCGTGATATCGAAACTGTAGAAGAAAGTGGCTCTGATTTAATTGAAGAGTTTGCTCAAGGCAACTTTGTTGTGACAAAATCTCGTAATCAATCTTCTGCCATAGCGCTGGATCAAAATCATGAACAGTGCAATGCCACTCTGAAAGGAAAAGGAGGAACCATTGAGTTGTTTCAAAAAGATGAAGCGTTTAGAAGGTGGTTAGTAACGCAACCTAAACTTTTCGAATTGACGAGAGATTTCCATGAAGAATTTGGCATGAGTAATGACAAGCTTAGTTGGTTACATCATGAAGAAGGAAAAAGCTTCCAAGACAGATTTCGCGAAGAACTCGACTGCTTAGTGCAGGCATTTGAAGACCGAGACAACCCTTTTGAAGAAAATTCCAAGCAACTTGTAACCGTGCGTACACGAGAAGTAGCAGATAACGAAGGTGTTCAACAACTTTTACAACTTCGTCATACTGCAGCAGCTAAGTACAAATCATTTGTTTCTTCTGCGTTTGTGAATAAAACTCAGTCATTTTGGGAACCAATCACTAAACCTCGTTGGACTTGTTTGGGAAGCTTCGAAAATCTGAGTACAACGCCAAGCCATCCATAACATTGTCAAAGCGTAATGCTTCTTTAGGGCAAAAGGTCTTTGCTTCGAGTTACATTCGAGGGACAGAAGCTTTGAAACTTTTCTTCAAGCATGAAACTGAATCGTATCCTGCCTCGTTGTCATGCAATGGCTGCATAAGGTCGACAACGAAATTTGCTCTTCTCCCTATTCTTGAGAAACATGGGCCACCCATATATCAACCTCCAGTAGCGGATACTTATGTCATCGATGGCTCAGCACTAATTCAGATGCTAAAGCCAGAATGGAATATCACAACCTTCAAAGAATATGTTTCAAATATTGTAATCCCGTATGTTTTAAGAAAAGCTACGTTTTACAAGCGCATTGATATTGTTGTCGACGTTTACCTTGAGAAGCAGGGGTGCCGAAACCCGGGGGGGATGGGATGTACCCCCTTCAATAATTTGACTGTATCCCCCCCAATAATTTGAGTATGGTCTTCATCGGCATCCCCCCCCAATAATTTGACTCTGGTGTGCATCGGGGAAAAAAAGCGTTCCATTTTTGGGTGAAGACCTTTTTTTTGGTCTTCACCTGAATTCGGGAAAAAAGCGTTCCATTTTTGGTGAAGACCATTTTTTTTATCCTCACCTGAATTCGGGGAAAAAAAGCGTTCCATTTTCGGTGATGACCTTTTTTTTTGTCTTCACCTGAATTCGGGGAAAAAATTGTTCCATAGTTTGGTCTTCACTTAATTTGCTCACCTGAAAAAAATCGTGGTCGAGGTTCATCCCTCTCAACATCAAAAATAGGGAAAAATTGGGGTAAAATTGCAAATTATCCCCCCCAATGCTCAACAAAGATTTGCACCACTGTTGAGAAAAGTATCAAAGGTTACTCAAGAGAAAAACGCGGTATTGGTTACAGGGTTGAAGTTTCAAAACAGGCTTTTCTTCCTTCGCAGTGTAGTTGGTCGAAGTTTTTATGAAATGGAGAAAATAAATCAACGCTGTTTCAAATGATTGCGGACGCCATCATTACATCAATTTCTGCCAACATTGCCACTATAGTGGCTACATCTTTGGACGTTGCTCTTAGCAACACGGACCTTCTGGATGTGCCTGATATTTCACCTTGCAATCATGAAAAAGCGGACACTCGTTTGTTCCTGCATGTACAGCACGCTAGATCCAAGGTAATAATTAAAACGGTTGACACTGATGCGGTGATTATTGCGATTTTCTGTTTAAAGATTTGGGAATTGAACGGTTATGGATTGAGTTTGGCTGTGGGTAAAGAACTCGCTTTATACCAATACACCAAGTTGTTTCATCAATGCCTCATTGTGACATTATAGCTCCCAGTTTTCCATTATTTCATGCGCTGACAGGTTGTGATACAGTATCATCAATACTTGGTATTGGTAAAAAGAAGGCATGGACTTGCTGGATGCGAAATGTTGAAAATTTTTGTCAAATGTTTGCCTCCTTGAATTAGGCCTGTTCGTTTACCTCAATCTATCAATTGCAAGAATTTGTTATGGCATTGTATGCCAAAAAGCGTGTTGCCAACGACATTGACGAATGTCACTACCAGTTGTTCGCCAGCGGTAATTCGTTTGATAAATTACCACCAACTTCCGGTGCCCTTAATCAGCATATTCGAAGATCCATATATCAAGCCGAAGTGTGGAGAAGTTGCCTAAAAAGGAAGCAAAATTTGCCTTCACCGTTAGATTGAGGATGGGAGCTGACAGAAAGCGGCGAGCTGAAACCAATTTGGACTACTGAAGCACCGGTTACGTCCGTAAACGTACTTACGTCTCACTGCAACTGCAAGCCCTTTTGCTCATTTCATTGTTCATGCAAAAGTAGAAGTATCAAATGCACAGGATTATGTTCTTGTAACTATGAAAACTGCAATACTGTTGATGCTTGGTATGAAGCAATGGAGACGGCACCTTCTCAAAGGAACGTATTCGACTTTCTCGAAGCGTTGCAATAATTACTTTTGATTTCATTGTTTTTATGCAGTTGAAATAACGACGGAAGTCATTAACAGCAGCCTACGCAGGATTTTGAAAAGGGGGGGGGCAGAAACTTCAGAAAATTTGAGAGGAACATAGATCAGAATTTGAAATTGTCACACTCAAATTTCGTCCCATTTTTCACGCAAAATCAGGTGATTTCGAGCCCAAAGCCTGATGCCCAACTTGCAAAGGGGGGGGGGGGGCATGCTTCAATTTTGCTCACTTTTCTATGCAATTTTGCAATCCTGGCGACCCAAAGAGGGGCCATGGCCCAATGCCCCCCCTAAATACGCCCCAGGTCATTAACATTCTTTTACATCTTCAACATCTTTCGTGACATTTTAGAAGAATGTTATTGATTGTTACACTGCATGTATGACAGATTTAAACAAGCACTAGTTTTATTAAGCCTAATTGTTTAATCGTTTTGTTTCTTTGAAAGTTCTGTTGGGCAGTTATGTAAGAAGAACCCACCGGGATTGTGAGTTACCCGAGCTTTTAGTACACTCTCTGGGCTTTGATTTATTCCCAAATTGAAGTTGTTACTTGCAGGGACCCAAGAAACAGTAATAAAGTATTTTTCAAGGATACAATATTGCGAGTATGCGGCTTGAATGAGAATGGAGCCGAAGTGTGATGACTGTATTTGCAGGCTGTGAAAATGCTGCTGCTGCTGCAGCTGCAGCTCAATCAGCCACTTTGCTGTATGTTACACCAGCAAATATTCATAATAATGTGCGTATTGCGTAGCTAATAAATATTGTAAAAGGAATTGAGATATCAATGTAAGCAAGTATTTTTGGTGCCTACCCACTAAGTTCTAACTAGCTTTTATAAATTCTCAGCCAGTACCGATTTTAACTTATTAATGTTTCTCTTCCATGTCAGGACTTTGAAGATAAGCATCGAAATGATTTATTTACAATGTGATCCGCAATGAGACTGGAAACAGTTACCGTACTCTATATTGGTGTGTCTCGAAAATATAACCGGGTTGCATCAGTTTATTTTATATTTGAATGTTAAGTTTGTAAAACCAGATTTTATTTGATTGCTGTGGCGTAGTGACGTCAACTTATGAACCTTAATGTTTTTAACATTGCTCACATGATATCACAGTACCTTGGACGTTTTAATGCAAAACAGCGTTCTATCTTGCTTTCATATAGATACAGTAATCTGAGTATTATGGTTCGTTTTTGCTTTTATTCCCTTTTTCGCTTAACTATAGTTCGCATGTCTATAACTATGACATCATTTGAAGTGTCACGATGACATCATCATGATGAACAAATTTTAAAGCCATAATTTTTAGCATAATATTTTATTCAGATTTTAAAACAAGTTTACAAGATAAAAAATATAAAAATAACGCAAAGTTGAACCAAAATGGGCATTTGATGACGTAATGATGACGTCATCACGACAACTGCTTAATATTTAATTTTGGCCTTAATTGTTTTCTTGCTATTATAAACAAAACATGTGAAATATTGATCATATCGACCTATATATTTATAAAAATATGTGAAAAGATGACCGGGGGGAATCCCCCATTTTGGGGGAATCATGCGCTCCAAAAAATCGCGGCACCCACTAAAATTGAAAGTTGTGTCACAAGGTCCAACATATCCAAAAATCAAACGTGTACCTCTTTTCTCCGAAAGATGGCCCTAAAGTACTGGACTATATTATGTTTCATTATTCAATGTTATTTGAAATCTTTCTTGGCCAAGGTTAAAAAACTGCTCGTTTTTTGTAGCCAGTGACTTCAGCGAATGAAGCAGCGTCTGCGTCAGCTCCTGCTAAAAAATAAACGTTCGTTTTCGTGCTTGAACCCGAGTAAGTTGATTTTAAACTCCGTTTTGTTTGTTAGTTGTGGTTTTTGCATACCATGTTTCGCCTGCCAAATTCCATTATAATGATAGCAGTATTCCGTTTTGATCCGGTGGCAGTAACTCCTCTCATTTTGTGTGATGTTTATTTAAAATACCTTTCTGCTACTACAGTAGGCCTACTGTATGTCTTTCAGTTACCGTACTTTGCCTACAGTAGTGTCGAACTTAACCCAAACGACTAGGTAGTTGGGCGATTTCAATAGAAAACGATGCTGAGTATTGCGTTTCTTGATAATAGATGGGCGGGCAGGCAGTGTCCACACTCTGTTAGTTTTGAAATTTCTGTGATTAACGCAATATTTGGACTTGAATTTCGCTTGCGGAGTGTGCACTTTGCTGGATAGGAGTTGTTGCGGACAACTTAGTTTGATGGACACTGCACAGTGAATCAACAATACCAAAGCTATGGGTTGTAAAAATTTGGGATTTTGAAAAGATAGAATGATCCGAAAGTAAATCGAGATTGTTCTTGATTCCAGAAGGTTTGATCAGGCAAAACCTCGTAAGGGGAGTTGGCTTTTTTAATTTTGGCTGGTAGTTTTATTACTGCAAATACAGTAATTAGGTTTTGAAGATAATGTGAACACTGAACAAATTATTCCAATGTATGATTTTCAGGTTATAAACAAACAATTGCAACTCTTCACGAATTATAAAGTTTTTACGAATTCACCTTGTTTTGCTTTTTTTGCAGTTTTGGACGATTAACTTGGAATTGTGATGGTATAATTTGGCCATTTTCTCTTTACGACCGAAAATAAAATAATCTTAGTTTGTTGGTTTTTGCGAATTTTTATGCAATTTACACTGTATTGTCGGTAATGCTTTTTCAAGATTTCTACATAATCGTGAAAAAAATTAGGGTTTATTTTCACCTAAAATCGTTTAAAATTTAATTACCAATTAACATGTAACTTGGCAAAAAAATCAAGAGAAAGCATTACTTTAGTTTTTTGGCGTAGTATACTGCTAATTTGCATTTTTTGATCTACCAGAAGCATTCAACACTGTATTTCATTTTAGTTTTGCTGTATACGACAACATCTTTCGATTTTTTTTCAATTTGCACCACCGCGCCGTACTTGACTAGCAAACCTACTCAACTGCCGTTTTATTATTCCACAAAAGATATCCATGTAATTTATTTGAAAATCAATTTTTAGTGCTGCTTGTAAAGATGTTGCAGTTAGTTAAGTTTTTGAGCAAAAATTTAAAAGTTATCTTTTTGTGCGCATTCTATGGTACTGTAAGGTGTCGTTTAACCTGTTAACTTTTGATTTAATCGTATGACTCAAATACCACATCTCACTGTTAAGAAAGTTAATAAGTTTATTAAGTTGGATCGGTCCTAGCACAAACGCGAACAATCCTAAAAATTTAAGAATCTTAGCATTTGAGCATATAATTCGTTAACATTGTGCTTTGGGTTTTTAGTGTTGTAGTTCAGCCGGTAGATATAGGCTAGTATTAAATTTACTAGTTCTTGTATACCTGTTAGGTTTTAATAATCTTTTGGTGTAATCGTTTATTACACTTTGCTGGACTGCTGCACTGTAAATAAATTGAAACTGATTTTTTTGCTTTGTGTTGATGAACTGCAAAACCAAGTTAATTTGTATATTAAATGCGTTGCTGCATTGCGTATTTCAGTACTTTCCAAATCCGTTCCTGCATGTTTTCTAGCCCTCTCCTTGGTCTGTTTTTGCTGTTTGTCAGCAAAAAACTAAATAACGAAATTAGCTGCTTAGTTGTTTCAATAGTTAGCTTACAATAGCTTAGCAACCTTGTTTTAATCGGACGCTTCGAGAGCGCCTATATATCGACATCGCACAGTGTGCAAATACAAAAATACTGTACACTATAGAACAATAGCCAAGATTTTGTCTAGATTATTGCCTATCCTTTTTGATTAGTACCGATTGACAGGGATGTGGAAGCGGCAAATTTTTTGAGAAAGTGGAAGTACTTTGATAAAAGAAGCCGGAAGCGAACTCCAAAGTGTATGATTTTTAGAGGAGCTGGAAGCGGAATCAATTTAAAAAAAACACAATGTGCTTCCGCTTCATCTAAACGAACTATTGGTCACCACAAGTTTTGAAATCAAATTGAACAATAATAGTAATTATTTCGAGAAACAATAGAAGTGCGCAGTGTTGTTCTAAAGCTGCTTTAAATCCATGGCCATGGTAAATAGGATATCAATTTTTGGGTCATCTCGGGCTTTGGTTGCTTCCCCCTAAGTAACAGACTATATATGGTCAAAACGTTTTGTAACATGGCCAGTGGCGAAACAAGGTGGGGGCTAAGGGTCCACGACTTTTCGGTACGACCATTTCGTCGCGGACCTTTTCGGTGCTTTTTGACTAACCCTAAATAACCGAACTGTCAAAGAACACCGAATTGGCGCCGAAAAGGCGCGATCCCGGGGGCTAAGGGGTTTCAGCCACCCCTGGGCCAAGTCACTTAAAAGTTAACGAAAAATTTCGAGCGTTTAAGCGTGTATTGGACTCACCTGTGAGTACGGGAGGGGGCTGAGCAATTTAATTCTGCAACTGACTTTCAAATCTTAGCAATTTAGTTCTTTTATGTGACTCCACAGAGGTACAAAATTTGATTCGAATGGCAAACAAATGACTATTTTTGAAAACTCGTCGCCCTCAGATCCCCGACTATGATACGCGTGAGTTGCACCAGTTTGCTCATCACGATGCCCAATATTGAGACATTTTTCAGGCAAAAAAATTCTTTGGTTCAAGCCCCCCTCTTTAACAAAATCCTGGTAGCGCGCCTGAAGAAAGCTCATTTCAAGTATTTTTTGACTTAAAGGTCAGCAACAACTTATTTAAAACTGATAACACAAACAGAGCATAAAAGAAGGTAAAGAATATGTCTTAGCAAAGTGGTGGAGGTGGTTATCATGCTACCTCGCCCCTCCACAGGGTTGGAGGCACGAAGGAACTCCGCGGAGACTCAACAGTCCAGCCAAGATCTGAGTCGGAGGCAAAGTTATGACCGAGAATAAGAGGGGGTTGACCACAGATAAAGAGTTGATTGTGTATTTGCTCCCCCCTCTAGCCAAAAAACTTTTTTTAAGTTGCTACTTAAATTATTACCTTTTTCCCTAACTTAGCCTATTCTGAATCTGGTATATACTACTTACAGATGCAGGGCTATGAGCAACTTTGCTTTGCTAAAAGGTCACTGGTGTGATGTAGCATCTTCTAAACTATGAGTTATCTTTAAAAGGGCCAGTGCTGTCGCTACGGGGGGGCGTGCCCCCCTAACGACTGCTTGTGCCCCCCATTTCGGTTTACTCAGAATACTTTTTGGAGCATCACCCAACGACAACAGGCAATAATGGAAAAAAGAATAATAATGTTCAAAGACAATTCTCGCTGGAAGTTTTCTCGATTGTTTGCAAAATTTCTGGCCACCAACTACTGTACATAAATGTGACGCAATAATCCGCCTTATTAACACGCCTTTACGGATGTGTCGTGGATTAGGGGTGTAAGCCTATAAAATCGTTACCGGAACTTTGTTCGTGATTATGACCTGAAGCAATACGAGAAATTTTTTTTTTAAAGACCAGCTGTGTTTTTTGTTTTTTTTTTTTGCACACTCAAAGAGTTTTTTTGGTTGCAGTCAGTCGCGCAACCAGAGGGAGGGGACAGATTCCCCTCGAAACGATTACCCATTTAGACTTGGAGACAGCATTAAGGTGTTGCCAAAGGAAGTAGGATTGTAAGACAAGATGTCTCTGTGAACTATTAAATTAGCTCTGTCTATTTCACTTCAGGAATGATTTAACTCATTTAGAAAATGTAACCCAAAAAACAAGCGTTCGATTTGACCTTAAGTATAGGCTAAGGGGGGCTAGGCAATTTAATTTTTTCAATGACTTCTAAATTTTAGCAACTTTGTAATTATTCATGTGGCTTAAAAACGTGCGTAATGTGATTGAAATGGCGTTAAAATCGCTACTTTTTGTCGCAAAAATTGCAAAAATCATCCAGCGGCTGGGGTCTCTGCCCCCAGGTCCCTTCTGTGATACGATTGAGCTGCATTAGTTTGTTCTGCCCGTGGCCTAAATCAGACAATTTTTGTGCAAAAAAATTTACTTTTGGTTCACGCTCTCTCTCTCTTAGCAAAATCCTGGTTGCGCTTCTGGTCATATTCACTGCTGCACACAAATTTTTTAAGCGATTATACGGGCCGCCTACAAAACCAGCTAATAAATGCAGCCGGGCCCATACGTCTCTTTTTTTCAAAGATGAACAAAAAATTTTTGAAATAGCGTTTAATTTGTTGCCGTAAAGTATCAGTTTTTATGTGCAAAAGTTTATTCTATTTTAGTGCCTCTCCATTTTCAGCAAGTGCCCCCTCACTTCGTTTGCTCTGGCGACGGCACTGAACAGGGCCAGTGCCATTGCAGGAGTTGGCCAATCTGTGAAGAAATTTAGCGGTAGCGTTTAACAATTTGCAATAGGTAATAACGTTTAAACTGAAATATAATTACTGTATAGCTTGTTGGGATTTTTAATTTCAAATACTTTCAAAGATTCAGATTCTGAAAAAATCGATTCTTTGAACAAAAATTATTTATTTCATGCGATACGAACCGGTAGGGCAAAAAGGAAATTAGCTGAGGTGGAGTCCTCGAGGACACATTTTGAAGTCCTTGGCCCCGAACCCTCAATTCTTCGAAAATTGCCCTTCCTCGGCTCGAGGACAGCACTATTTTTGAACCATTGAAATTTCTTTGGAAAACGCCAGAAACCTTGCGGAAAATCTGCAAAGACCTTTTTTTTGGTCTCCTCAAGTAGAGATCGCCTGAAAAAAAATTTTTGAAGACGTTTTTCGCCTGAAAAAAATTTTGAAGACCTTTTTTTGAGATCGCCTGAAAAAATTTTGGAAGACTTTTTTTTTTGAGAACACTTGCGTCTGTGTCCTCGGTCCTTGGCCTCGAGAGGTTCTGTCCTTGGCCTCAAAATTTATTAACTTAAGATATATTAACTTAAGGTAGGCTAACTTACCTTGTACATGCTTAATGAAAGCACATATGTGCAAGTAATGTGTATTATATTCTGTATATATGTACATAGATTTTTTACTGCGTGAATGAGCCTATGTTTCTTTTTTCAGTAGATGTCATTCTACCATTTGCCAATTATTGATACCTTGATACTGACTTTGAAAAATATTGGTAGGTTGATAAACACTTTATCATTCCAAAATTATACTTCATATATTCTTGTGAACATTAGATTCCATTCCTGTAATTTTAATTTAATTAGCTTGCAAATTGATGTAACAGTTTTAAATCCTGACCAGCGCAGAACTATGTGGTTGAATGGCAGTCTTCTAATGGTAGCATATTAAATGACAGTGGATGCAGTTGACACGGTGAGGCTTTACTCTTTCACTGCATCCACGGTGTGCATTTATTATGGTATATGGTAACACCTAATTTGTCTTAATTGCTCTTTTGCAAATGACGAGTGTACCATTTTATGATTCTACTTGCATACTAAAAAATAAAACTACTTGACTTGACTAGTATGCTATAGTATAAACCAGTAAGCTACCGGCTGCCGGTAATTTGTGGTAAACAAGGCCAACAGTACCACCGTTTACCAGTACACTGTAATGTAGCATCGTATCAGTACCGGTACAAGGCAGCTAGGTAACATACACTCCTGAACACAAAAAGTATCTCATGCGATACCGGCAATCAATGTGCTTCCGGTATACAACAGTTGGGTAACTTATGGGGGTTATTTAATGTGATATCAAACTCTTAAACCCAAACTCTAAAGCCTGAAAGCTGGTTTGAAAACGTGTTATCGATACCAGAACCTACAAGTTTAAGTGGAGGCAAGAGGACGGTGCAAATCAATACAGAACAACTGGAAGGTTGCCTGACACTTTTCCTAAAACTCAAAGACTAAACCCTAACCCAAAATCCCAACCTTTTATTTTAAACTTCAAAACTTTTACCCACAATCCACAAAACCAAAACCGAACTTTAACTGCAAACTCCAAATACGAAGCCTGGAAACTTAAACGTTAATCTTAAAGTTGACCCAGAAACTTGATCCAGAACCCCAAACACAATTTTACCATAACAGATGAGATAATCCCTAACCCCTCCGATTCTTCTTGCTCCAGCCTCTTGAACTAGGTTGCACTGATTAGAAATGCATTTCACTGAAATTGCAAACTTACACTGATTGCTAGTACACGTACAGCTGTGCGGTAGGCCTACTCAGCACTGAATCCCTGAATGGTTTCAATCACCAGAAAGCGATGTTGGAAAACTATCACTGCCTTCACTTTAACCAGCAACCACATGTACAGTCCAGTGAACTCAGTGAAGAAAATATGGATAAAAGGTTATGGTTGATCAGACATGCGACTGTGCGTCCTGTGTTGCCTTTGTAATACAATTATTTTGAATGGAATTCATAAAAAATCTGTAATTTGGTTCAAAGCATGTAGTACAAAAAGTAACTGTAACTGTAACTTTTTTTAGGACTCTAAACTGGTAACTAGTCACAAATATCGTTACATCTGAAAAAAAGTAACGAAGTTACAGTTACTAAAAAAGTAACTAGTCACAGTAACTAGTTACAGTTGTAACTAGTTACCGTTGTAACTAGTTACTGCCCACCACTGCGTAACGTGCAATGAGTGTAAGGGCCTATCTTCGTGTCATAGCGCGTGGTAACAACACCACTCCTTTTGAAGAAAGATTGCAACGATGGCGAGCCGTTGGCAACTTTGTGTCAGGTTTGACCAGCCCGAGATATGAACCTCAGATCTCCCTTTCTAGAGACGAACTAAAGTCCCAGAAAATGTACTGTAAATGCAGTAGCCTAAACCAGTAAATTTGCCCGCTTGTCTTTGTGGTACACTATTTAAATTTTCTGATGATTCATTCTGAGCGTCCTGAAACTTTAATTTCGGCAAATTCGGAAGCTTGAAGCAGTAATATTTGTCTGGAAGCGGAAGCAGATTCGAAAGCAATTAATTTTACCCGGAAGCGGAAGCGAAAAATGTTAATAGTGAGGAAGTGTGACACTTCAAAAGGAGCTAAAGCGGAAGCATTAAAAAATTGACTGCTTCTGCATCCGTGCCATCTACCAACATTTTACGCTGCTCATAAATTTAGAAGATAAAAAAATAAGCTGGTAAAATCAATTACGGATCCATGCATCTTCCAGTCACTCAGTCAGGTGTGAGTTAGCGATACAAAATCTTTAAGTTCGAGGATCAAGTTAGCATGTTGGGCACGGGTTTAGATCTTTACACTTGCAGATGTAAAGTGCATTTTACAGAAACTGTGGAAAGAGTCAAGAGATAGGAAATTATCAATCTTGCTAACTTTTTGAAGCGAAGTAACAATCGCCTCGCTTGTGAAATAAGCGATGGATAAACGTCATATATTCTGACATTTTATGGCTTTAAAATTTAATAGATTAGGAATAGTGATTTAAGGCCTCAAAATTAGTGAAGTAAGTGCTGGAGATAGTTTCCACTTCGAAGGCATGGATTTTATTTATCTTTTGAAATTCTCAACTCCCCGTCACATTTAAAAAAAATTGTGGCACTTTTTTGTATCAAAGCAACGATTGACGCTTTATTGCTAGAAATCAGAATACTTCTAAGTATTTCAGGTTGACCTTTAGCAAGTGTAGCTGTGCAAGCCAGTAAGTCTCTGATTTGCTATTGCTTACTAGCAAGTACTAGCAGTAGCATGTACAAATTACACGTACATATGTAGCTTAGCTGAGGAATCCTACCAATCAAATTCGTAATTTCTTTCATTCAACATGAATTTTCAATCTGCTAAAAAGAGTTCTTCTGTAAGTCGGTATGGTAGCCTACTTCTAGGCAAATCTGATAAATTTTCATCTGTCATTGATCAAAATAATGTCTGCTTTCTGACATTAGTCGTATTAATTATTACTGATAGTTGTGTTTTCTAACTTATGTATGGCTATTCTAATTCTTTCAATTGATGCTTTTCCGGTAGGCCTATTTAATTTGCTACAGACAGCTATGGCAGTATGATGTTGAGGAAAATAATTCTAGTAGATCATAGCATAAATTGACAAATATTTATATATATCATACTGCAGAGGTGGGCAAAGCGCTATTAGAAGCGCAAAGCGCAACTTCCGCAACCTCCGCAATTGCGGAATTTGCGTTGCGCTTTAATTTTTTATTTTGAAACATTGCGGAAGTTGCGTTGCAAAATAAAGCTTTTAAAATTTGTTGCGCTTTAATTGCGCTGTGCTTTCAATTTTTTTTTCGGTTAATAGCGCAATTCTATACATTGACCGTAATTTTGTTCCATTTCGATCGAAATATTGATAAATGTCGGCCTTTTTTAGCAGATTATTAACTCTTTTCGGTCAAAAATTGCAAAAAGTGCGGTATTTGCCCTGTGTTGTGAAATTTTAATTGCGGAAGTTAGGTTGCGCTTTAACTTGGTACGAAAATGCCGTTCCGCAATTGCGTTGCGCGTCAACTGAATCGAAAAGCTCATTGCGAAAGTTGCGCTGCGCTTCAGAAATTAAAAAAAATAAATTGCGCAATTTGCGCTGCGCTTTTACTGGTTGAAAAGATCGTTGCGCTTTGTTGCATTGCGCTTTTGATATAATGTTACTTGTGCCCACCTCCGTCATACTGTAGGATAGACAGAATAGATAGTTTTATGGGCCTCAATTACAAATATGATAAACAAGGCAACGAGGTTTGCTTTGTAGTTTAGTATTAGGTGTAATGATACAGTTGTACATTGCCTCCCCAGCTGTCACCCTAGTTCATAATTGGAACTATAGGTAGTTTGATTTTTATAAGTACAATTATATATATATATTTTTTTTTTGTTAAATTGTGTTGAATTTTGCATCATGTTCAACCCCAATTCTTAAACTTTACAAGTTTGTTAAAGGATACTAAATATGAATACAAAAAAAAGATAAACTTGAAACAATTTATGTTCAGGAATCAATTCCTTCCAAGGCATTAGCAGCAGTCGCCTTTCAGGATCATTTGCTTCGAGATTTATCAATTGGTAACCTATCATCTTCACTCAAAGAAACCAAGTTTTCTGTTACTGACAGCCTTAGGTTGAAAGAAAAACAAAGAAAGCTTGCTCTTAAAAAAACAAAGCCAACAGTTGACACAGGTATTGCAAAAAACGTATTGGTATATATTGTTTTATGACTAGGTATGATATTGATAATGAGATAATATAGTGCTGTAGACCATAGGTGGGCAAGTTAATGCAAAACGTTAGCTTCATTAACCAATAGCTCGCTAACAAACTTCATAGCTTCGTTAAAGTTAATTTATAATTTTTGGCTTTAATTAATGGAAGTTAATGAAGTCCATTAATTAGTTTATATTTTGCATGTAATTTACGTTTCTTTTTATTCACTTATTTCTTGACTACGTAATGACACTGTTGAGCTGGTTGTAAAGAAAAATTTATTGCGATGGTGGTCTTGTTTTGGTAGTTACATTTTACAGTCTAATCTAATTTCAAGATAAAAATAGGGTTAAATGCACTAACGAAGCTGCGATCGAAAAATTTTGGAAATTACGAACTGCAATAATTAATCGATCTATGAGGCTGCAGCTTATTATTTGCCACAAAAAAAGAGCTCCTTTTTTTGCTTTTTTTTCTCTAAAACTCATGCTAATATGCAACAAGTGTTACCAGTGCAAACTGGTTTGTACTAGTATGAGGAATGGTGCATGATATTATTGATAAAAATCTTAACGGAAGTTAACAGAACTTAATGGAAGTTAATTTAGTCCGTTAACATGAAAAAAGTTTTTAATGGATTAACAAGCTAATGAAAAAGTTAGCTTCGTTATTAACGATTGACGGACTTGTGCTCACTTATGCTTAATACCTAAAAATTGATTTTTTGATTATAATCGTTTCAATTGTTACGTTAACAATGATATTGATTAACCTTGCCTTTTTGCTGCAAGCGTAATTTTCTTTCATGAATATCTCAGAAACTGCACCAGCTAGAAAGCTAATTTTTTATGCCAAAGATTGTGGATTTAAAGATTTTTTAAATATTGGTGCAGCACTGTGTAGCACTTGTGATATCTAGAAAAATAGTTCATACTGCAAGCATGGGACAATTTTTCTTTAAAAAAGAACCTAGCATTTTGTGCCAAAAAAGTTGTAAAGCATGTCTGAGTAACAACCTATTCTGTGGAAATTATACTTTGGGCATTTTTGTTAAGAAAGTTATGTACAAGCTAGGTTGATATTTTGAGGATAGGCATTGAGATATCAAATTAGTAGATTTTGATCTGGGAAATGTAAAGGACTTTGCACCTGTTTTAGTAGGTCAGGTGAGTTTGAGAGACAACTTTCAGAAGTATGTGAGAAATTGCTATTGACTTTTACACATTCAACGTTTATGAACAATAATTTGAGAATCATCACCTTGGGGTTGATCGTTTTTGGTCTGGTGATCTCTTACGTTTTGTAATGTTTGTAGGGTTAAGAAAGAAAGTGCCCATCAGCAACAAGTCGAAATCTTTATCTGAGGAAAGCGAACATGTCCTTGATCCAAAACCAAAACCTATGAGTTTGGGTATGATATTAGTTGATTTAATTCAATGAAATTAAGAGTTGCTTATATAACACACAATTTTGACAAAGAAAATTACAGAAACTATGAGTTTTATTCTTACTGGATTATTCTAAACTGATTTATGTTTAATTCCAATGTTTTGTTAAGGGTAAACAACACCAATTTACCATGACAAAATTTCAAATCATTATTTGTGGCATCATATTAGCTGTTTTTTTATGCTGCTTGCTCATACTTAATTTTGCGGCTTAGAGAAAATATAGCAACATCATAAAAGATCAACATGATTTTAAAGTTTGCAATACCTATTGTAGCATCAGAGCTGTGGTAATTTGATAATTATGTTTCACTGAAAGTTTAAAATTGTAAAGTTTGCACATCTAGTTAGTTTGTTACATCTCTTTCCTTTACTGCAGCCCAGAAACTTGGATTAGTTCCTCACAACAAAGATCAAGAGAAATTGTTGAGTGAAACTGAATGGAAAAACTTGAAAGAAATGTCAATAAAACGAGATGATTACAAAAATCCATGCGTCATTTGCAAAGATAATTTTCGTCTTGAAGACCAAGTGTTATTAAGCTGTTCTCATTTTTTCCACAAAGTAATTTTTCTACTTTTGAATTATTATAAATTCTTTTGCTATTAATGCTTGCAATGAAACCTAAATCTTGATTTCTTTCAGTAATGCCCACGGGAATGTTTTGAGCTCTGTTGCAAATTTAGCATTTATTTTTTGTGTTATTGTGCCTGTTTTTAAGGGACACTTTCTCTGGTCGCTTGCTTCCAGAAATTTGCAGGGCACAGTTTTTTGCAAGCAAATTCAAACCAAAAAATCTATAAATTTGAAGTAACACATAAAGTTGTTTTTTTTTTTGGATTTTATTTTATCAGTATATACCGTTTATGTCTTCTGAAAAAAAAAAATAGAATTAATTATTTTCAGGCTTGTCTTCAAGCTTTCGAGAGATTTAGTGGTAGGAAAACATGCCCAATGTGCCGACATGAAAGTTACCAAACCAGAGTCGTACATGATGGAACAAAGTATTACAAACTTCAAGCAGCCACCAGGTAGATCGATTGCTGTGCTGTTTTTATGTTTTTTTTACAACTTGAAAAAGTTAGAATTACAAAACGTAGAAAATGAAGGCAGTATTGCCTATAGATTAGATGGTTTTCCTATTTCGTTTTATTATTTTTCAAATGTGAACTTCATACAATTTAGTAAGTTATTTAACCATACTTTTTTTATCTTTTTTTTTTCTTTAGAATTCAAGCTTTATGGAGAGGTTATGTGGTTCGAAAATGGTATCAAAAATTACGAAAAACCGTGCCACCAAAAGACAAAAAATTAAGAAGAAAGTTTTATGAAGAAAAGCTTAGTGAAATTACAGACAGAATGGTCGCTATGACATCAAGTGATAGAATTGATCGATTCTTGAACGACGTGAATCAATCTCTTGCTCATAGCAGGTCTTTTTTTAAATTTTTAGTAAAAATTTTTTTTAATAAAATAGTTGCGTTTCTTTTAGTTCTAAAAATTACCTGAAATTTTTAAAGAGGCTAAGGCTTAAGCAAATCTTGAATGAAATCAGCACCACGATGCTCAGTCACTCACCTTTAAGGGATGGTGAAATATGTGATTTTTGGCTTATTGGACTCTTTTATGGAAACGTTGATAATGATATCTTTTATTCTTTTTTATATAATTCCTCCTTCTCGTGTATCCCATCATATTGTCTGTGTACCTATGTCTAATGCGTGAAAAAACATTCAATTTTTCTAATTGGATTATACTCTTTTTGTAGAAGTGTGTTCAGCCATTTTGAAAAGTCAGTTTTGTCAAACTTAACTGCTGAGGAATGGATGCAAATTGAGGAAAAAGCTGTCACTCGTGAAGTTACTGAATGTCCAATTTGTTTGAGGTCGCTGGAACTAAGTGAAGCTACTATAACTGGAGACAGGTAACCTTGCTTTATTTTTTGATGCATTGACCTTTTCGCTTGTCAGCCATTTTGCTCAAAGTTGTTTGAATTTAGGCTTAGCCTGCGGAGTTAAAATTTTCTGCTTTAGAATCTTGCTTCGAACTTGACTTATCTTGATTAAGATTGCAATATATTCTAAGTATTCGAATAATTAGCATCAATGAATGATTGTAACTTCGTGACCATATGCCGCAAAAATGAAGAACTTAAGGTGGATTTACACAGTATTCGTTTTTGTCCACTTTTGTCCGTTTTTTTTTCTCCATGAAAAAAGTATGCGCTTTTTCGTCCGCATGTTTATAAGTCCATTTCCGTACTCAGTAGACTGTTACATATTGACAAAAATTTTGTGTATGAACAATAAGAGCGATATTTCAAAATATGGCTGTCCCATTTTCAAAAAAAATTTTGTCTAGTATGTGACACTCTCGTTAGTGCAGATATGGACATATAAAAATGCGAATGAAAAAAGGTGCATACTTTTTCATATAGAGAAGCAAAAACGGACAAAAGTCGACGAAAATCGGATACTGTGTAAATCTGCCGTTACCGCATCGCACTTTCAAATTTGGTTTTAATCTAAAAAAAAAAGTTCTGCGGAATGTTTTCATAATAAGTTCAAAGACCTTTTTTTTGCTATAAGCTTATTGCAAACCTTCCAAACTTGAAGGCACATTTGGCGAATCTACATTTGAAGCACGTTTTGGAAAATTTTGAATAGTCGCATTTGGCTTTTCGAGAAAATCGCGTTTGAAGTTTTTAACTTTTATTTGGCCTTGCTGTTAGGTGCAACATATTAAGCTATTTATTACCGAAAAATGATTTGAAATTAAATTTTTTTCTTTGGGAAAACATTTTTACTAAATAACTTCAAAAGCACGCAAAACTTTTTTTGTAAAATGCCACAAATCAACCTTTGCCAAAACGTGCTTCATTTAAACAACGATCATGGCGTTCGGTTGCAGAATGAACGTAATATTTTTAACATCGAAAATCACCCATTTGATGTAAATCATTTTCTGGGGCTGTGCTCTTACGCACACATAACTTGATCGTTGGGGTAGAATGCACTGACAAAGAACCAGATAATCCACGAACTAACAGTTATGTTATCTTCATACCGTTGAAGATTTGCAAAAACAAATTCTATTTTTAGTGAATCTGGATTACACGAAGTGGAGAAAAAAGAATCATGCAAGGAGTCGATTGCGCTACTTTCTTGCTCTCACGTTTTCCACGCCACTTGTCTTAATGCGCTTGAAACATTTTCAGGAGACGATTATAATTTTCCGAATACTTTTGATCCTGGAATTTTGGGTGACTCCGAAACGATCTTTGCTGTACAAAATAACTCGAACTCTTTCAAGTGCCCAGTTTGTCGAGCTGTTTATTTAAAACGAGTGATATCGCTTTGACGTTTTTGACGGTTATTTGGAAGGGAACTTTAGTTACGTATATTTCGATTCACCAATATGAATTAATTTGAGTCCTAAAATCTATTTTAATCGTTTTGCGTGCTTCTGGCCTAAAGGCTACCAGCTCGGAAGCTTAGGGAAGAGCCACCAGAACGGCGACTACTTAAAACAAGCAATGCGAAAAATTGTCTTCCCACAGGAATCGAACCTGCAGCCTTTGGATTACCGGTCCACTGCTCTACCACTTGAGCTAGAGAAGACGCCTCCTCGCATGCTTAATTTTGGCTATTTAAACCCAGCAACTTGCTTGTTGTATGATTGTATAATAAGTCAATTAAGATGTTTTTTTTGACGTTTGCAGGCCAGAGTTTTAATATTTTAATCGTTTTGCGTGCTTCTGGCCTAAAGGCTACCAGCTCGGAAGCCTAGGGATTATAATTTTCCGATTATAAAAAGTAGTCGCCGTTCTGGTGGCTCTTCCCTAGGCTTCTGAGCTGGTAGCCTTTAGGCCAGAAGCACGCAAAACGATTAAAATATTAAAACTCTGGCCTGCAAACGTCAAAAAAAACATCTTAATTGACTTATTATACAATCCTAAAATCTAGACGCGCTACCAGGATTTTGCTCAGGGAGGAACGGCCTTAGCTGAAAGCTAAAATTCTTATTAGGAAATGTATTTGATAACTGCTGTATTCAGTATAATGAGTTGTCGTTAGTTGGTTACAGCTGGAAGGGTTAGAGCGGAGCCCCAGCGACCATGGGAGCTTGTGAACGATATTTGTGATCAAAAATAACAGACTTTAATTCACCCCCACCCTGGTTGCGGTACTGTAAAGAGCTCAAAATTTCAAATTTGACCATCTGTTAGTCTGTTTAAGGATGTTGCTAGTTACGATAAAGATTTTCAGCTTTATATTTATTCTCTTGCTAGCCGATTTGTCAAAAGTCCATTAGGTCCCGGTTACGTGTTTTCACAACGTCACGCACATCATCATTTTTGTTGCATTTATGTATTTTTATTGAAAGCTGTGAAGGCGGAATCGAATGAACTCCTAGACCTGGCTTTCATTTATTCGGAACGCATAGGCCTGGTCGCGATAAGGTATATTAAGGTAATGCTTTTCAAGAAGTTAGGGTGGCAAGATTATTTACCTATGCCCTATACACTGTAATATGTACTGCTACCGGTAATTTCAGATCTTATTTTTGCAATAAACTTTTCTTTAATAATATGTGCCTGTACCAGTCTTCTTGCGCGTGACACTGTCGTTGATTACATAGAAAGTGCATGGTGCTTTAACCAGGATATTGTTTGGTCGCCCAACGATAATTTTCCTTCCAGTCCGTTCGGCTGTGTGTGTTTGGTGCAGTGGTTGACAATGTGGTCCATGGTTTGTTCTTCAGCACCACAGGGGCATGCCGCAGAATCGCGAAAACCCCACCGAGACATAAGCACATTGCATTTACCTATGCCAATGCGTAGGCGATTTAAAGTGACACATGCCTTTCTTGGCAAATTCTAGTTTATTTTTCAAAATCAAATCCGGCTGGGGGAGAGTTGGAAGGGGTGACACCAAGTTGCGGGGGGTGGGGACCAGTTTTGTACGACCCATTTAGGCATTTACCCACATATTGTTGACATTATAGGAGGTATTCCGTAGGTGAACAGCTTCTTGGTGCAACGGACGACGGAAAGCAAGATGTCTATGGGGATAATTGGGGTTGAAGTGTGGTTGTAAAGAAGGTGTGTCGTATTTGAGCTTGCTTTTCAACTAGGCGGTAAGTGTGAAAATCTCAAGGGGGCCCATGATGTCTACCTCCTCGCGGTGGATCCTGGACGTAGACTAAAGACAACAAACTGATCACAGTCGTCGTCATCACTGTATTACCTGTAAGATATTATCTTGTCTAATATTGCAGAAGCCTGCCATGCAAGGTTGGCAGTACGGCACGTTCAGAATTTGCGTACTACGTACCTCGCACCTTGAACCGTACCGAACTTCAGTTCAATTTTTTGAAGCGTACCGTACCCGGATCATTGTAAAAAAAGGCGTACCGTTCTTAGCAAAAATTGAGGCGTACCGTATCGTACTGCCATCTTTGCTTTAAACTACTCGCAACTTTCATTGACTTTGAAATTACTAGCGTATAAATCAGCGATCTCAATTCACACATTTAGCGTCGGATTCTGCTGTCTTTTGCCTCTGCATGCAAAAAGCGAGCGCAATGTGCAAAACGTCAGGGATTTTTAAATCACCTAAAGTGTCGCAGTTGTTTCCGTTCAAATTTTCTTCAATATATGACATGCCACGATAGTCCTTGGCTCCTAGCTTCTATAGCATGTACAATAAAAAGCCCTCAAAATTAAAATTATTCTCGTTTTTTGCTTCAAAAAAGAATACAAGAAGTTATTGTGTGAACAGTATAAGTAAATAAAAAAAATTAGTCCTCTATCTTGAGATCGCTTTGTGCTACCGGTACCTGAATTAAATTTGAGTTTGTTGCTATAAAAGGAAAGTACATTAGGTCTACTGCTGAACTACCAGAAGGCTGACTATTTCGCAGTTATGATTTTCTGCATGAAAGTGTATTGCATTGTCTTTTTGAACTTGAATATATTACTCAGCAAACTTGTATATTATAGTGCTACTTTTTTGAAACAATTGGCTACTACGTTTATTAGATGGTGCCTTGTAATTCTTGCTAGCATTTCTCATTGCCATTTACTTTAGGTTTAAAAAAGGATATGTGTGGGTGTGCTACCTTAATTAATTTTTTTTTTTTAATCAATCAATAATTTATTTGCACTGTCAAAAACAACAAGATGACAATTTTATTGAGACATTTGTATGGGGTGCCATGTGTAAAATTATTTTTCAAAAAAGTCTACTGTTTTTTAAGCATATTTAAGACGAAGATTTTCTGATATAAGAAATTGGAATTCCTATTTATGAAATAAGAAAATTCCAATTCCAATATAATAAATAAGAACACTTTCTGATTTAACTTTCCGATTTAACTTTCCAATTTAACTTTCCGATTTAACTTTCCAATTTAACTTTCCGATTTAACTTTCCAATTTAACTTTCCGATTTAACTTTCCAATTCAACTTTCCGATTTAACTTTCCAATTTAACTTTCCGATTTAACTTTTTGCTTGGCAACACTGAATGAAATTGGCGGGAACTTGTTTTGGAAGTTTTTCGCTAAACCAGTGGTCAAGGCTCCTGAGAGTTTTGTGATGTGATCATATGAGTGGTGACTTGTGTTAAAAAAAGGCAAAGAGAAATTGAAGTAAGGGAAGCCATGAAAATTGAGCATAGCCAAGCAGTATGCGTCAAAATTCTCGAGAGCTAGCAGGACGGCTTGGCAATAGCATGAGTTATTCTGCCTACACATACTGACTAAAAGTTAAACTAGGCTAAATGTGTAAAAGAAGAATTATTATATGATTGACAAGTGCCAGACTAGGATAGGATATCAAGTACTACAGAGTGCTAGACAGTGTGAAATAGCCTCATTAAATTTTAGGCCTATGCATTGTTTATTTAAAAGTAGTCAATATTTTTATTGCTGAGAATTTTGTGACTTTGCAAGGTTAGAGATATTTTTCAAATATTCTAAAAAGGCATAGACAAAAGTAAGTGTTGAGCAAATGGCAAACTAAATTTGCATCTGTTTTTATTTAAGACTTAAACTTATAAAGCCAAAACTTTATTAACTTCGCAGAAATAATTTCAGAATGAGCATCAAAAGAGTGTTAGGCTTATATTTTGTTTAATTTCAGTGCAGGCGTTGAGTGTCAAGACACTTTCTTTGAAAATACATGCAGGCGATTAAAATTCACACTTTCAACAAACTGTTGCACCAAATAAAGGTGGCATTATCTTACTGACAAAATTAGGCTAGACAACTGATACCCTTCCTAGACAAATGACAGCCTTACTATGTCTATATAACAACTATAAATAATAAAAGTAATAACAAATTAGGCTCTACAGTAACTGGTAGCCAGTGTCATTACCTCAAGTACAGCTTATACAAGTTGCTAGTGATGCCAATTTCAGAATATGCTAGCCTATACAGCTCCATGTAGCTGGTAATTGAAAACTAAAGCTTTTTATTGAAAGTGATGCAGGATTTGTCACAAACTCAGATAGAGACAATGATGCTGCCTTTTAAATAAGGAAGTGGCTAATATCACGTTACGTAACGTCCTTAAAGAGAATAAGCGATCGAAAAGTGGGCACTCATTTGCTCATTTACACTTTTTTATTTTTTTATTAACACTAGGGTTTGGTTTTGAGTTTGGATTAGGATTAAGGTTAGGGGTAAAGTTTGTTTTAGGTTTAGGGTTGGGGTTAGGGCTATGATATCTATTTTCTTATTCTTACGTAACGTAACAGCAGCCTTTGCCTTTAAATAAATCTCCACCCGATTTGGAGTTGACAAAGTTCTATTGCTCCCAGTTATCCAGTAATCCTACTAGTGTATAAGTTGTTAAGTTGTTACCATGAAGCAACTTATTCAAGACATAACTACGTTATCAATGTGCAAAACTGCAAGATGAACCCAAATATGAGGTTGTGTGATCAGGGTTATTGCAAAAATAGTGATAACCACTTTTGGCCACAATGCTGACAAATCTACTGTATTATGAATACTGAATAGTCTACTGCAAAAACTCTTAAACCAGGACCAGAAGGCAAAATACTTGCAAATTACAATCTGACCATAATCATTAGCTATTCATTATTGAGCATGCCAAATGATTTACCTATCAAGCGTGTGATGTATCAGGCTGCATCAAAACCTACAGATAAAAGTGGTTCTAATGTTAATATTAGATTGCATCTTAATTGCAGAGGTATCGCACTTAAAACTGCACATACAAAAACTAGGCTACTTTACCGAATATGAGAGGTTAAATAAATGTCCCTCACCCAGCTGCTTTAACAAACTACTACGTTGTGAACTTGTGGTTACCACTTACTGGACTGTTGGAATAAGTTAGTTTAATCTTACTAAGTATCCGTACTCCAATCTGTAGTACTTGATATCCTATCCTAGTCTGGCACTTGTCAATCATATAATAATTTTTCTTTTACACATTTAGCCTAGTTTAACTTTCAGTCAGTATGTATAGGCAGAATAACTCATGCTATTGCCAAGCCGTCCTGCTAGCTCTCGAGAATTTTGACGCATACTGCTTGGCTATGCTCAATTTTCATGGCTTGCCTTTTTTAACACAAGTCACCACTCATATGATCACATCACAAAACTCTCAGGAGCCTTGACCACTGGTTTAGCGAAAAACTTCCAAAACAAGTTCCCGCCAATTTCATTCAGTGTTGCGAAGCAAAAAGTTATATCGGAAAGTTAAATTGGAAAGTTAAATCGGAAAGTTAAATTGGAAAGTTAAATCGGAAAGTTAAATTGGAAAGTTAAATCGGAAAGTTAAATTGGAAAGTATTCTTATTTATTATATTGGAATTGGAATTTTCTTATTTCATAAATAGGAATTCCAATTTTTTATATCAGAAAATCTTCGTCTTAAATATGCCTAAAAAACAGTAGACTTTATTGAAAAATAATTTTACACATGGCACCTCATACGATATGACTTGAGGTTTCAGTTATAATTGTCATCTTGTCGCTTGAACATTGAAAAAATTGATTTTTCGATTGTAATAAAATTTTTCTGTGACGTAATAAATGTTGAAGTTCTACATTTACAAATTACTTTCAAGTTCGATATTTTCAGATTTTTTCTATCTCCGAAACTACAGCACTTAGAAACTTCGTTCCTTCAGCAAAAGATAGAGAAAAACATCAGAAAAAAAATGATGAAAAAAAATTTTTTTGACCAAAAATCGCGAAGTTCGATATTTTCAAATCACGGCAGCGCTGTTACTGTA
>OZ014486.1:13676468-13807163 GCA_963965965.1 Trididemnum nubilum
CATTTATAACAATAATTCTTGACAGGAGGGAGGCAATAAATTGATCTTTCGGTTTCTGAGTCTGCAGCCCCCATGTTCATCCAGAGAAAAACTTACCATTTATTAAGGTTGCCTCTCATTCATTGAATCAAAAACAGGATAGTGCGATCATTTGGTGAAAGATATTTCTTGTGTTTGGTTTTGGAGAGTCTTGTTAAGGGATTTAAATTTTTTGGTGGAATGTTGTTCTAGGTTTTGACTTCTTGATTTTTAATGCATTGTTGCGGTTGAGTGGTCGAATGTCGGGAACTGTATAAGTCAGAGGTGGAGTCGAGGACACAAGGCTCGAGGCCAAGGCCAAGGACACAAAAAAAATCCGAGGTTAAGGCCAAGGACAGCCTTTCCGAGGACAGACCCTCTCGAGGCCATGGACAGGAATGCTCGAGGCCAAGGACACAGCCGCAAGTGTTTTCCAAAAAAAAAGGTCTCCAAAAAAGTTTTTTAGGCAATCACCAATTTATAGGCGTAGCCAGAATTTTTGATTGGGGAGGCCTAAACCACAAATCACATGCAATGACGTCATCAAAAATTTGCCTGTTGGTACTTAACAAGGATTTTGAAAAAGGAGATAGCTTAAACAAATATAGTTGAAAAGTGCAAATCCGCAACTTTGGAGACGTATTGAGAAAGCCGGTGTTACTCAAACGTATCACAGACGGGGGGTCTGGGGGCGGGGCCCCCAGCGGCTGTAGGCTTTGGGGGGTCTGGGGCATAGATGGAAACCGCCTGTGTCGACCGGCCGGTCGGGTCGAGATTCTTCGACCGGCCGGTCAAGCCGGTTGAAAAACCGGTCAAAATCTCCTTTCTGGCAACTAAAAGACATCTAAGCACTAACCGAAATATACTTATATATTTTATCATAAATAAAACGTTTCATAAAAAATCAGTATTAACAAACCACATCTTTCGAAAACACTTGTTGAATGGTTTCAAACTGTGATTAATATGCTGTGACCAATAAGACATCCACATCCAGGGACGTATGTAGGGTGGGAGTTTTGTGGCATGCCCCCCCATTTTGGGCTTCGGCACAAAGCAAAAAAGTGCAAAATATACGTCAAAATCGCGTAATCAGATTCTAATAAAGCATGCATGTGGAAGAGGATTGCGCCACCTGGCATTTTAGCATCATTTTAATCAGCTTAAGAGTAGACGTGGCGCAGATTTCAGATTTTTTAGTACATGCTAAAATCTTGCCGTTTTGAAAAGCTTTTTTCAACTTAAATTTACCACACTCTACTCTGGGCAAGAACGACATAAAGCTCAATTTTTTTTTATATCTAACTAGCCATGGCTTGTTGTGAAATAGCAGCATTTCTACAAACTGCTGGGGCACACTATATTTCGAATGTTTTCTAGCCAATGTCATAACAGTTTAGTGTTTTCAATGAGAATAACGGATGCGTTGCGTTCATCGGGATAGTTATTCATAACCACTTTGTAGTACCGATGAGTTTATTTATTGGTTTGACGTTTCGCTTCCCAAACCGGGAAGCTTCTTCAGAACAATTTTCGGCAGTGCTGCCTTTGCAGTTACAAACAGATAAATGAGAAAAAAATAACGGCAGAAGATAGGTAACAGTAAAAACATACGAATTACTATTATACCCAAAAACATTAAAATGATGGAGCAATAACATTACGTAATATTGAAAATTATGTCACTAACAGCGTGAAAAAAAGAATATTGAAAAGTTATGTCACTAACAGCATGAAAAAAGGAATACTGAAAAATTATGTCACTAACAGCGTGAAAAAAAATTAGTAACATTCATAATAACAAGGCTGCTTCACTAACAGTTTGAGAAAGTTGAAAAGGATCTAGTGCAAAACATTATGTACTGGAAAGGTTTTTAGCTCCACAGAAATTTATATACGGACGGAACAATTAATATAAATCTCTGTGGAGCTAAAAACCTTTCCAGTACATAATGTGTTGCAATAGATCCTTTTCAACTTTCTCAAACTGTTAGTGAAGCAGCCTTGTTGTTATGAATATTATTAATTTTTTTCACGCTGTTAGTGACATAATTTTTCAGTATTCCTTTTTTCACGCTGTTAGTGACATAACTTTTCAATATTCTTTTTTTCACGCTGTTAGTGACATAATTTTCAATATTACATAATGTTATTGCTCCATCATTTTAATGTTTTTGGGTATAATAAAAATTCGTATGTTTTTACCATTACCTATCTTCTGCCGTTATTTTTTTCTCATTTATCTGTTTGTAACTGCAAAAGCAGCACTGCCGAAAAAATTTTAGTATTTGCTGCCTGGCAAATTCTAAATAATCTGTTACCAATAGCTAAAAAATTTTAACTTCATTTTTTGACCTTTCGCATAATATCATTACAAAGAACATCTAATAGTTTAGCTTGTGCTCTCCAGTGCTTTTTATGCTTATTTTGTGTACGGTTTGCGTTGCTCAAAACAGGACTTTCAAACCGAAACTTAACCAAAAAAGGTCTTAAAATTGAGTCATTTTTGCAAAAAACGCAAACAATTTTTTTGCGTTTTTTTTCTGAGACCCCCGTCCAAAGTCACAAATTTTAACACCTCAACCATGCCCCCCCCTTCTGAAAATTTTTCATTAGATACATTGAACAGTGAACAATAACCTTCTGTAAAAAACCGGTCAACCGGCGATGAGTTTGAAATTTACCGGTCGGGTCGGGTCGAGAAAATCCTGACCGGTTCCATCTCTGACTTTAATGTTTACGTTAATCCGTTAAATTTCTAGGCTACACTATGTGTCCTAATGCCATAACAACAGAAATAGAAAAATGAAATGAAAATGCTTGCACTGTGTCTATCTTTATTAGAATAGTAAATACTACAGTAACAGAAATCAGAATGGGTAATTTTTATCTCGTATGGAAATGGAATCAGTTTATTGGGCATCAACTGCAGGTTAATATTGATTTTTTTTTTTAAATTAACGAATTAACTTTTAACTTTAACAAGCGTTACTTTTGTTTTTCAGTTAATTACTTAACTTTAACTGAGTTAAAAAATTTCTTGAAAATTATTTGCGAATTAACTCTTAACGAAGTTAACGTTGCTCATTAACTTGCCCAACACTGCTACAAATTACGGGCTATTTCTACAATTTTACAGTATATTCATGTCTGAAAAAAAGACGTAAGTTATAAGGTCGGCAGCGTTTCTTAGCTCGTTTCATATCTGGCCCTTATAATCGCTTGAAAAATCTGTCGTCAGCAGTGAATGCGATTAGAAGCGCAACCAGCATTTTATTGAGAGGGAGGGGGCTTAAACCAAAAATAAAAAATACTTTTGCAGAAAAATTGTGTAATTTGGACCCCGTGCTGAACAAACCGATGCAACTCAAGCGTATCACAGATGGGACCCGGGGGAAGGGGGGCGGAGTCTCCAGCCGCTGGGTGATTTTTGTGATTTTGCGGAAAATTAGCGATTTTAGCTCCATTTCGATCACTTTTTGCACGTTTTTGAAGCCATATGAATCACTACAGCAAATTGTTAAAATTCAAAAGCCATTGAAAAATTAAATTGCCTAGCCCCTCTTGCCCCTCTTATACTTCAGATCAAGTCAAGAACATGTTTAAACGTTTGTATTTCTAGGTTAAATCTTTCAAATGACTTGGCTAAAGCGGGCAAAACCCCCCTAACCCCTTCTTTCTGGTTGCGCCACTGACAGCGACTTTAAAAAATCTTGAGTGTGGTCTAAAAAAACAAACACAGCTGGTCTTTTGAAATAATGTTTTCACGTCTTGTTTCTGGGCATAATCACTTACGAAGTAGCGGTACCAACAACGATTCTGAATGCTTACATTGCTCTTCCGCGAAATACTGTAGGGGCGTGTTGATAAGACGGATTATTGCATCACATTTATGCACAGCATTTGATAAAGAATCGAAAAACATTCATACGAGAATTAGGTTTGAACGTTATTGTTGCTTTTTCCGTTATTTTCTATTGTCTTGTCGTTAAGCGATCTTTCTAAAACAAATTCTGAGTAAACTGAAATGGGGGGGCACGAGAAGTCGTTAGGGGGGCACGGCCCCCCTGGCTCCCCCGTAGCGACGGCACGGGGCCCCGCGCAATGTAAATACAACCCGGCCAAAAACATGGTTAGTACGTGTAACCATCTACTGTACCATTTTTCAACAACAACTCACCTCCACCTCGCCAGTTTTCACGCGACAAAATACTTTTGAAAAAATATTTGTAAGTGAAAATGCTCATTGAACAAATTACTAAATTTGAATCGAGGAGGCCTGGGCCCACTAGCCGTACATGTCCCTGTAACTGGTTATTTTCATCACAAAACAAAAATCTCTAAGAAAAATCTTCGAGTGGATTATTATTTACTGCTAAAATATTACAGGAGGCAATGTACCTTACTTCCCCCTACCTGGGTCAAACCACTTACAAAATTTAACACCAAAATGCAAGATTTTAAACGTGTTTTGGACTTAAATTGCAAGTAAAACTAGAATTGAACAACTTAGTCTTTTCAATTGGCTTTTAAATGTTAAAAATTTAGTTCTTTCAAATGGCTCTGAACACTTGCGAAATGTGATACAATGGCATTAAAATAGCTTTTTTTTTCAAAAAACAACAAAAAATTGCCAGACCCCGTCTTCGATACGTTTGAGTTACACAGCTCAACACTACGCGTCTCCCAGTTCAGACATTTTCCTTTTTAACCATTGGTTTAAGCTCTTTCCTCTTAGCAAAATCTTGGTTACGTTCCAAACCGGGCAAGGCTTCTGATCTTCCATTCCACGATATCTTTGCCCTACAAAAAGTTCCTCTTCGAAAATTTCTGATGACGTCATTGCATGCGATTTGTGGTTTGGTCCTCCCCAATCAAAAATCCTGGCTACGCTTATGATCAGGGTTGAATTAACAGAGGGATTGCCGGCTAATTGTCACGGTTCTACGCAGACAAGTTGCCAGAAATCCGTATCGGGGGGCTGCTTCGGGGGTCTGGAGCGGAAGTCCCAGCTCTCGAAAATTTTGCATTTTATAAAAATAACTTAATTTTTGGCCTGTTTTGATAAAAATTAATGCTTTTAAAACGTGGCATATAAATTGGCAGTGCAACCATGATTAGACTGGATGCAAAAATTGGCTATGTAGCAGGGTTGCAGAGTCGCAGCAAAATCAGTTCGACTCTGACTCCGACTCTGACTCTCAGCCATTTTTTCAGTTCGACTCCGACTTTGACTCCGGGCTTTATTTTGTTCGACTCTGACTCCCGACTCTTTAAAATTGTAAAATTTCAACTCCGACTCCCATAAATTTTGCTGACATAAATTTTAATATATAGTTTTATTTGCCGTTGAATTTCAATATTAACACAGTTGCACTTTTTTGTCACCCTGTTGGCTTGCAAATTTTTGTGTTACTACCAGGGATGTGGAAGTGGCAATTTTTAAATCGCTTCCACCACTTGATGACGTAATTTTTGCTCAAAATTTTTTGATGTTAAAATTTTTTGGCAAAATTTTTTTCCAGATAAGTCAAGATAGAACAGCATTGTTATCATCATCTTAAAAACATTGTATAGAACCAAGTTATATACTGTAATTGTATTCAGTGGTTTGTCATCGCAAGGATCTACGCATGGGCTTAATCAGGAATTTGAATTTGGGGCGGCCCTAAAGCAAAAAGTCAAATTACATGGTCGTTATGTTTCAGCTGATGTGGATTTGTCGGAACGCTCACTAAGAATTTTAAAATAATGAGCGAGTATTTGGGGTCTGGAGACGGATTTCAAGCGCTCGGAATAATAACTTATTTCAATTGCATCTGCTCTGTTAAGTACAAATCTTTGCTTGGCAATAATTAGGTAGCGGTGGGCGAAACGTCAATTCTTGCAGAATTTTATTATTTTAAATAACTTGTTAGAATTATGCGGATATACACAGTACCATATTAGAATGAATCTTATAGCAGACGGCGCTTAGCAATAATTAAGACAAGTATTATAACATTACCGTATGTTTAAAATTCAATATTAAACTTTGTTGAAAAGACGTTACGATGCTCTCCTCTGTTCGTGTTTCAAGAAGATATAATCGCAATGAAAGAAATTAAAATACTGAAACTGGAAACTTTGATTATGCTTGCGAGTATGCTGTATTCCAGTGCCGTCGCCAGAGCAAACTAAGTGAGGAGGCACTAGCCGAAAGCAGTGTTGGGAAGACTCAAATCCGAGTCCGGACTCGAGTCGGACTTGAGGCCACTTTTTAAGGACTCAAAGTCGTACTCGGACTCGTGCCCTTGAGACTCAGACTCAGACTTGGACTCGTGGAATTTGAGAGGACTCGGACTCGTGATTTTTGTTGAATGTCTTATTGTAATGTCTTATTACAGAGCTGCTATATATCAACGAAATATAAATGTGACAAGCAATGCATCTTCTTTGGCAGGGAGATATTTCTTACCCAAATCAAAATGAAAATAATTGAATTTAATTTTATATTTTGACAATCGCATTTTTTTAGCGTTTTGGTGTCACTGGTTTGATCACGTTTGCTTCGATGATGCCGGTAGGTAAAATGTGCTCAAGATATCGCATGACTGAAAAATTCTTGGAAGGTATTCACTATTCAAGTATTCGCAGGTAGTGGAGGGAGATGATAAGTTTTGTCTGTGTTAAGTTGTGTTAAATTTTACACCTGATTCCTCAATGTTACAATGGAGAATGAAAATCTAAAAAGAATCAGCTTGCATCCAAAAACTTGCTGATGTGACTGACAAAAATTACCGTATCCAGATGATGAAGCATGAAGTGTTTTTTTGATTACTCAGCAGTGCAGTGCTGTTTAACTTTTTCTGTGTATGGCCTTGGGTTAGGCCTAAATTTTCTAAGGTTTTTGCAAAAAAATTTTTTTCTGTTTGTGAGTTAGTTGGTTAAAACATGAACAGGTGTATACTGCCAATTCAGCAAAAACTTTTTGTTTCATTTTTCAAATTATTCATAAATCTTAAAACCAAAAATTGCATAAAGCATGCACTAAATTATGTACAGGTTATGACAACTGTATTTATAACCGAGATTCTTCTTCTGAAATAAAAATAAAATTTTAGCCTATTATGAAACGACAAAAGATACCAAACCATGGCTACAAGTGGCGCAATCAGGAGGGGCTAAAGGGCCTTCAGCCCCCCTTCGCAAAATCACTTAGAAATATAACCTCCAAATTTAAGGGTTTATATAACCCAACAAATTCAAAGCCTCCCCCCAGCAAAATCTGGTTGCGCGCTTGATCGCGAACTTAATGATCCTCAACCCTTGTCCCTAAACTGATGAAAATTATGAAGGTCCTTCTATTTTTTAGCTTCAGCTGGTCGACTTTTGGCTTTAGGTTACTTCCAAAAGTACTTAAACTACTGAAAAAATGTACATAAATTTGGTTCCCTCAGTATCAATCGAATGCAATACTACACCACCAGTCTGCCCAGTTTCCGAAAAGATAATACTTTTTTGCACGCTTTCGTCAATTAACTGATTAATACGCAACTTAAAACTTCTAATAAAGCTCTACTTTCTATTGGACGCTGTGACAAATCTACTGAAATAAGCTCTTTTGCTGGTTGAGCGGTAACACGTTCGTCTTTGGAGCGGGAGGTCCGAGGTTTAAATCATGGGCCAGTGAAATCGGACACACTGTTGCCGACGGCTCGCCGCCGTTACGACATTTTTTCGGAAGAAGCTGTGTTGCCCAGGCCGCAATGACGTGTAGATGGGCTGTGCCAACTCTGTGCACACTTCGGCGTAATACTACGAGTATAAAAAAAAATTGGAAAGGGAACAGCAAGTATAATGAAAGATTTGATTTGTTTAAAATTATTTTCTTAATTTGATATCCCGAAAAATAATTAACTGCAGTGCAAAACTAGATGGGAGCTCTCTGAGTAGCAATCCCTTTGAACGACCGACACAAAAATCTACAGATTTCAAAAAAACAAGCGCCCTAGCTTAAATCATAGAAAAAAATTGATTTTGGGGGGTTCCCAGAGGTGGCACCCCCAAACTATGTCAAAATATTTGTCTGTTAAGTAGCTGCTGATTTCATGAAAAACTAATACCCTAGCTTGAGCTGTTCAAAAAATCCATTTTTGGAGGGTCCATTTGGGGGAGTCCCAGAGGAGATTGGTACCCCCAAACTACGTCAAAATATTTGTGTGTTAAATATCTACTGGAATCAAAAAACACTGTCACCTTAAGTTAAGCTGTTCAAAAAATTGATTTTGGGGGTCCCCGTAGGGGTGGCACCCCCCTAAGTATGTCAAAATATTTGTCTGTTAAGTATCTGCTGATATCAAAAACACTCGCGCCCTAGTTTGAGCGGTTTTTATTTTGCTCATTTTCAAAAAATTCAGTTTTTGGGCCCGATTTTGGGAGGGTTCCCAAGGGAGTGGCCCCAAAATATTTCGGGAGACAAAATTGCGTTTGCAATTCAACAACTTTACAAAAAAATTAGAGTTCGATGTTTTGTGGTTTAGGAGAAGAAGAGTGCACAAGATTTAGGAAGAATAAAAAGAAAAACAAAGGAAAAAAAGAAAAAAAAAACTCATCGCGGCCAAAAGTGAGTTAGTGGAGATGAAAATGTAACTTAGGACATATAACCGAGTGAAATATTTTTTGTCGTACTTAAGCCGATTTTGAATGAGACCGCTTTTTACGCCAAACTTGCGGGGCGGTTTTTGGGTTCTAAAACCAAAGTCACGTAACCACTTGCCTCAAAATTTGATACGAACATGCAAATCAATAGTCTCAAACTGCTGTCAAAATTTCATGCAGCTAGACCTAATCGTTCTCGAGTTATGAGCAAAAGTCTGAAATTTCGCACTAATTAGTTTGAAAATGGCCGAGTAAAACAAAATAACACTCGACGCGAGCGTCGTTCGTTCCAATAACTTTCAAAATCCTTCGCAAATTCAAACTACAATATAAGAGGGTTTTATGTGACGTCACTCGCATACTTTTACTGAAAAAACTTTGTCAAAACTGAACTGGCTGAGGAGCCTAAAATATACCGGTATAAAAGAAGGAAAACCTCGAATTTCAACTTTTTCAGCCATGAGGAGTTTTACAAACTCGGGTGTAAATTAAGGCCGAAGTAGACGACTAAATTTTATTTGCAAGAGCTCTTGCAAAAGTGTTAATGCAACTTTATTCTGTGTGTAAAGGGCCTATAGTTAGAAGACTGTGCAACGCTTGCAGAAACGTTGCACAAACGTCTTCTTGCGGAATTTCTGAAAGTGTTTGTCGATATTGAAATAACTTTGGCCAAATTTTAAGCTTCACTTTCCGATTAAATTTTCACACTTTTCAAACTCGGACTCGTGATCTTCAGTTTTGATGGACTCGAACTCCTAGTATTCGGACTCGGACTCGCACTCGGACTCGTGATCTTCAGTTTTGGCGGACTCAGACTCGGACTCAGACTCGTAGTGTGGCGGGTCAAAAGGAGCGCGCTCCGATTGCGGTTAATCGGCTCGGTTGTACAACCTTTGAGCTGCTATGATCTGTTGACTTAAGACGCTATCGGTTCCAATTATCTTTCGTTTTGTGGTTACTTCGTTGCTAGCTTCCACAACGCCACTGGCTGAAGCAGGAACTGCGACACACTTCCCCCTTTCTGAAAGCAGTGGTAGGAAGTGGCCTGCTGATGTCGGCTATAATAGCGCCGACCATCCAATCACGTCGGGGTCACCAGTTGTGGCGAGTCAAAAGGAGCGCGCTCCGATTGCGGTTAACCAGCTCGGTTGTACAACCTTCAAGCTGGCGTGAGTTGTTGATTGGATAGTGGCTGTTGCTTAGGGTGTGCACTTGAGGGCTTGTGGAACGCGCTCCGATTGTGGTTAACCGGCTCGGTTGTACAACCTTCAAGCTGGCGTGAGTTGTTGATTGGATAGTGGCTGTTGCTTAGGTTGTGCACTTGAGGGCTTGTGGAACGCGCTCCGATTGCGGTTAACCGGCTCGGTTGTACAACCTTCAAGCTGGCGTGAGTTGTTGATTGGATAGTGGCTGTTGCTTAGGTTGTGCACTTGAGGGCTTGTGGAACGCGCTCCGATTGCGGTTAACCGGCTCGGTTGTACAACCTCGAGTGAGTGATGATCTGTTGACTTAAGAGGCTATCGGTTCCAACTTCCAATTATCTTTCGTTTTGTGGTTACTTCGTTGCTAGCTTCCACAAAGCCTCTGGCTGAAGCAGGAAGTGCGACAGTAGCTTAAGGACTCGCACTAGGACTCGGACTCGTGAAAGTGGCAATAGTCCCAATACTTGCCGAAAGTGGGAGGGGGGCACTAAGATAGATTGAACTTTTGCACATAAAAACGGATATTTTACGGCTACAAATCAGAGGTGGAGTCCTCGAGGACACATTTTGAAGTCCTTGGCCTCGAAGGTCAAGTCCTTGGCCTTGGCCTCGAGGCCTCAAGTTCTCGAAAATTGGCCTGTCCTCGGCTCGAGGACAGCACTATTTTTTGAATTGTTAAAATTTTTGTGAAGCGCTTGAAAAATTCTTTGGAAAACGTTTTTTTGTGGAGATCGCTTGAAAAATTTTTGTGAAGACCTTTTTTTTTTTTTTTTTTTGGAGAGCACTTGCGCTTGTGTCCTTGGTCCTTGGCCTTGGCCTCGAACATTCCTGTCCTTGGCCTCGAGAGTGTCTGTCCTCGGAAAGGCTGTCCTTCGCCTTGGTCTCGGATTTTTTTGTGTCCTTGGCCTTGGCCTCGAGCCTTGTGTCCTCGACTCCACCTCTGCTACAAATTATATGCTCTTTTAAAAATTATACATGTTTGAAAAAGAGACTTATAAGGCCGGCAGCGTTTGTTTTGCACGCCAAATAATCGCTTGAAAAATTTGTCTGTAGAAGTGAATGCGACCAGAAGCACAACCAGATTTAGGCTAAGAGGGAAGAACTTGAACCAAAAGTAATTTTTTCCACGTAATTGTCTAATTTAGGCCCCGAGCTAAACAAATCGACGCAACTCAAATGTATCACAGACGACGAAGCCCCCAGCAGCTGGGTGATTTTTGTAATTTTGCGGCAAAAATAGCGATCTTAACGCCATTTCAATCACATTTCTTACGTCTTTGAAGTCATACGAATAACTACAGTAAACTGCAAAAATTCAGAAGTTATTGAAAGAATTAAATTGCCTAGCCCCTTCAACCCCTTATAAGTACGTAAGGTCAAGTCCAAAACACGTTTAAACGCTTGTTTTGTGGGGTTATGTTTTCTAAATGACTTATGGGTTAAAGGGGCTGAAAGCTCTTTTGCCCCTTCCCTCTGGTTGCGCAACTGCCTAAGACCTAAAAAAATCTTGAGTGTGCTCTAAAAAAAAACAAAGCAAACCGAATTTGGGGGGCACAAGCAGTTGTTAGGGGAGCACGACCCACCTGGCCTTCTTATGATGGCACTGTTGTGTTCCGTGACTGTAGCCTATTATACAAGTATGGCACCTGATTTTATAAAAAATGGGCAAAGTCCTGTTTAAAAATATTTTTGAGAAAGCCTTTAAATTTTAGGACTAACATTGACAATTTTTGAACACTTGCAATTTTAAAAATGAGTTGGTTAGCTACGTGGATCATCTTGGAGTTGATAGGGGTGGGGACTGCCTCGGATTTAAGTGAACCACAAGCCTTTAAAAATGTTTCTTTGCAAAATATAATTCACAAAACATCTACTTTTCGTCGTATATTTCACAAAAATTGCGCCGCATTTGAGTTTTTGACGTTCGATATGAATGGCAAAGTGGAAGCGGAAGCGGTACCCTTTTACCACTTCCAGCTTCCGCTTCCTTTTCCACAAAAATTTGCCGCTTCCACCGCTTCGGCTTCCAGCTACTGCTTCCGCTTCTACATCCCTGGTTACAACATTACCAAATGCTGCATTTTACCCTACAAAAACATCAAATAGGCTATAACGTCTAGGGCTCCGCCCGGATTTTTGTCAGATTAGCATAGTACGACAGCACACTAAATACAAAGATTACAAACCTATTCAAAAATGTGAAGATGTAAATATAAACGTATACTGCTGTAGCCAAACTACTGCGTGTTACAAAGTACTGCGTGCTACAAAAGATTACAAACAAAAGATTACGAAGTACTGCGTGCTACTGCTACATGCAACTTGACTACAGTTATGTTCACACAGGACGTAGCTTACATTTTAATCAGATTTTTGTGCAACCTGAAAGTCGGGAGTCGAGCATATATTTTTCGACTCTGACTCCGACTTCCGACTGCGGAAAAATCCTTTTTTCGACTCCGACACTGACTCCGACTTCCCTTAAAAACCTTCGACCCCCCTAACTCCGACTCCCGACTCTGCATCCCTGCTATGTAGGAGGTGGCTAATAGTCAAATTTCAGTTTTTTCTTATTTACAAGCTTATAAATCATAAAATCCTATATTTCAATAAAACTCTCTCAGAGTAGTCGATTTCGTCTGTATTTTACAGAGAAAGATAATTGGTGGGGAGGGCTAATGGAAAAAGGTTTGAGAGATGTGATTGGTAATTAGCTTATTCCGAATGCCCCCCCCCCCCTATTCTTGAGTTAATTACATAGGTGGGCAAGTTAATGCAAAACGTTAGCTTCGTTAACCACTAGTCCGTTAACAAACTTCACACCTCCGTTAACGTTAATCCGTTATTTTCAGCTTTAATTAACGGAAGTTAATAAAGTCCGTTAATCCGTTAACTTTTGCGTGTAATTTACATTTCTTTTTATTCACTCGCTTCTAGAACACGTATTGACGCTGTTGAGCTGATTGTAAGGAAATATGTACTGCTATGGTGGTCTTTTTATGTTTTGGAAGTAACATTTTACAGTCTAATCTAATTTCAAGATAAAAACAAGTTCAAATGCACAACGAAGCTGCAAGATATTAATGATAAAAACCTTAACGGAAGTTAACAGAACTTAACGGAAGTTACTTTAGTCCGTTAACAGCACTTAACGGAAGTTAATTTAGTCCGTTAACATGAAAAAAGTTTTTAACGGATTAACGAGTTAATGAAAAAGTTAGCTTCGTTATTAACGGATTAACGATTAACGGACTTGTGCCCACCTATGGTTAATTATATACATATTTTTTAATGAAACCGATGTTGAGCATTTTTAAACAACCGATCAAACTAGATTGTTTATTTTTGGCCAGTTTTCAATATTTTTACGGATTTTTCTGTTACAGTTTTGACAAATTAGCCCCCCTCCCCCTTAAATACATGTTCTAAAACATGCTTTGAATCACTTTTGAGTCCATTCCAATGCAAAAAACAGTCTCAATAGTGATAAAAACATGTATTTTCCCTATTCTAAGTTTTGGCTGACAGGTCAATGGAGGGTGTAATCCCCGGAACCCCACCCCCCACCCCTTCCCCGACTGCATATTTCCAATTTGTTCCACAGTTCAGTGCATAAGGCTATTTTAACCTCAGTTTAGCGCTATGTCACAATACAAAAACTGCTCTTACTAATAAAATTTGTCGTTAATAGTGTAATACAAGGTTCCGAGAATGTTTTCACCTACTCTGCTTTGAATATTAGGCCTATGACATTCAATGAATAGCCTACTCTCACCCTTTGCAGGCGTGAGAGCAGTGGCTGAGAGTAGGCTGTTTATTGAAGGAAATAGGCTTAATATTCAAAGCAGAGTAGGTGAAAACATTCTCGGAACCTTGTATTACACTATTAACGACAAATTTTATTAGTAAGAGCAGTTTTTGTATTGTGACATAGCGCTAAACTGAGGTTAAAATAGCCTTATGCACTGAAATGTGGAACGAATTGGAAATATGCTCCCCGACTACGTATCTTGACCTACGAAGCAAATGAAAGCAAATGATATCGAAAATCATTTTATAATGGCAACACCAACGACGTCATTACGTAATTTTGGCGAAATTTCTTTGTAACCTCGTGTTAGCAAGTTTGGGTTAAGATGTAGGTCAGGAGTGTAACTTGTAAGGAAAGTAGAAGTGTTCATAGATACATTTTTACCATAATAATAAAACATAATAGCATTGTATTTCTAAGAATAATTAGATTTCAAGGATAAGTTAGGGTTCTGTACAAGGTACTGGTACTGTTTTAATAGGCCTAGCTCAGTAGCTTGGTAGCACTGACACTGAAATGGTACCAGTAACTGTACAAGTACCGGTAGCCTATACAGTACAGTGTACTCAGTGGTCGGCAATTACTGCACAAAAGTAATAAAATTACTTCACTTACTATTACTTTAAAAAAGTAATAAAGTTACAGTAGTCGTTACTTCTCAGAAAAAGTGCGGTAGGCCTACGGTATTTGGTAATATCTGATAAATGATATACCGTAAGTACCGGTAGTTTGTTATTACAAATTTCTTTTAAATGAAACATTCAGCCAAAAAGACAGTGGTCTGCATCAACTTTTCTGATAAAGCTGTAGGAGAAAAAAATCTTGAATCTGTGTGTGATTCAAGCACCATGATACGCATAGCATAGGCCTACTGGTATGCAATGATCGGATCAGTGTTCCCTCTAAGTTTTCACCTTCTGCGAAAATGCTGGAAATAGTGCGAACGTTCTAAACTCAATGTGAAAATGCCAAAAATTTTCTCATCATTTTTGTCCGGTTCAAATGTGATCTCAAAAAAAAAAAAAAAAAAGGTCATCACGCCGATAAAGGCATCTTTTTCTCCGATTTTATGTGATCTCCAAAAAAAAAAAAAAAAAATGTCCTTCGTCTAATTTCTGCAACTTTTCTCCGCGATTTCTGCGACATACCAGAGCGAGGCGCCGTGAACTGCCGCTGTCTATGGTTTTGGGTGGGAAACAAAAACGCCGGTTTTTGGCGGGAGAAAAAATGCCAGAATTCGCAAAATTTCAGTGCAAAAATGCCGGAAAAAATTTCGCACTTTTCGCACTTTTTTGCGCTTATAGGGAACACTGGATCGGATAATGGCTTTCATTATGCTGCCTTTTTGATATGGTTCAGCATTAAAAAATATTGTTTTACGGTAATTATTTTTCAACCTGAGTGAGTACCATGTAGAATTGTTTGAAAACTAAGCTGTAAGCAGGTTTGAACTTCTGTGTATCATATGTATCTGTGCACTTGTCCATTTACTGGTATGAGCTGAACTGCTGGAAGTGAGTTTTAGTTTAGTACCGGTAGGGAAGTGGCACCACTCTGTGACATCTTTTTTTTTATAGCTTGTATGTGTTAGGCTATGTTTTAGACAATAGAACCTTGGATTTTTTTCTGGTGTCAGCCAAAGCTTTTTTTTTATCATACCAAAAATTGGGTTTTAATTTTAGGTTTAAGGGGGTCAAAAATCCCCTTTTTTCCCCAAATAAAGTCACCACTTCGCGACACTTGGCACCTCTATGCGACACTAAGCACCACTCTGTAACATCCCAAATATATCTATGACATCACAATTTTTCTATTATGCGATTAATCATCAGGCTTAATATTTTTACAATTCTTCGGTTTTGATAAGGCCAAATCATGTACGGTAACTGCTTATTAGTAGATTGGAAGCTGACAGATTTCTATCTTTGTTTTCGCGGTTTAGGGATTGTTCTAAAATGTGTTGATTCGTCCAATCAGCTTACCTTTTTTTCATGGCTCACTCATTTTTCGAATATGTCCAATCAAATCAGTTGAATACGTGTGACCGCGAAAACCTTCGCTACAAGAGCTATGGTAACTTTTTTTTTCAATGCTCTTCTCTTTTTCTCCGCTTGTATGTTTCTTGTCTATTAACTTAAAAGTCTATGGTTTCACAATAGGCCTATGCTATACCTGATATGGTTACCAGTGATCTCGTCACATGGTGATTTCGTCACAGTGATTTCGCCACAAAGTGAGGGTTAGGGCAAGACAGCTCTGGGGATAGTAGAATAGTTTAATGACTGCTTTTCGTAGTCAATTCCTAAATTTCAATACAATGGTAGTATAATACGGTTAGCAGATAGGCCTATTCTGTCTTTTCTTGTGCTCAAAATGCCGTCTGTTACGTAATCATTTGTGACGAAATCACTGTGACGAAATCACTTTGTGACGAAATCACTGGCAACCCCTGATACAGTTCAAGCTTTTAAATCACTAAGCTATGTAACCTACATACAATAAATTACTCCAAAATGATAACTCATTGTTAAAAAACTACAACATAAAAACTCATTTCTAAGTTTAAATAGAGATACCGCTCGAGAGTGGTTAATGCAGAAAAAAAAGAGAATGCCAATTGAGGTAGTAATCAAGTGCTTGAAACTTTAATCAACTTTTCCCCTTATTCGCGGAAAGAGATTTAATCCGTTGACTCGTTTTAATGTTCGATAATCGAACATCGCGTTGCTTATTCTGCAAGAAATTTTGCAAAGTAGCATAATCTTTTTCTGATATCACAAAATGGAACATCGTGTTGCTTGTTGTGCAAGAAATTTTGTTAAGTTAACCTTTGTGAATTTCACGAAGAAACACAAGATTGCCAATGTTTAAAAGTCAAATGGATTAAGTCTGTTTTTGGCAAACAAGGCTTTTTATTTAGTGGACAATAGACTTTTTATTTAGTGGACAAAAACTTACACGCGCAGAAAAAGAAAAGATGATTAAAGAAAAAAAAGTTTCTTCTTGTTGTGAAAGTTTTTTACGGTCACGTGTGTTCAACTGATTGGATTGGACATATTTGTAGAACAAGTGAACGATGAAGAAAAAAGTCATGCTTAATGGACGAATTGGCATTTTTTATAGGCAGAGACTGCTGTTACATTATTATGCAAGAATAAAAAATTGGTATCATATCCCTACCGCAACCCAAAACCTAACTCCAACTCAAACCATAGCGTTAACCCTAATGTAAATCTCATAGTCATCACATATGTTCCCTCTAACTTTCAACCTTCTGCGTAAATGCCGAAAATAGTGCAAAAGTTCTGAGGTTGACGTGAAAATGTTGCAGCTCTTGAGGCGTTTTTGATCAGTGTAGAAATTTTCGACCAGAATATTGGTGTTCTCCAAAAAAAACAAAAAAAACAAAGGTCATCATGATGGCGAAGGCATCTTTATCTCGAATTTTATACGTTTCTCAAAAAAAAAGCCATAAAAGCAGTGACTATTTTTCCTCTAGAGGTAAAATAGTGCTAAATGCTATTTTGCCTCCAAAGGCAAAATTATAATAGTTCTAAATGGTATTTTGCCTCTAAAGCAGTGGTTCTTTACCTTTCTTGTGTCGTTCTCCCAAAAACATTTTCATGTATATCAATTAGGCCTACCCTGTTTAGAAAAATGTTGAGAAGCATTATTGGATACTTTTTTGGAAATTTTAATACACTCTGCCGGACATTTGCACCAAAGTAGTGCCAATTTAGTCATTACACCATGTTGATTAAAATGGATAAGCCTAAGCCATGATGATTAAAATTTCCCTTCAACGTCTTCTCCATGGTTAAATTGCTGAAAAAAATCAGTACTTTGCAAATGTGATTGAATTGGCAGCCGTTTTAAACTAGTAGCCATCCTGGAATTATGGTAGAGTCAGGGTTTTGGTTAGTTTTGAGCCATGCCATTGCTAGCTTATTCATTTTACCAATGATTTTTTGCTACCGATCATGGATTTATCGAGTGCAGTTTGTACTTTTTATTACATAGGCTTTTTAGTAAATACAGCAATGTAATTTTTAAAATTTTATCCCCAAGTTGTTCTCTAAATTTGTTTTCTCTTTTACAATCATGTTTACTTCCAAACTCATTCACTTATGGCTTTTTGAAGTCAGATTTGGACACAGAGTAGGAATGTATTTAACTTTTTTTCGTAAAAAATTGGAATTGTGAAAAAATAAACTTAGTAGGAATCTGGTTTGCTTGGAATGCACGTAATGAGAACATGTTTGGTTACAACGTAGGACAAATTAATATCTAATCTAATCTATCAACAAAAGTAGAGAGCAACTATGTGAAATGGTTTTATCGCTTATAAAATGACCGTACCATTATTTAATAACTGAAATAATAATAAACAATGATATAGGTAATGCAAAAACATAACAATTGCAATTTTACTTTCATGTTCGGAATTACCCTAGGCTGTCTAGAATTTTTCCTGTCTGGAATTACCCGAGGTAACCCTATTATATTAAGAATAGTTTTGTCATGTGGCAGTTACAAAATACAAACTAGTACAGTACCTTAAAATTAATGAAAATTGATGATATATCTGATATATGAATTTGAACAGTACCGGTACAAATTTATGCATGAATTACATCATGGTAAATAAGCCAAAGTATTTTAGAACTCATTGATAAAGATTTACTTTGTTTACATCAACAATACTTGATTCAACGAATCTGCCATGCGCTTTCTACCATGTGTTTAACAAAAGCTTTTGCAAAAAATTAACTTTTATGTAGACAGAGGGTACAAATTATGAAGTAAATTTATTAGCAACTATAGTATAAAAGCATGTGCTAGGTTTCTTTTGTGAAGAAATTCAAAAAATCTTCTAATTTGTTGTTTCTCACTGCTTAATCACATTTTCAAATCTTTAAATGACACTTAGCTATTAGCCTACAGCAGTGTTCCCACTAAGCTGATTTTTTTCAGCGAATCGGCGATTCGTTGGAGCAAGGGCAAATAAGTTTTGGCAATGTAGTAAACGTAGCTTAGAAATTTTGACAAATTTGCGGAAATATGACATTAGGTATACTTTAGTACTGGATTGGTACAAAATTTAGGGCACATAAAGGTCTTTTTAGAACCTTGGGCACAATTGTTTAAAAAAAATTTGGGCACTCGCCGATTAGCCATAAAGTTGGAGGGAACACAGGCCTACAGATAGGTCTATAATTTGATTTTGTTGCTGTTGGCTATTGTTCAGGTCAGAGTTGGCTACAGCCTATGGAAAATTTTGATGTTTCAAATGTTTTAAATCTATCTATATTCCCTCTCTGCTCTTCTGATTCAGTGATTGCATCCAAATTTTCTGATTTTCCTATAGTTTAGTAAGCAATGAAATAATCAAATTTGGGTTGGCTTGTATAATGTGTGCAATGACAATGAAATTAGCCTGACATGTATGAAATTTCTTTAGGAGTACTGCTTGTAGCAGTGTAACGACAAAAATTTCTGGTTTCTTGTAAACAAAACAATAACAAATTTTAAAATAGCTGGAGTTGCATCTCATAAATCTCAATCATAGATGTTGATTCTATGATAAGAAGGTCTTAATGTTACACAGATAATTCAGTGGCAATACAATTAACATAATCTATTTTGCATTAGATTTTTCAGCTTCTATTTTATATATTCTTGCATTTTATGTATTTTAAACTTACCGTAAAATGAATCTTAATGTTAATGCAATGATGCCCCAGAATCATCAAGATGATGAAGCTTTTCCGAAAACTTTGTAAGTTGAATATTTTGTGGAATATCCTGTTATGGAAAAGTGGTGCCAACTTGTCAATCAAATCTTTCATCATACTCGCTGTAATACGCCAAAGCGTGTAATGAGTTGGCGGGGCCCATCTTTATGTCATGTGCCCGGGTAACTGAGCTTCTTTCGAAGAAATGTTGCAGCGGTGACAAGCCGTTAGCAACACTGTGTCCGATTTGACTGGCTCTAGATTTGAACCTCAGACCCCCTGCTCCAGAGACAAACACGTTACCGCTCGACCAACTGGTCGGTATCTCAAATCTTCACTATTGCTTTGAGACTAGAGAAATGTGGTCAAATTACTTGTATGCGTCATTAAATATGACTAAACTATGTAGATCTACACTGCAGTATCATGCCATTAGAAAACTGTATTACCGTTAAACTATTTCTGTGTTGAAATATTTGATCAAATTGCAAGGTGTATTTAAGCATTTAGCAGCCAGTGCCATACTTGTGATTTTTTGCTGTTGCTGAACTTTTAAAAGCAAAATTCATATTTCTTAAAAGGATGATTGTAAAATCGTAGGGTTTTAAATGTCAATGAAAGTAATGATGTCATGTTGATAAAAGTTAAAAGATAAAATACTGATACTAGAAATACAGTTTTTTTTATTTTTTTTATAAGAATCAGTAAATTTTGAGTTGAGGCTGGCTATTCTTAATTTTTTGCCAATTTTTAACCTTGTGTGTTCATAAGGTGTTCAAAATTTGAGAGCGTTGGTTCTCAATTTTAGCAACCATGTTGGTATAACTGTTTAATTCCCAATGATCTGTCTGCTTGAGTAAAAGCTTTTTTTTGCTTTTGAAGCATCCTAAAATTGCAAAAGCAAGAAGTGAGCTTTTTTCAGTTTGAACAAATGCCAAAAACTTTCTAAGTTGTTTATGGAAAGTGCAACAGCATTCTGTAATCTTGGAATAGTGCAATTTTGTTTGCAAATACTAGAAAACCACTAAAATTTTATCGTTTCAAATTGAGACAAAATTTTGTTTCTTTTTTTGATTTGAAGTTTATTCTTTGTGTTTAAATTTATTTTTGCTGCTGAGGCTGGCATTGCACTTTGGTCGTTCTCAAATTTTGAGCATAAATGATCATCACATTTTAATAAACTTGTTTTTGTAAAAAAAAGTGTAATCATTATTGATAAGCCGGGTGTTTGCATGGTTGCATTCCTATCCTGGTCTCCTGGGATTCCAAAACACAAAAAATTTTGAATTTATTATTTTTCAATTGTTAAGATCAGTCATGAAAAATCAATGCAACTGTGTCATAATTTAAGTTTTCATTCTATAATTCTGTGTTGATTTCAGATATGTTGGGAACTTGGACTCGAATGTTTCAGAATCTTTGATATTGGAACTCTTTAGTGTTATTGGAACTTGCAAAGGATGCAAAATGATTCAAGATGTTAGTAATTAGTATTGACATTGCTTTTTAGGTTTTAAGGATTGAGCAAAACAAAACCTTCATTGTTGTTGTTAAATTAGATTTATTGAAGCATTTTGTGAATTGGCTTGGCCTACTAATAGTACGTGGTTGTTAAATGCTGTTTTAATTGTTCTTTGGTATCACATATAATAATTTTGAATGCTTTTATTATAATTATTTGCTGTGCTTTAACGTATTTGTGATTGCTATAACAATTTTGCTACTTTTTGATCTGGAATGTTCGAGATAATTCTTTCCAGTATGTTCTGTGATCATCATAAGCTCGTATACTTTTTCGATTGTGATATAGAAACAATTTTTCTGAGATAATCAAGAACTTTTTCCATAGTGTAAATAGGCAGGATTTTGTATTCCATTAATTCTATGATTCTAAGTCTTGCTGCTTTAGATCTTAGTTTTATAGGCAGTTTAGCTGAGATTGTGTGTCTGTGATTGGCTTGTGTAGCAGTAGTGTGCGATCTGAACTGGTCAATTGTAATGAATTTTAGTGGAGCGATTTTCTAGGAGAGAATTTCTTTTCTTTTCGATCTTAAATAGATAGTTCTTCAATTTAAGATTTGTGTGCTGCTTTCTACAATTCAAGAAGCTTATGGAACTATCTACTGCCATTACCGATTTGTCAATTAACATCTTGATCATTCTTTACTTTAAGTCGACGTGGACTCCTGGATATTAAAGGTTGAACTCTATCTAGCCAAGAAACAATATCGCAACAATTGGCTTTGTGTAAATTCTGCATTTTGTTTCTTGTGCAATTAACTTAAAATGAGGTTTGATTCTCATATTGTATCAGCTTTTAAGCTTCCAGTATCTTTTATTGCAGCCTGCTGGTGGGGAACCTTATTGTTTTGTTGAATTTATGGAGCACAGCCATGCTTTGGCCGCTCTTGGTGCAATGAACCAAAGAAAGATTCTTGGAAAGGTATTTGAATAATTTAGTTATTGCCAATTTTAATTCTATATTCAATGTTAAACCTTTATTATGCCGTATTTCAATTTAAACTTCAGATCTAGAAAAAATTTAGTGAATAGGTTATTCATTTTCATAAAAGAAAGGGTGCAACTGTGTACTTTGTGCAGTGTAGAAAATTGCTCAATTATCTCCAAATTTGTTTTTGGTGTATTTGTAAGCAATTTGGAATAATGGCAAACAGGTTTGCAAAAATCTTATTTTGAGCTTCTATTTTACTTCTGCGACTTTTATGTAGGATTTTAGGCTTGCTAAAGCTGTTACTTTCCAGTTCTGAATTGAAAAGTTGTTTTGCAATGGTAGCCTTATTAGAGATGTAGGCTACTGAAATGTCCACAGCAGGTTATCTTGCAAAACTGAAGATTTTGGAGATAAAAGTTCCTATTTCATCTGAAAACAAACAAATAAAAAAACCAGCATTTGCAATAATCATAAACTTGAAGAAAAATTTTAATGCAGCGAGTTCATTTATCATCTCCCAAGGTGCAACTGTGAATTTTTTGCCCCAAAAGCAGTAAAATTGTCAAAAAAAGTTTGATCAATAGAAAAGGCCATCCACAATTTCTTTGCATTTCCAGAATTAAGTTATATTTCTTGTTGCAGTTCTTGTCGAAAATAGTAAAATTGTGGATATCGTTTTCTATCGCCCAAACCTTTTTAAACAATTTGACCAGTTTTGGGGTAAAAAATTCACTGTTGCACCTTGGGAGATGACAAATGAACTTGTTGCATTAAAATTTTTCTTCAAGTTTATGATTATTGCAAATGTTTTTTTAATTGAAATAGGCCAAGGAACTTTTCATCTTCTAAATGTCCAGTTTAGGAAGAAAAAACCTGCTGTGGACGTAGGCATAGTTTTTTTCAAATGAGAAGGTGTGTTAACACTAAAACATAGTACTAGTATGGAACAGGCTTCTGTAAAATGTTTCTAACTGAGTTTTTTTAACCAAAAAAAGAACTTAAAATTTCAATTCTAGTCGGCAAACATCCCTAATATATTCCTATTTGAGTTACTTTAAAGAAATATTTCAATCATATTGTCTGACTTTTGTTATAACTAAAGTCTTGCTTTCACAGGAGATTCGCGTGAACTGGGCAACTCGACCTTCTGCAAAGAGAGATACAAGCAGTAAGTTATTGCTTACTCAATAATGGATTAGTGATCAGCCAGCGTATTAAAAGATTATCCTTACTAAAATTATGTATACTAGAATGCCTTAGGCTTGTTTTTACCTATGCTTTTGAATTCCTTTTTGGTATTCACAGATCATCACCACATTTTTGTTGGCGATCTTGCACCGGAAACAACATCCGATGATTTGAAAATGTATTTCAGCAAAGTTGGTCTTGTTTCGTAAGTATTGGGTTTATGTAATGTAGGCCTATTAACTGGTATGTACTTAACTAAATTAAAGCATTTCAATTAATTTTTTTATCTTTTGCAGTGATGCTCGTGTTATGAGAGACCTTCAGACGAACAAGTCCAAAGGTTATGGATTTGTTTCTTTTGTCAATTATCAGGTAGGTTATAGTTTTACGATGTGCAGTTAAGCGTTTTAATTAGCTTAAGTTGTATTGCAAGTTGTTAAATGCTTGCATCTTCCCAATATGCATTTACAGAAATTATTTTATTTGCCTATATTCTTCAATTTTACTTCAGGTGATGTACCGTCCTTAATTAAATTGAGAAACTCTACAAAACGTCTGTAATTTTCAGTTCCAAACTTTTGGTAACTTCCAGCATTAATGGGCCTATTAAAAGTTTAATACACTAGTATTTAGATGATTAAGCTCTTTAATTTTTATGATGGTGTATTTTACAGTACCAGACCAATATCTTTATTCCTGTTAATTACATTTTGAGATAGTTTGTCAACTCATGTACTTGGTATTGTACTTTACAATAAATAGAAAGTCAAATTGCTCAAATAGGTTTGTTGAAAATCATGCTGTTTTTAGGATGCACAAAATATTGTTGAAAAGAAGACGATCATTCAAGAAGCTTTGCATGGCCGTCAAGTCAGATGCAATTGGGCAGCCAGAAAAGGTGGACAGACAGGTGAAACTTACCAGTAGCAAAAACAATTTCAGATTTTCATATCATGTGGTTTATGATTAATTTGGAGTGCCTCTATCTACTGTACATTTTACAAAGATTTTTTTATTAAAGAAAGTGCGTTTAAATCTTCCTTTTGGATTTGTTTCAAGGAAACAGTATTTTTGATGAAATCTGTTCCACATACGTCATATGCGGACTTTTTCTGTTGATTGTTTTACATGTGCGAAAACATATTATTTCATCACTTATTATCTGATTACGCTAAGACTTTTGATTTGAAACCTAATGATTTTCACAATTTATTTGACAGTGCAAAAGCTGGATTATAACACAGTTGTGAACCAATCCAGCTGTACAAACTGTACTGTATACCTTGGTGGATGTATGTCTGGATTGACAGAGCAGCTAATGAGAGAAACGTTTACTGGGTTTGGAAACATTATCGAAATTCGAGTCTTTCCAGACAAAGGCTACTCGTTTATCAAGTAAATATTTGTGGTTTTATATTTGCAAGTACAATACAGGCTTTACTGTATGCGAAACCGTGCTGTATTTTAGATAGATTTTGGTATGTTTGTGCAAAGAAGTTTTTTCGTTTCTGTCCTACTCTAGGCAGGAATGAAGTGCTGTGTAAATATATTGTGTTTATTGTAAAAATCTAAGAGTAGATTATTTGCTGTGTTTTCTGCAACTGGTACACTTATTACTAGTGTTTACCCTATAAATTGCAGCCGAAAAACCTTAAGAGAAAATAACTGACTGTGCTCTTTGAACTAAACTGCTTATTGCACAGTGGAAACTTTAGTACTCGACTTTTTGAGGCAAGAGTTTTTTTACACGTCCGATTTTACTTCAAGAAGTTTTATCTTAATGCATCTCGTTTTGTTTTAAAGACGTTTGACATGAAAACCTAACCTTGCCAAGTCAAAACTTGTTAAAAACTTCTAATCCGTGAAAACTTTGTATGAGCTATGTTTAAAAATTGAAATCGAGCACCAGCATCTCATGAAAATGGAGTTCAAAATGCAACAACCTATAGTTACCTTTTTGTTTGTAATAGAATGTAGTCATATTATTAATTTAAACTAAGATGTTAATTGCAGAAGGATTTGCTACGTATAGTGTGATATTGCCAGGGTTGCCACATTCTGGAAAAGTTCTGGATTTTTTTGCCACTCTGGAAAGTCCTTGAATTTTGTTTACATGTTGTGAAAAATATCTGGAAGGTTTTCCTGTGCTTCTCCCACCAGTGGGCAGTGGCTCAACCTGGGGAGCTATGGGAATTAGCCAAAGTCCCTTAGACATATTAACCCCAAAATGCAAACATTTGAACGTGTTTTGCGCTGGACTTGTGAGTAAGGGGGAGAGGGGGGCTGGAACGGACTGAGCAATTCAGTTCTTCGACTGGCTTCCAATTCTTAATTTAGTTCTTTCAAATGGCTGTAAAAAAATACAAAATTTGGTCCGAATGGCCTGGTAAGGGCTATTTTTTCTGGAAAATAACCCAAATTGTCCAACAGCTAGGGGCTTTGCCCCCAGATCCCCGTTTGTGATATGCGTGAGTTGCGCTAGTTTGATTGACACGCTGCCAAATTAAGACGTTTTTCAAGCTGAAAAGTTTTAACTTATACCCCCACTTAGCAAAATCGTGGTTGCACGCGAGTCGTTAGAGGCGAAAGTAGGGACTTCTCTTTGGTTAGTTTTATTAAACAGTTTTGGAAAATGACCTAAAAGTCCTGAAATTTAATTTTACTGTTTCTGTGGCGACTCTGTATTGCATTTGCAAGGTCTTGACTTTTTTGCCCAATACTGTCTTTTGACTGTTTGTACTTATTTGATTTTTATCAAAAGGGCATCAAAAAGTATTGCAGAAAAAATGCACAGTACTGTTGTTAAATACGCACCGACCGTATTAAAAACTTTTAAATAAATGTCTTTTGATATCCGCATATTTTCCAGTCAATGAAAATCTGAAATTTTTTTCTTAGTCACCAACTTAAAAGCTGTCTGAATACAGGTTTGATAACCATACCGATGCTGCACAAGCCATCACAGCCAAACATGGTTCGACTCTGGAAGGCTACACCGTCAAGTGTTCTTGGGGTAAAGAGGGTGCTGCTGTGCAGGGAACAACCATTGGAAATGTGACTAGCAACTTTACCAATGGTGTAAGTCTTTCTGTTATATTCGAAACGTTGGAAACGAATCTGCAAACAGTATATGTAGCTGTCAAATGTATACATTACAAATTAAATTAGCCTTGCTGTAGTTGTGATCAGTTATAATATTGAGAAAATTACTGATAAGCTATAGACGTAGGCGTTGATTTTTTGTTGATTTAGCAAATTCCGAGGGGGCGAAATGCTTTTGTGAAGTTTGGTTAAACTGATTCTATTTCAGTCTGGAATTTCGCTCCCAAATTCAGGCGAAGACCAAATAACAGGGTCTTCACCGCATTCTGGTTCTATTTCAGTCTGGAATTTCGAATTGCTTGTTGCCAAGTGGGTATACTTGCCAAAAAACAGAAGGAGCCAGATATATTTCGCCCCCTTCAGTGTCAGACCTGAGGGGGCGCTGCCCCCTCCCCTCTTCGAAATTGTCACCTGTGGCTATAGACAGTATCCAGAGTCTTACTGGCACAATCAAGCCTTTGATTAACAGCCTAAGACTTGTTGTTTCGGAATCGACATTTGTCTTTTATTTCTCGTCAGCACTGGCTTAGATTTTCGGGAGGCGAGGCGGTGGCGTCCCATTGGGTCTGACACTGAAGGAGGCGAACTATGTCTTGCCCCCTTGGTTTTTTTGCAAGTAATGCCCTCTTGGCATTCAAGGTAAATGCTTGCTTTCAATCAGAAGCAAGCCCGATGATTTAGATTTAAAAAACCTTTTCTACAAAATCAAGGTGTCCGAGAAATCCGAAATTTCGGACCGAGATAGAACCAGTTTGCAGCAAAGATTTTTTTTTTTGGTCTTCACCTGAATTTGGAGCTAAAATAGAATTATTAAGTTTAACCAAACTTCGCAAATAAAGTTTCGCCCCCTCAGAATCTGCTGATTCAACAAAAACTCGACGCCTGTGCTCATCAGTATAGCTTGGACTATTAGTATGAGCATAGCAAGGCAAGAAATCGAAAATTAACCATATAACACAATTTTTTTTTTTTTGAAAATATTAAGTAATCACAATACTACAAGAGATAATTATAAGAGTTCAATTCAAACTAATTTCCAAAAGCATGACTTGGACAGCTGTTTCGTCCAATTTCCAGGATCTTCATTAAGGCTAGCAAGGCCAAAATGTCAAATATCACCAGTGAAAAAAAATCTTCAAAATATAACATCTTTACCGATTATGTTTATATTACATAAATCTTTACCCATCAATTTTAGCCAAAATAAGTAAATCTTAATTGAAAAATCTTTACCCAATGAAATTAAAGCTATTAATTAAATCTCTACCAAATGAAACTATATGCTATGAATCAAATCTTTACGGACTAATGTACAAACCTTACCTTACGACTTTCAGAAGAACGATAAGCTAGCTAACTCTCTACTCTCCTCATGGCTCACCCTAATGGCTACGCCTCCAGTAGGCTGAAAGGCTCAAAATTAGTACCAAAATTCAGAACTAGAGCTAAACTAGGCTAACAATCTATAGAAGTGAAACGCTATCAATCAATACCCTCTGCTCTCCTCGTAGCTCGCCTGAAATGGGTACGTTTCCAACAGGGCCGTGACGGCTCAAAACTAGGACCTGTTACTTACATCACAAAATTTTTTCTTATAACGTTGCAATAAAAGAAACTGCAAGCCATAGTATCTCATATAGATACCACATCATGGCAGTCTAAGTCTAAAGTTTTACATCGTAGCAATGTATCTCTTTGTTTTGATACGTCAAGTTTAAGTGTTGAGATGGAGAAACGTTACGTTTATCCATTGCATGAAAATACTACGAGGTTTAAGTATTTTTCATTAAAAAGTTTGTGCCGGAAATGCAACTTGGCATGGTGTATTGCCGAAATAACCTGACTTGAAACCTTTACATTGCTTTAGTAACTTGTATTGATGTTAGTTGGAACATTCAATCGATGAAAATAAAACTAGGTACTTTAGAGATATTTTGGCCCTCTCAACAACATCAATGTTTGGCCTTTCTCAATTGCTGCTTTACTTTGTGTAGGTATTTGGTAAAGCGTGATTCTTATTTCTATATTAGTATTGTAGTTTCTTACGTTATGTTTAAAGGTTAATATTTAAATTGCAAATAACACACTACCAGACGTAACTATCTTGTTAAAAACTAATAGGTGTAGTTATGAAAAATAAGTTGTTTTTTTAAAGTTCTTTCCCTGTTACTGCTTTTTCAAATCCTATTGCTTTTGACCAACCTGCGTACGATTGCATATATCCTGTAAATGTTTGAATCAATATGTGAGTATAAAAAGACCTAGATTCTTAGTTCCTATAATTGTAATTTGAGTGTCGTACTTTTTAGGGTGTAGTTTTTTTGTCGCAATTCAATTTGATTATTATGAGGCTACAGCTGAAATTTGTTGTTTTAAACGCTTTTTGATTTTGCTTATTTTAATTGTAATTATTAATTGGAAAAGGTTAAAGGAACACCATCAATTAACCCAAAAGCTTTACTTTTGCTATGCTCTACTAATTTTTTCTACAAACTCAGGTATACATTGCTTACCTACTGATATACTAGGCTTATTTTTAGGTCATTTAGTGATTATTGCCCTCAATTTTTGCTGAATGAAAGAAAAAAGTTACACCATTTCGATCGAACTGATGGGGAAAAAAATGCGTATTTGTGCAAACAAGCCCTAAAATTACGTTGGCAATCGTGAAAATGACCACAGTTTTGTGGAAATGAGCGAAAAAAATTTTTTCTGAATTCAGACATTTGACCTAAAATTTAAACACACTCGGATGATACACCTTTTCAGCAAACACAAGTCCATAGCTACAGTTTCATAGGCGTCCAGCACTGCTATTTTTTTAGATTTCGCAACCATCGATTGACAACATGCAGATGTCACAATGGTCTCCAGCCAACAATGATATGTGGGGTCAACAGAATCAACAGTATAATCAGTGGAATACATGGCGGTAAATAGTGTTTTGTAATTATGTCGTGATCTCCTTGTCTTAGCTGTCGTTAAATTAGCACATAAAGAATTGAGCGATTGAAAATGGCATAAATCCAGCGATAGTACTCATTTCATATCTCCAAGCTAAAATTAGTCCAGAGTTTATGTTAAAACGAGTTGAAATACTAACTGTAGTTATCTGGATATTTGCTCGAAAACTCCTTAAACCCAAAATAATAGTTCACTTTGTTGGAGTTTTTGGTTTACCGTTGCTGCAATTTAAAAAAGACTAAGCAGAAATAAAGTTTCGGGAAAATCTTCATTTGGGCCAAGCATGCTTTGGACAATTCCACACATCTATTTTGGGAAAAACCTGCTTTTGAAAAAATTGATCAATCAATATATTTGGAAGAGTGATTGTGTACTTACAGCAAGAGTAATTGGCATTTTCTTAACTTGGATTTCTCAGTTTAAGCTTCCGTTCAGTCTTTTTCCAATACAATTTCTTAATTTTCACCTTTTTTTAAGAAACCCGGACCAAAACCAGCAGCAACAGCCTCCTCCACAGCAGCAGCAACAGCAGCAACAACAGCCACAACAACAGCAGCCGCAGCAAAACAGCTGGAACACTTGGAATCCAAATCAACAAAACACGTGGAGCAACAGCAATAACATGAACTCGAGCAACACTTGGGCCCCGAATAATTCCAACAGCCAGCAAATGCAGAGTTCTTGGGGGTGGCCCAGCATGGGGGGAGGCCAGCAGCAACAGCAATCGGGCCGAGATGGATGGGGAATGAGTAATTCGATGCCTCAACAACAACAACAATCGAACGGGGATGGAATGTGGAATACCGGTACTTGGTAAGTTTTGTTAGTGATCCTGTGTTTGATTAATACTGTTGCTCTGATAAATTGTGTTTTCCTTAGCTACTAATTGATGTTGATTTCCTGTTGAGTAAAATCAAAACATTAAAATTAGTGTTTCCAGCTTTTTGTTCAATAAGTCTCCAGTTTCATTTTTTCAGTCATTGAACGATCATTAACCTAAATTTTTAAAACCGACCGACAAAACGTTTGCGTATTTGGGTTTTAAAGTTGACTAAAAAAAATCATTAGCAAGTCTTAAGGTTGCTGGTTTGTAATTAGTTTAAACGGTTCTAATGAAACAAGCACAGTTAGGGCCTCTTTCGTGTTGCTGTATTATTGTGGCTGAGCAAATGTTGGTAATTGCTTGGAAATTGATGATCTTAGCTTTTAGAAATACTGTGAAATCTTGCAATGTATTTTAAAAATCAAACATTAGTAACATTTGTGACAGCAGTACTTTGCGGTTTCGCAGCATTTGGCATTTAATGAGATTTGCCGTTGCAATCATGGTGTGATATTTCGCTAAACTTCTTAAACTGTTTCTGTTACTTGATGATTGTCATGGTGTGATTTAAAAAAAGGAACTTAAAATTTCAATTCAACTTTTTAAATTATTTAAATAATGACCAACACTTACTTTGCGAGATGATTGATTGGACTTTGTTATTGAATGGGTATTGACCAATGGGGTAAGTCTTAATCTCGTATATTATTTGGCAAATGGAGAACTGAAAATACCAATATGAACAAAAAGGTATCAAGTTTCGTTCATATTACATTCGAAATTGCTTCCATGCTTAAACTCACCTGGTTTGAGGGGCAGGGAGGTTCTAAAAACTTAATAAATGTTTTGAAAATACCGATGCACTGGCGTCGAGATGAGGCTGCACCCTCTCGGGTCTGACACTCCAGGGGGCGAAATGCCTCTCGCCCCTTTGGTTTTTCTTGAATGGTTTACGTGTTGTGCAAGCGTGTTGAAAATTCAAGTTTTGGCTGAAATAATTTACCGTAGTTTATAAATGATGAAAACATTTCAAGTTTGCTGTGTAACCTGTATTTGCGAGATCAAATATTTTCGCGGAAACATAACCAAGCGGGTATGTAAATACAACTTTCAGACTAGATGGGAGTTTGCCAGCAAACCCAGTGAACGACCGACGCGTAGTTTATAATGCTGTGACGCTCAAAAGTACTTTTTGTCAACCGTGAAATCAGCAATTATTCAAAATATTTAATTTTGGAACCTTCATAAAAGTACAAATCAAGTCAAAAAATTATCAACGTTATCGTTTTTGATCCTAAAAAATAACCCATCAGGTTAAGTCATTGAAAAATCAATTGTTGGAGGGCAAATTTATGGTTTTTGGAATTTACAGGATATTGAGCACCAGTGCTGGGCACCGCAAGTTTTTTTTTTTAAGTCCGCAGTCCGCAAGTCCGCAACCGAATTTCAAATTGCTTAATCCGCAACCGCAAGTCGGCAATTGCATGTTTTTAAGCTTAATCCGCAAGTACGCAACGACGTTTCAGGATTCTTGAATCCGCAACCGCAAGTCCGCAACTTTAAAATTCTTGAAGTCCGCAAGCGCAAGTCCGCGACTTTTTATGAACCGAGTGGAAGAGTTTTGCAATCAACCATGTCCCGAAGTGATCTGCTCAGAGTTGATTAGCTAACATAAGTCAAAAGTTGTGACTTGTGGGAAGCATAGCAAGCGTATGGTGGATACATTCCACACAATACGAAGAATTACTAAATCACATAACCATTGATTGTAGTAAATGTAGCACAACATAACTTGTTGTTGAGCTGCTTTTTCGAGATGGCAAACTTCAGAATTGCCCAGCTCCCTTTACTTTTAGGTCCAGTTCAAGACATATGTATTATGTAAACAGTTGTATTTTTGGTTAAAGTTTTTCGGTGTCTTGGCTAAGGGGAGTGTAGCCCCCAACCCTCCTATCTTCTTGGATACCCAAGAGGGTTTGGAATTTCAAACATTGTCAAAATATATATTTTATCGACAACTTGTACACTGTCTTCCCAGTTTCCAGTAACCTTTTCCATAGTTTGTCTTGTCTAAACCTGTGAAGGTGATTAAACCTGAGTAACTAAACCTGATTAACTTGTACAATGCACATGCGTTATTTTATCGACAACATAGCGACTGATAATAATAAAAAAACAAAAAAACATCGTATTCAAGCGTAAGCCATTGGAACTATGTCAAAATATTTGTCTCTTAAACATCTGCTGGTATAAAAAAAAAATTAACGTCCTAGCTTGAGCCATTCAAAAAATTGATTTTGGGGGATCCATTTGAAGGGGTCCCAAGGAAAGTGGTACCCCAAACCATGTCAAAATATTTGTCTCCTAAATATCTATTGATATCAAAAAAAAACTGGCACCCTAAGTTAAACCAATAAAAAAAAATATTTTTGGGGGGTCCCCGGGGGAGTGGTACCTCCAAACCATGTCAAAATTTTTATCTCTTAAGTGTCTACTGATATCAAAAAAAAACTGGCACCCTAGGTTAACCCATTAAAAAATTCATTTTTGGGGGTCCATTTGGGGGGTCCCCGGGGGGGTGGTACCCCAAACATGTCAAAATATTTATCTCTTAAATATCTACTGATATCAAAAAAAAACTGGCGCCCTAGGTTAAATCGTTAAAAAAATTTATTTTTGGGGGGTCCCCGAAGGGGTGGTACCCCCAAATCATGTTAAAATATTTGTCTCTTAAATATCTACTGATAACAGAAAAAACTGGCACCCTAGCTTGAGCCGTTCAAAAATTTGATTTTTTGGGGCCCCATTTTGGGGGGGTCCCCGGGGGGGTGGTACCCCCAAATCATGTCAAAATATTTTTCTCTTAAATATCTACTGATATCAAAAAAAACTGGCACCCTAGGTTAAATGGTTAAAAAACTTGCTTTTGGGGGGGTCCCCGGGGGGGTGGTACCCCCAAAATATGTCAAAATATTTGTCTCTTAAATATCTACTGATATCAAAGAAAAATGGCACCCTAGGTTAAGTGGTTAAAAAATTTATTTTTGGGGGTCCCCGAAGGGGTGGTACCCCCAAATTATGTCAAAATATTTGTCTCTTAAATATCTACTGATATCAAAGAAAAATGGCACCCTAGGTTAAATCGTTAAAAAATTTATTTTTGGGGGGGTCCCCGAAGGGGTGGTACCTCCATATTATGTCAAAATATTTGTCTCTCAAATATCTACTGATAACAAAAAAAACTGGCACCCTAGGTTGAGCCGTTCAAAAATTTGATTTTTTGGGGGGGTTCCCGGGGGGGTGGTACCCCCAAACCATGTCAAAATATTTCTCTCTTAAATATCTACTGATATCAAAGAAAAATGGCACCCTAGGTTAAATGGTTAAAAAATTTGTTTTTGGGGGGTGGGTCCATTTGGGGGGGTTCCCGGGGGGGTGGTACCCCCAAATTATGTCAAAATATTTGTCTCTCAAATATCTACTGATATCAAAAAAAACTGGCACCCTAGCTTGAGCCGTTCAAAAATTTGATTTTTTGGGGCCCCATTTTGGGGGGGTTCCCGGGGGGTGGTACCCCCAAATCATGTCTAAATATTTCTATCTTAAATATCTACGGATATCAAGGAAAAATGGCACCCTAGGTTATATGGTTAAAAAAATTTGTTTTTGGGGGGTCCATTTGGGGGAGTCCCCGGGGGGGTGGTACCCCCAAATTATGTCAAAATATTTGTCTCTCAAATATCTACTGATATCCAAAAAAACTGGCACCCTAGCTTGAGCTGTTCAAAAAATTGATTTTTTGGGGCCCCATTTTGGGGGGGGTTCCCGGGGGAGTTGCCCCAAAAAAATTTCAGGAGACACAATTGCGTATGTACCTCAACAACTTCACACAAAAATTAGATTTCTATGTTTTGTGGTTTAGGAGAACTCGAGCGTACAAGATTTAGGAAGAAAAAAAAGGAAAAAAATAAGAAAAAAACCTCATCGCGGCCGAAAGTGGGTTGGTAGGGATAAAAGGATATCTTAAGACATATAACCATGAGAAATATTTTTTGCCGTACTTAGCCGTTTTTGACTTAGACCGCTTTTTACGCCAAAGTTTCGGGGCGGTTTTCGGGTCATAAACCCGAAGTCACGTGACCGATTGCCTCGAAATTTGGTACAAACATACAACTCATTAATCTCAAACTGCTGTCAAAATTTCATGTAGTTAGACCAAACGGTTCTCGAGTTATAAGCAAAAGTCTGAAATCTCGCACTCATTAGTTAGAAAATGGCCGAGTAAAAACAAAGGAACACGCGACGCGAGCGTCGGTCGTTCCAATGAGTGTTGCGAAACTGACAAACGTAGTGATTTGGTGATGTGCCTTTATGTATTGCAAAGGCAAACCTGCGTCGCCAACCAAAAATTACTCAATTAAGCCGCAATGGTCTTGAAATGTTGGTTCAATATTCAAAATATTAATTGGACAAATATTTTACACTACTTGCGGCGTAGCAGTTTCTGCCCTTCAAATGCTTACTGAAAAAGCGTGCAAAGCAATTTGCGGTAGGTAGATCGCACAAACAATTTGCAAAATAATGATAAAAAATTATTGATAAAATTAGATTGCGTTTTCCGTGCTAAAAGAACAAAGAATGATACAAAACTATACTAATTTTTAATGGCAATAGAGTTACTAATTCACGCTGTATATTAGGAGAAAGTAAATCAGGTTTCCGGATTAATCAAAAGTAGATTGACAGTCAGGAAGGCTTGTTTAAGCTGTTCGCAATTACACACACTTTTGCTTAAGCTAAAAACGGTGATATTCCAACGAAGTCTTTTTCATGGCGTTGTCGCATTTTTGAATTACATGCGCTCACTATTTCGAATTAATTTATTTGACTTTTATTTCCACACAATCTCAAAAAGATCGAAATGACATGGTTTACATTTTGCGTAAATTCGTGAGCTTGCAACTTTATCCTTTGTTTAAACTTAAATTTGATACGCCTGGCGTACCGCTTTGCCAGCGTACCATCTTACTAGCGTGCTAGATACGCTCTTACGCCAAGTGTTGACTCGGCGTGAAGCGATAATTAGGTATTAAAAATAAAATCATGAAGTTTTTTGGGTTTAATTTTATTGATTACCGATTCACTGGTTTACAAATCTGCGTTTGAGAAGTTTTTTTGTAACTGGTCGATTTTGCATTGTTTACGGCTTAGCAGTTTGGTTTATTGATATGCTGAGAATTTTCAAATGCGATATGCGTTGGTGCGCATTACGATTTAGCGAAAGTGTTCAAAATTTTATTGGGCGTTTTCAAGTTGAGCAATTTACACTTATTACATTGGTTTTCTTGGAAAAAGCCATGATTGTCGCGCTGAGGCCCGATCTTGTAGTCTTTGCTGGACGTAGAATCGTGAACGTACGAGTGGTATTTTAGTTTACGTTAAACAGAAATCCGATACGTTCGGCACACCGTCTTAAGCGCTTTTACCGATCACGCGTATTTACCAGCGGAAATAAGCGTGATTACTTTTTCAATGTAAACGCAAAAAAAAGGCAAAATGCATGCTGTCAAATGACAAGCGCATTTCTGCCGCGCAAATAAGCGTCATCGGTGAAAGCCGCCTTATCAGTGTACCTGCTCCCAGTTGGTTAAAATATTAAACTGAAGAATTGTAACAATACTCTTACGCTCATGATTTTGCTCACAGTGAAGACCGGGCCTAACGTACAGTATATTGCAATAATTGAGTGACCTAAACGTAGAGTGGCCCAAGTCGACTTGGACCGAAAATGATTTTATCATATTTTCTGATAGATTAAAGCCTTAAAAATTTTTTGTAAAAATTTTGAAGTTCTTCTACATAAACTAATTTTGGCTCAAGTTAACTTGTAACAAGTTTACCAAAATGTGAATTCAGTATAATGGACCATGCCAATTTGGTCCACTACAATGTAACATCTTAACCAAATTTCTTTCCAGTGTAATGGACTAAGTAAAACTAGTCCACTATTTTGTTTACTTTTTTATAAAAAACCCAACTTTGCTACAGTGGCGCAAATTCACTTGTGTCGGTTTTCGCCAATCCATCTAACAGTTATCATTATTTAACTTAAAGAGTATTCAATGTGGATGATGATATTTCAGTTCAATTCTTTTTCATGAATGGAATATACGCTACACAATTTCTAATTGGCTGTTAAAGAATGCATTTTTTTACTAATACTACCACATAAAAAAAATTTATCCTTTAAAAACTAATTGCGTATATGTCTTAGTTATCTTTTTCTGCATCGTACTGTGATATTGGTAGTTTCTCATCTGCTTACCGCTTCTTATTTCTGCTCTCTTTCTCTTCATTGCTCAATTTTTCGTAAGGGTCGCAGAGGCAGCAGCTCGACATTAACCAGCCACACTTCACAGTGTTTCATCAACTCCATCATTTCGCTTGTGTGAAGTCCCAAGCGATTCCATCCAAGATCCACAATCTAGGTCGTCCAACTGGTCTTTTCCAATTATTTTACTTTGGCAAGTAAACTGAGGCACTTTGCTTACAATGCCAAATCATTTACGCTGAGATCTTTTAATTCGGAGATGTAGCGGCTCGATGTTTAAAGGTTTTCAAATCACAGAGCTATGCTCCTTGCTAAATAACATAGCTTATTCGATTTTTTATAGAAATCTCATTTCAAACGCTTGCACTTGTGATCGCACTCTTTCGGTCATTGCCCAAGATTCATTATAATAATTGAGAATGGGGATAAAAACTCTTTTGAAAATTGAGAGCTTTGCTTTTTTTGACAATTTTTTGTTTCATGACAACCGAAAAGTGCAAAACTCGCATTACTCTATCACTTAAACTAGCTTTGTTTATTTTTCGGGTATCTAGTTCCTCATCTTGTCTTCCGTCTCTAGTGAATGCAACCCAAAGATACTTAAACTTCTCTACCTGTGTCAGTGTCGCTTCATTCACTTTCAACAAGCACTGATCAGGGTTTCTTGAAAGATGAAGTATTTTAGGTTTGGCTGTACTTATTTACTTATATTGCATTCAGCTGCAAGCCATTTAATGTGGATTGGAGGCTAGACTGTCAAAGAAAGCAGAACCAAATCATTGTCAAATAACATGCGACTTATTTTGCAATTTCCAATGGTGACACACTCAGCTGGATTTGTCGATCCAATTCATGTCAATAATGAAGAAGAGAGGTGACAAAACGCATCCTTGCTGGAGTACTACGCCGACATAAAATGGCTTTCATTACTTGCCATTTACCAGAACACAAATCTCCGGTCGGCAGTAAAATGACTTTATTGCACTAACAACTGACTATCAACTCCACATTCCTGCAAAACCTCCCAAAGTTTATCCCGCGGACTCGGTCATATGCTTTTTCGAGATTGACAATGCATGCAAAGAGATCTTTTGCCATCTTCCCAAGATTACTCAATGAAGTGAAGATCTGGTTCGTGGTGCGGCGAACCAGACGAAAACCGCACTGACCATCTTCCAGTTTTGATTCCACTATTTCTAGGCATTTCTGTTCAAGGCATTTATATACTTTCCCTGGCTAATTAAGGAATAATATCTTTCTGTAGTTCGTACATGCTCACCTGTTAGCCAATCTCTGGAAGTTTTGCTAATCTTCCGCGCAACTTGACAAGGCTTTCAGAATGGTGCAAATCTAATAAGTTAACAATTAATCCTTCAAAAGCCAACTCCTCGTTATATCCCTAAGAATGATTGAGTTAGTGACGGATTTTGATGTGTTTCTGAACGGTATTACTGTCCTCCTTTCTAACTCTGTCCAATATTTGGGGGTAACACTTGACTCCAAGTTAACTTTCGAGATTCACATTAAAACCTTAGAAACCAACTTGTCCAAAGCTGTTGGTATTATTTGTAAACTAAAATTCGTTCTTCCCAAAGATGCATTAATAAAACTATATTAAGCACTTTTCCACCCATATTTGTTACATGGTCTAGTTATTAGGGGAACAACGTATCCGTCCTATTTGATGAAAATAAGAACTCTTCAAAATAAAGTAGTAAAACTGGTAGGGGGTGGTGCCTTTCAAGACAGAGCTACCCCATTTTACTACAAACTTAACATTCCAAAATTGACCGATTTATACAAAATTGAAATATCAAAACTAATGTACAATATTGTACACAGGCCTCGATATCTTCCGAATAACTTTTCCAAATATTTTGAAAAGGCATGCAAAATCTTAGAGAGATCAACGAGATCTATCACTCAAGAAAATGATGTTTTATATAATCTACGATTTCGATCGAACAGATAGCAAAATAGCATTAGGTACCTGGGCGTCAAAATTTGGAATTCCATTACTCATTCAATCCGTTTGCTATCTCCAATTTTTTTCAAGGTAAAGTTGAAAAACTTTTTTGTGGAATCATATGAGTCTTAGAATTTAGGATTTCAACCTAACTTGTTGAATTATTTTAATGATATAACTCACACTCTTTCTCAGGTATTTTTTATTACCTCTATTTATTATCAAAAATTATATTACGTTGGCATCTGGGTGACTGCTTGAATCGATTACCGATAAGGTCTTTTCGCAGCTTCCTTGTCGTGAAAACTGATTCTTAAGAGATACATGAGCCTTGTTTATTAATATCGTATATTGTTGAGTGTGTGGTTTCTGTTACCGTAGTATTTTAGTTACAGACAAAAATAAAAAATGACTTGACGTAACACACTTGCGTTAACTAGAGAATTCTTGTTCGGTCAGCACTTTTAACGTCTTTGGTCTGATTTCATCTTCACCAGCAGCTTTTCCAGATTTTGCCCCTTTAATTGTCGTTGCCACTTCTACTGCAGCAAAAATTTCTAACAGTACTCGTGTACTTCTTACACTAAATGTATCATTTCTTATGTGTCATGAGTTGATGTGATGTCTTCCCAGGATTCGAAAGATCTTCAAAGTATTTTTTAATTCGTGAAAAGGTTTCACTCTCAACCATTAGATTGTTAACTGCAGAATTCTTGATGGAGTAAGTGACAGTCGATCGCTTACAACGTAACAGCTGATGGTCTGCCAAAATACTTTGATTACCAATAAATAGTTGGAATTCAACCTACGACTAAACTCTTTCTAGGATTTCTTGGATTTCGATACTGCCAAAATTGCAGCTTTTCATGTCTCAGTGTACCGGGATTGCAAATTAGATGGCAATCTGTCCTGTAGCTAGGCCATGAACAAATCTTTTTTTGTTTGAATAGCTTCTTTAACTTCTTGGTTCCACCAAGGGTTATTTTCTTACGATCCCCTGCCACTCAAAGTGGCTTGCGCCCACAACATTCAGCAGCTGATGAAATGTTATTGATCTGACCAGCAGCTATTCCTTCTGCATGTACTCAGATGTATCACGAAGTTGTCTGAACTTAGATGATATACGGGGTGCAAACTGTTTCCTTACTTCTCTGTCTTCCAAAGCCTCTCATTTGGTCATGTGAGTAACAGAAGACTTGTTGGATTTCCTGTTTGGCCAAGGTTTCGCAAGTAGGAAGAAACATACTACCAGATAGTGAGCAGTTGGCAATTCAGCACCTCGCTTCACTCAATCGTCCAGCACATCCAAAAACAAATTTGACGAAATTTTTTTATCCATACTAGGTCGATAACATGTCTACTTATGAAACTCTCTGTGCTGGAAAAAGGTACTCACGATGCGGAGTCCGTTGCTACAATAGAGCTGTAATAAATACCTTCTGTTCTTCATTCTAGCAACTCCATGCTGTTCGATTACACCCTTCTACGTATGTGTGGTAATTAAGTTACCTTGGTCGGGAGACAGCGAAGGGACCTTTTGGTTTTTGAGTCAAGCTACCGCACTCGGTGAAGGCTTCACACTGTCCTTTTAATTGCTGAACGTCAAGCAGGGAAGCTGTGAATCCCTATTTTTCTAGTCTTTGGTTTGACCCGAACGGGAATCGAACCCGCGTAAATCGTTTCAGTAGCAGGCGCTCTATCCATTCGACCACTGATTGGTTCCAAAACCGGCGTTGATTTCAGTTGGTGATACTTATAGAAGAGCATCATTCATTTCATCCTCCAAAGCCTGATGTTCATTCGTAACATTGGGGGCATATACCTACTATAGGCACAATGACCAATTCAATACTTTGAGCTTCAACGTGTCGAGTCATGATCCCAAAAAAACCTAATTTACTCAAAGTTAGACAAACGAGAGCTTGTGAGAAGCTCCATACCCGCTTGCGCAGACATACTAGGAAGAATCAGCACCAGAATAGAGGAACTTCCAGCTGCCACCCAGATCCACAGTTCCAGAGCTACATCTCTTGGTTCAAGAAACTCAAATAATATCGAGATGATACTGCTTTGCTTCCTCAACCTATTCTAACTCTTTTCCTGTGATGGTGAGAATATTCCAGTAGGAATGCTTCGTGCTGCCTCCATTCGCCTTTCCAACTGTGGGGCAGGCACATTGGTGGAGCTGCTACAAGAGCTAACTTTTGAAAATTGTCGCTTATTTTTCAAACGAGCTTCTCTATCTAAGACCCAAATGCTGTACAAGTTTCGCTGAATGATGACCTGGGAGGTCACTAAGCGCTCCCCTGCCGGACGAGGCTCCAACTGTAAAGATAAACTCAACGTCTTGCATGTAATTTTCATTATACGTACACATCGAGATTTTTTGCCAGTTTGACGTAACTTCGGAGAGGTTTTATAAGAGTTGTCCTTCTTGTAGTTTATGCGCGAACCGCAGCTAATGGACATAACCAACTAGGGTTTAAAGTTTTCCATCTTGTTTGGTTTGAACTATACTTCGTCTGGTCTCTACCCTCCGATTTATAACTGCCTATTCTTTTGCATGGGATCTAACCCTTGTCGTCCAAACCCCTCCTCCTAAAGGCGTCATATGATATTTGAACGGCCCCTGAAATTATTACTATTAAAATAGCAGAGAAGAATGGTTATTGTGCAACGATTTAGTACTTTGTAGTGGAAACACTTCATATTTTTGAAGTCTTTTTCAAACAAATTCGTCATCTATTCAGCAGAAAATATATGTCCATACAACTTTTTGATCAATTGTTTGACCGAGCAAAATAATATCCTTGATTATGGTTCCATTCCATGCCCCTTGTTTTTCGTTTTTTAGTTTTTTTTTTTAACTTGGGCCATTACACGGTAGTAGAAGTTTTGTACCAAGTTAACTTGAATCCGCAAAACTTGCAAATATTGGAGTAGTGTAGTGGCCCAAGTTCGAAAATGATGCAATAATAAAAAACATAGCGATCACATGATCACCAAATTTTGTGAAAAAAATTTTGATCACCCCAGTAATGAACTCGTAAACGTACGTAGTGCTAACGCTTGAATGAATACATAAAAACAACCGTCAACTTTAAACGCGGTTTTCTCAAAATCACAAATTTCGACTTGGGCCACTCTACGTTTAGGTCACTCAATTAGGGATGCCAAGCTAATGAAAATTTAACGGCATTATTGTAATATCTACATTGCTGCGTAATTGACGAGATCTGTTTAATTATGAACAAACACTGAAATAATTTGCTACGTCTGAGTTAAGTCAGTGCAGCGCCAGAATCAGCATGCGATTTCTCTTAACGTCGTCACCGTGAAAATATCACAATGACACAATCGCGTAAACAAGCGTTACTGGCACTTGAAACAGTGACTGAATGTGGGACGATCTGGCTCCTTGGACACAAATACCTCATTTGCCACACCCGCAAGCACGTGAAAATGCTTTAAAAACATGACGGACTAAAAATTCTCGCCACCTAGGATTTGCTTTCTTCAACGAAAAATCGATGTTACGGGATTTTTAAGAAGGAGTTTTGTGGCTTTGGTTCGGAGTGTTGGCTAGAGAACTTTTGCAACTGGTAGCATTTTGGAATTTGAAGTCACGGTGTACGCTAAAATTTCGTTGTGTTGTAAATTAAAAGTTATGCTGTCGTTAAAAATTAGCTTACCGAAAAAGATCAACCCAGAATTTCAGACTAATAGGCTTGAATGGTCTTTTCAGCGATACTTGACTACTGGTTCGTAAATGTAGTAGAATTGTGGTTAAATTTGATGGATGAAGATGTATGTTTTGAAGAGTTTTATCACTGGTGATATTTGTTATTTTGATTGCTAGCCTTACTGAAAAGCCTTGAAATTTGGCGGAACAGCTAGCTGTCCAAGGCATGCGATTGGAAATTGTTTTGAATTAAACTAGACATATGTCTCATGTAAGATTGTGATTACTTAATATTTTCAAAAAAAAAATTGTGTTATGATCTGGTTAATTTTCGATTCTTTGCCTTGCTACACTCATGTTCATACCTGTAATCCTAGCCATACTGACGAGGAATAAAAGACGAATGTTGATTCCGAAACAGTATGTCTTAAGCTGTAAATCAAAGGTTTGATTGTGCCTCTAAGACGTAGGATACTGTCAATAGCTTATCATTAATTTCTCAGTACATTGTTTGTGGTAGTAGAATTGAATTCACAATTTTTAGGAATACTCATGGATTGGGTAGCCTTACAATGCAATCGGATAAATCCACTAGCAATGGAATTGGAACTGGGGATCAGAATTCCGCTCTCAATCTTCCACTGAATGGTCTCAACGGATTTTAGATGTCGTGTTGTCTGTTTTCTTTGTCTGGCCGTGTAAAGACAAAAAGTGACTTTTTAAAGACAGCTCACTTTTGAAGTTTGTAAATTTTTTTTAACTTTACTCTTTTTTATTATCTTACTATTTGTGTCCATCAGCAAAACATGTAGACCATTTTTTGACGTTTTTTGTCCTAGCAAGGCTATTTTTTGTAAGTTAGTTTTTAGTTTTTCTCATTTTTTTCATTTTTCATACCTTTATCCTTAGGTGCTGCTGCAGACAGTCTGACTGCCCTAAAACAAATTTGAAAATATTTTCAAAGCGATAAAAATTAACGCTAGTTTGAACTCTTGACATTGTTTAGATAGTGTTTTACTTCAAATTTGAAAAAAAACTTAGTTAAAACTTTTGACCGAAGTCTAGGTGTTCTAAGAGCCCAAACTTTTTTACTGCAATTCACTAGTTTTTCAAAAACTACTCACAAAAAAGAAAAAAAAACACCGTTTCAAGGTGAGCAGTGCTGCCAAAATTTTTTCAACTCAAATTGTTGCACGTAAAGCGTTACTTTTTAGAGCCACAAAGCACAATATTTCTATAGCTTTTTAATGCAGTCTCTTTAATTAAGTTTTCATATGCATTTTACTACTTTTCGTTGGGGTTAATCAGACTCTTTCAGCTAACTACTAACTAACGTCTCATTATTCTACAATACGTATTATAAATGCATTGAAACTTTCATGTTTTTACCGAGCTCATTTTATATTTAGTTAAACTGATATTACTTCAAGTGCTGTAAGGTATCTCCATTTGATTCTCAAGAGTTCAAGTTTTAAAGCAGACATGTGGCCTGATAAAACGAATTTATTAGCGAAAAATTTTTGCAATATTAAAATTATAAGTAATTGTTGTGATTAGCCATTGGGTCGAGAGGTAACGTATTCGTCCCTTGATCGGTAGGTTTGAAGTTCAAATCTCGGAGAAGTATTTCATTTTGTCTTAGTCAGCGAAATAAGCTTGTAATTGAATATTCAGCATACAAAATAGACTTATTTGGAAAATTGCGAAGAATTTAGAATATTTGAATGATTCGCCATTTTAACAAATTCAAAAACGTCAGCAAATAGACGTCATTTGTGTTATAAACATTGCAGTTCGATAAATTATAAATAATTAGCTTGAATTTGGCTTTAATTTATCACAAAAAAGATGACCACCATCTCTCCATTTGTGGATTAGATAATGTCTGCTTTAAGAACTTTGTCAATTTCAGAATTGTGGAGGTTCTTGATGTTGTAATTTGTTTAGGTAGCTGCTTATAATAGCGCTCGTGAAATTGGACAGAATTGTAAAACCTTTTTGGACTTGGTACTTAGATGTTATTTACGATAATACATTTATCTTTGATATAATTTTGATTAATTTTTCGATTTTTGTTTGTTTTAATTTTTGCATTCACAACTGCCATTTAAATTGAACTTATAATTCACTGCACTGTTATTTAATTTTTAAGTAGCTGCTTCAACACCGTACCCTTTGCCCAATAGTCGCTTGTGCCGCTTTTAAATATTTTTTAAATGTACTTTTGCCACTAGATTTTTTGTAGTTAACTATTTGAGACATTCATATTCAAATTTATTCTTTTGATTTTTGGCTTTGCTGCTTTCCTATATAATTATAATGCTTGCTAAAATTTACCCTATAGTTTGCCTGGACCATATGGTAGGGCGATATTTGGTTTATTTCGACTTGTATGCATCATTTTTTAACCCCTTGATTTGTTTGTGAAATGCCAACTTTTGTTTTTCCTAAATTGCTGGTGTAGTACTAAATTTGAATGCGGTGTTTGTACTTTCCTTTTTCAATTTAGAACTTTTTTTCTAGTTTTTGTAGGTTTTCAATGCGTTTTAATTAGAATATTTATTTAAAATTTTCATATACTTTTGCGGAATTTGAGAGCTGTTAAATTCTGTCTGTGGTCAGAGTTGTCAACAGGCCAAATGATTTAGACGCTAATTAATATGAAATCAAAAACTTTGCCATGGTATCGCGTAATCAATAAAAAGGCGGTAAGTGTAGTATGGATAATTTTTACTTAAAATTCTTAAATTTTCTTAGTTACTGAGTCCGAATTCAGCTAGGAATTTGCATCACTTTCTCTCAAGCCTTGCCCGATTGACAACTTTGCAATGGCTATGTTAAACTTCAAAATGGCCAAAAGTTAATAGCATTTTCTAATTATTTGTTTCTTTGCATTTGTAACACTGTAACGTTTTTTTTCAATTTTGGTTATACATTTGGGTTGTTTGCAATACAATTTTTTTTTTCTTTTTGCTAAATTTTAATATTTTCAGAAACAATAAGCTTGTTGAGACTGCCGAGTAAATTAAAACTTGCACAAAAGTAGTCTTTTATTCCCTCTTTTAACACGGCATAACTGTCACAAAATATATTTCTATGTTATTTTTTATTAGATAATGTAGTTTGCTTACGTCGAAAAACACTGGTAAATTTCAAAGTGATCGGCAATTTCTGCAAAACAATGAACTGTACTCAGCTGCTGTTGGTGAAATCTTATGTTAGTGACTTATATTTCGATTAAAGCATGGTGGAATTGGGCCCTTTTCGATTTTAAGCCCCTTCTACTTCCCTCGCTTGACGTATCCTATAACGATTGACATAGAACGCTCTTCTCAAATTTTCAAATTAAGTTATAAGGTAATGAAAAGTTTGGTCTTGATTTGAAATATGTAAGATTTTTGTTTACTCCTTTATGATAGCTTTCTGACAGTTTTGGGCGAAATGGCCTCTGAGAGGCTTAGCGGGTACCGTCTTTTTGAGGGTTTCGGAGATGTTTGTTTTTGACCGTTTCATCTACCCAGATTGGGGAGGTACCACACCACTACGTTTAAGGCGAGACATTGGTCTAGTAGTACCAAAATGACCCCTTAAAATGGCGTCATGTGATATAATTGAATGTTTTTGTATTCACTAATCTAAGTCTTTAAGACATACAAAGGTATCCTTGCCAAATTGCATATTTTTTTGCGTGTCAAGTGGCGTTAATACGATACGATTTTGTTAATTTATACTTCTTTTAACAATCAAAGAGTCCCAAACATGACTAATTTTACTGCTAAGATTCATGGCAATTTATAAGTACATGTAATTCAGCTGTTATTGGTATTGTAGAGTGCCTTCAACTTAAGTCATTAGATATATTTAGATGGGTGCTTTACTGCTTTAGGTTCAGATATCTACTTGGGGTTGGTTTTCGAATAACTTTTGTATGAATTTTAAGTATTTTATGCTACGATTTATTTGAGTTTGACAGTAAAATAGGTTTTTGTCACATCTCCAAGTGTACAAATGTGTGTTGTGATTGTGAATGTGGAACAAAAATAATTTGGAAAACAAATTTTGTTACGCTGTAATCAAGGATTTTTATTTACGATATTTCGTTTTGTTTTTTAAATTTGTTTCATTGTTTTTTGTGTGGTAGTTTTTTTGGGATTCATTCATTATTACTCGCTGAATTGTGTTGAAATTTTTTGTTTGCTTTTCAATAAAACAAGAATTGGTGATGTTACGGATGTGTGAAAGTTGAAAGAGTTGAACAAACTTATTGCTGTGAACCAAGCACGCTACGTCTGTCTAGCCACACCAACGCCAAGCACCCATTTTTTGTTTAAGTCTCGTCAAGCTGGGCCTCCACTTAACTTTCAATGTATTGTGCTAACTTCAGTACGGTTCGCCAGTAGGCTACGTAACAGCTTTTTGTTAACGGCAGGAGCTTGTTTATTTACGAGAGTCTGTGATCTGCTGTATTATTCGACTCACTTTGTGAAACATGAAGTAACTCGGACCCAATTTCAAAGGATGGACAAAAAGTCGAACGTATAAAGCCAACTCGAAACGTTGTGTAAAACTTGTATGAAACATTCAAAAATAAAGATCATTACGGTAATTTGAAAATCTTTTCAGTAACTTTGCAGGGGTATTAGGATAAGCGTTGGAAATGCCAAAAATTAAGAGGTTCAATTAAAAATACCGTAAATACCCGCGTATAGGACGCATTTTTTTTTAAGAAGTTGACCTAAAAATCAAGGTGCGTCTTATCCATGGATACTTTTTTATAAAAAATATACACAGTTTTTCCATCGTTTTTAGGGTCAAATATCCACTGCGTCCTATACATGGTATCGTCCTATACGCGGGTATTTACGGTAGAGGTGTTGGGTTAAATGCGGCTTTACCAAAACTGGAGGCTGAAACGAAATCACCCCTAATTCTTTCAGTAATGTAGGCGGGGATGTCGACAACTCTCTTAAAAATACACCTTGAATAGATTTTATCACAAAAAAAACAAAAGGGGGCATTTGTGCAAGACCTTAATTTTCCTGTAAGAGACAATTTTTTTCATTGTGTCCTGGGCGTAAAATTTTAAGGGTGAGCTTTTCGTTTCGGTCAGACGAGGAGCTAGTCGTGCAAAACTTACACAGGGAGCTGCTCTCAAGCGTAACGGCACGTCGCTTTCGTAAGCTAAAAAGCTGCTGCTACGTAATTGCTATCCTCTCAGGCTGGCATCCCTGCCCCAACACTAACTGTAATGCAAGGTTTTAAAGCAAAAAAAAGATAGCTTCGTGCATATCTTTCCCAGTTCCTGCATACTGCATTGCACAGTTTGCCACAATGCAGTGACAAAATGTCGTATTTAAACCAAATGTATGAGAAAAAGGCAATGGCACATGCGTAAGCGTTTGCATGACTAGCTTCTACTTTCGGTCAGTTGTGGAATGGAACGGCCGGAGTCATGACTTCAATGTCAGTTTGTTTACTTGTGTTTACAAAATTCGATTTGGGAAATAGGAACTTTGGAAGTTTCAGGTTTGATACGAGTGAGCGTAGGTTACTCGTAGTGTAGCAGTGCAGCCTACTCGTATGTTGAGCAATGAACAGTGTACAGGAAAGTATTGTTGAAGAAACTTCATCCCGAGAGTTATGGTATGCCGAGGGAACCACTATCATACCATTTTCGTTACAGTAGTAGGCTAGTACATTTCGTAGGTAGCTTACCAGTATTGCATGCAGCATACTGATTAGCCTGAGAGTAGTAGGTAGTAGCAAGGTGGCCAAAGCCTAATAATATGCAATCATCTGAGCTTAGAAAAGCTTACCGGTATGTTGAACGGGAAAGTTAGTTGGCCTACTACTCTGTACTGTGCTGGATTGCCGGTTACTGGTTAGTACCAGAGTACCGGTAGCTTAAAAAAGCCTGTACCAGAACAGGGATAGGCTAGTACCGGTACTTCTGATCATTTTGGATTTCTTCTTTACCCAGCATTAGTCTAATTATTTATAATCAAGCATATCTTCCATTCTATCTAGGAAAAGGCTTGGCGCACAGTCCGTGCTCGCAGACATTTCGTAATTAAGGCTAAAAAACCAAACCCAAAGCACTAGCCTTAGCCCTAACCCTAATTCTAGCCCTAACCCAAACCCTAACCTAAACCCTAACCAAACCTATAACTATAATAATCAAAATAAAAATTTCCGAAAACGAATGACGTCATCGGAATGTTTGTTTATTTAACCGCGCACGTTCTGTGCGCCAAGACACTTCGTTCTATCTAACAGTAATTGTACAATTTTTTTTCATGTTTCTAATTACAATAATTCATTAGGGCAAAGTGGGGTAATTCCGGACATGGGGTATTTCTGGACTTATACACTAACTATATACATTTAACCTTGCTACTTCTTGTCTTACACTAACTACATTTAACCTTACTGAATCAGAAAAGCAGCATTTCCTACTTATCCCAAAGTTTGGAAGTCCCAAATGGTTTAAAAAAGGAGTTGAAGTTGGATAGTTTTCAGAAAGAAAAAAATTACATAGATGTCTGACTAAACATATTTTTGACCAATTTATCGATTTTGTAGCATACCGTCAACCGGGGCGACTTTGAACGGTTTTGAATCATTTTTACTTGTCACTTCCGCCAGGTTTAAGCAAGAAAAGTGCTTATAGGCTGAACATAACACTTATGGCCTTAGCAACTAGAACTGTCATAACTAAAAACTATTTTGCTCTCATAAGGCATATATTCTATCTCAAAAAGCGTTCAAAGTCGCCCTGGTCTCTGGGGCGACTTTGAACGCCTACCAACATGCACTTAAATCTTCACTTACTAGCGCAAAGTTGCCTTGTCTTTGACTTAGAGCATTGCGGAGTGGCTAATTTTTCCACTCTGGATCCACTCCAAAATTTTTTAACTGACTCCGGCTCTAATCCGGCTACGAATTTTTACAACAACACTCCGCTCTGAAATACTCCGATACATAACTACACTTCGACAAAAAATTCGAACCAATAGTCATATTGCTCAATAACATGGATTAGCGTAGCCTAATCACATATTTTGATACTCCCAGAGAGCAAAAATAGTTGCTCATTCTACTACCAACTATCATTATGGCTTAAAAGATTAATTAATGTCATTTCCCGATTTTTTTTTAAATTGGCACTCCGCCTTAAAAAAAAAATGCGTGGTTGAGTGGTGAGGGCAGTAAACTGGCGATCACTTCGTCATGGGTTCGAGCCTGCAATCGTCTATTGCTAATTGACCTGACTTGGGGATCTACATTCCAATAGTAATGGTGTAATAAATCGCCCTATGTTTGAGAATTATTTTGTTGAAATGATGACGTCATTGTCACGTGACCTTGTGCTAGTCGGGCAAAAAAGAAAAAAAATTTATCAAAGTTCTAACATTGACCTAGTAAGAGATCGCTCTTGGTCTAGAAAAGTATTTAACTAAAAACAAAGTTTGTTTTAGTGAAGTGTTCAAAGTCACCCCAACATTCAAAGTCGCCCCGGTTGACGGTACTTAACACTTGTCCGGAATACTGCAGGCTGGGTCCACGACAACTGACCATGACAAACTGACCACGAACCAACTGACCGCAAGCAAACTGATCGCGGACAACGGCGATTGGCTAAAAAGGGCGATCCTAAATATATTTTTACCATCCCCAGAGCCATCCTGCCCAAACCCTCACTTTGTGACAAAATCACTGCGACGAAATCAGTGACGAAACCACTGTAACGAAATCATCGCTTCGTGGTCAGTTTGTTTGCGGTCAGTTTGTCGCGGTCAGTTGACTTAGCTCGCTCCAGGCCTGGGGTAATTCCGTACTGGTACTGTGGAATGGATACAATTAAGGAAGGCTTTATTTCACCTGAAATTTTTACCTACTTTTTTATTAATTTTGACTCAAATCTAACCCAAACTCAAATGCTTACTCTAATGAGTCTAAAACTATCACCAAATCGAACCCTAGTCCAAACCCTAACTTAAACCCTAATATTAGCCCCTAGAAGTAGAAAAGCAAATGCAAAAAGCGCGAATAAAGATTTCTCATTTTCGTTTTATTCTCATTACCTTCAAAACTTTTGGTGAAATAGTCACTACCGGTAACTGAAATAAAACTGCGCTCAAATTATCACTGATTATTTCTGAAATCCATGCATTTGGCACCTGATTGGTGAAGACTCAAATGTGTAAAAAATGTCAAGGAAATGTAATGTGCAACTCGGTGGAAGAAATGAACCAATAAGTAGAAAACTGTCCAGACTTACCCCGTCTTGCCCTGCAGTATTTGTTTTCTTTCATATATCTACGACATTGTGTTATTGCATTACAGTTATCTGAAGAAGCTGTACATTTCATTACCGGTATGATATTTCTGTTGGTTTTGCTCTTTTTCTTTTTCAGTATATACGGTAGTACAATATCAGTAATAAGGTTTAAGAATACTGCTACTCACGATTAATCCTATAATTTTTTTTTTTAATATACACCGGTATTGCTTTGAATTAACACCATGAATATGATAACAAATAAGTTCTAGTCTTGTTCCCACAATTAGTCTGGTTATGTTTTTTACTGTCCTTAATCTTGTATCTAACCTAATGCATATTCTTATTTTCATACTATGGTATCAATTTTGGTCAAAAATTACTTGTATATCAACGTTAATGTTGAATGAATGGTTTAATTTTCACCTTGGATGATTGTCATCTACCAACTTGTTGTGGATGCTACTTATGAAAACTTCTGTTTCTTCTTGTATTGCTTGGTCACACTGCTGATGGTACAGTGGTATGACGGTTTGTTATATTTTTTACCATGACATAATTGTCACATTGCTGGTGGTATGACAGTTGATTTTATTTTACCATGGCACAATTGTGCTGGATCGGTACGTTATTATTATTTATTTACTCCTGAACCAGTGAGTGGGCTAAGATTAGGGTTTGGGGCAGTGATGCCATGTTTGATGTTTTTGATGGAAATCTGGTGTAATGTGCTTTCGGGAGCAAATCTGACGTTTTTGGTTGAAATTTGATGTAAACTGCAAATACTGGCAAACTAGTCTTGGAATAGAATAGGGCCTAGAGGTATTTACCATAGATGGGCACGTTAATCCAAAACGTTAGCTTCGTTAACCACTAGTCCGTTAACAAACTTCACACCTCCATTAACGTTAATTCGTTATTTACAGCTTTAATTAACGGAAGTTAATAAATTCCGTTAATTCGTTAACATTTTGCATGTAATTTAGATTTCTTTTTATTCACTCGCTTCTAGAACACGTATTGACGCTATTGAGCTGGTTGTAAGGAAATATTTATTGCTGTGGTGGTCTTTTTATGTTTTGGAAATTACATTTTACAGTCTAATCTAATTTCAAGATAAAAATAGGTTCAAATGCACTGACGAAGCTGCGATCGGAAAATCTTTGGAAATTGTGAACAGCGATATTAATAGACCTATGAGACTGCAGGTTATTATTTGCCACAAAAAGAGCTCCTTTCTTCGCTTTCTTCTATAAAACTCGTTCTAATACGCACCAAGTGTTAGCAGTGGAAACTGGTTTGTACCGGTACGATGTATGAATGGTGCAAGATATTAACGATAAAAACCTTAACGGAAGTTAACAGAACTTAACGGAAGTTAATTTAGTCCGTTAACATGAAAAAACTTTTTAACGGATTAACGAGTTAACAAAAAAGTTAGTTTCGTTATTAACGGATTAACGATTAACGGACTTGTGCCCACCTATGGTATTTACTGTTTGTTGTTCTCCAGAAAAAAAAGGTCTTCCCTCAATTCGAGTGGTAAAATGAAAAAAGGTTAATTTCCAAAGCAATAATATAAAAAGGTCTTCAGCGCAATTGCATCTTTACTCATCTGTCATGGATATTCTACTGGAAATTTGCTGCGAAAGTCAAAATTTGTGGTTCTGATGTTTTTTCTCTAAAAATCTGATGTGTTTTGAAGTGCCCTCGCTGGCATCACTGGTTTGGGGTTAGTTTTAGAGTAAGGGTCTGAGTTTGAGTTAGATTCAGGATTTAAAATTTTGAGTCAAAATTAATGAATAAAAAGTAGAAAAAATTTTCAGGGAAACTAAAATACTGTAAGCTAGTCTCTTCCTGATTATTTATTAATGTTTTGATTATTTCAGACTTACCTACTCAGTAGCCTAAGCCTACTGCTCTACTCATCAAGTTGTTAAGTTAAAACTATGGACCTAGCTACATAGGCCTATGTGATCAAGTATATCAGTTTGATACCAATCACTCACTAAGTCAAGAGTTATTGTGCCATAATTCCTTGAACTTGTTCCACCTGTCATTGTTGTTTTCTTTGTGGGAAGGCTATTGCTGAATCTGTAACTCAGATTTAGGCCCAACCTACATATTACCAGAACATTGACCTCACAAAACAACTTAGCAAGATGCCGAGAAAAATAGGATATTCTGTTATTGGAGTAACTGGAGAGGCAGAAGGTCACAGTGCCAAAAATTTAGAGCATCAAAGCCCTACTGTTCCCGGATGGCACACTCCTAGGTAAATTCAAAGACAATCAGCAATACTCTAATGTACAATTATATTCTAAATTTTAATGATGTACTGTAATTAATTTTTTTTATTGCAATTCATAAAATTTCAAGTGGTATCGTACTGGTTTAATCAGTGTGTAGTTTGTTTGGTGAAATAAGGCAAATACAACTTGATAGCTAATAGTGCAATACTTGCAATAAATTGTTGTACAATCAAGTTTCAATCTTCAAGTTAAAAAATACTGATGACTGTGAAAACTACCGTAGTGAAGTTAGCATGTGCTTTGAGGTCTTAGAACTGTAGACCTATTATTTATTTACTGTTGTAATCTGGTAGCCTAGAGCCTATCTTTGCTGCTTTAAAATTTTACTGAAATAAATGTCACAAGCAATTACATAAAAAATAGTTTACTATAGCAAAACCAAAAATAGCTTTTTTCACTACCATAGACTAGAAGGGACCTGTTACGGTCATTTAGTCAAACAGCCCCCGTTCTGTTGGTCCATAATGACTAATTTGATGTATATCAGTAATCAAAAAGAGGGCTTATATTTATTCTTTAGGTTTTGTCTTTATCCCCAAGAATTGATTTTGCATTTAAATGAGGCATGTCGATTAAAGAAGCTGCAGATATTATCTCACCAGTTCATGATCGGATCCAAAGTAGAATTTTTTGTCGGAATGAATGAGTCTCCTGAAAGCTTTCGAAGACTTGGGTAGGCTAAACTATGTTAATTGTATATAATGTAACAAGATGGTGGGACTACTATTACAATTATATACTTTTTGTATCATAGACTAAATAGTAGGTTCAGGTCTAGCACAAGATGTTCACGAAAAAACTAAGATGTCAGACAATTTAAAATGTATGATTACAGACTACAAAAATGCAGGCATAAAGCAAATTTTAAACAGTGTTTATTTTTGAAATAGGTACATTTATCTTTCAAACAATGAAAAAACTGGTTTCAAGTCTCGTGAGTTGAAATCTGTTCATATCGATGCAGAAGGGCGATATGTGAGGCTTGTTATTCATAAAAATCATCTCAACAAATTCAATGCTTATAACCAGGTATGATGTGACGTTAATGAACTTGTGGTTTTTCTGAAGTTGAATTGAGTTGTAATTTCAAAGCATGATTGAATGGTTGATGATGAAGAGCAAACTAATCTATGAAATCAGACTGGTCTGTAGTACTTTGTTAAAATCTATGTATATGTGCATTTTATGTGTGTGTGTGTTCTGCTAGTCACAGATATAAAGTACTTTATGTGTAGGGCTCAGCTTGTCCTTGTTTTCAGCTTTGTCTACGCTGTGCTTCAATTTCGCTCTGGCTCACTTTTTATTTGTTTGATGCAAGATTTTAACTTCATGTGTTTTGGCTAGCCAGTAAGCATGCTTGGTAATTGCAAATCTTGAGCAAGTTTTGGATTGTGTGTGAAATTTTTTTGGTAGTTCTTAGTCTTGTTATTTTTCAGGTTGGTATTATGGCTTTTAATGTGCTTGGTGATCCATTGAAGAGTCCTCATCGATCTCTTCATCATTTAAGAGGAGATGTTCTGTCGGATTATCTAAATGAAAGCTCATCAAAACCAGATTACATTTCTCCCATAGATGATTTAGCTTTTGATATGTATCAGGTTGGAAATTGATTTGTTGTTGTTGAAGTTCCAGTAGTTAAAATTCTGTAGCTTTATTTTCAATTGTAGTTGTAGGCAAAATACTACAAAAATATATCGCTTTCATTATCTTCAGGGTAACTTTTTTATTGAAAGGTGTTTAAAATTTAGGTCTATTTGTACTGATGTATACCACATAGTATTGAAAACAAAAAACTAACCAGTAATGTTTTTTATTTGGTATTAACATTTTAAAGTATGTTGTGTCTGTCATTGTGGTGAGCTATCTTATATGTAGGTGGTGCTTGCTCTTTATTCACATTGTTGATTTAGGATCCTGAAGTCGCTGGAATCATTAGACGTCTTGATTTAAAGAAAAAAGAAGCTGTTAAAGGTAACGACTTATTATAGTGGTTTGCTGATACTAACTTTAACAAGTTGATGATCATAGTTTATAATAAAACAACAAATGAAACACTCTTTCGTTACATTTACTACTACCTATCTGATCTTTAAAGCATGATTTTTAGCTCATTCTCATCATTTTGATCAGCTGACTAATGTCGCAAGTGTCAGCTTTTTGAAGTCAAACAATATTACTGTGTTATTCTTTCATTGCTTGATGTAGAATTTGATTTTGCAGAGGAAAATTTTGATGCTGCAAAGCGAATGAAACAAGCAATTGCTGATCTTCACAAAGTTGGAGAGAAATTAGCGAAGTAAGTGTGGCGGAGCTTTTAAGAATGGCAAATAGTGACAGTCTACCTCTTAAAGTAGGGCTGCTTTAACTGCGTTTTGCAGATGCAGCCCTCGTAAGGATATTTTGCAGCCTGCGACAGGTGTTGAGATTTGGGCTGAACATTTACAGAAAATTTCCTGGAAACTTGCATCAAATCTTGGTGAAGACCTTTTCTGTCTTCACCTAAATTTCTGCCAAATATTGCATAAAACTTACTGAGAGCCGATTTCTCCCGACAAAATTGACTTCATTCTGTGCGGCATTCATTGTGTGGCTCACACAAGCTCAAATAGATGAAATATGGCTTGTTCCTCAAAAAGTTTGGTCAGTAGGGCACCCCTGTCTTAAAGTAAATTGGCAATAAGTGCAGACATTGATTTAAGGCTTATGGCATTTTGAACTCGAAAAAAATTGCTAAAACTACTAGAGTAGAGGTTCGGATTCTTAAACCATTGCCCAATGATACTGTTCTATGTTGCACTGGTATTCTTTAAACTTAAACTTTGACTATTGGGTAAGCTGTTAGTTATGACGAACGTTTTTAGTTGCCTGCTATCTGGAAATCCAAGTAGCTATCTTCTTGAAATCCAACTCCATGAGTTTTGGGCTCAATTTTTATTTGAAATTTTTCTTCTATATTTGCTTTTAAATTTTAACCTTAATAAACAATCAAATTAAATTTTATTCTAAATAAATTTAAAGTAACCAGCCACTGCGGCCAGTTCGTCAAGCAGTAATGCATTTGTCTCTGAAGCGGGATGTCTGAGATTCAAATCTCAGGCCAGTCAAATCAGACTATGTTTCCAATTGACATTTCTTCAACAGGAGCTGTGGGGTCTGCAGGTGCAATGACGCATAGACGGGCCCCGCCAACTCATTGAAGATTTTGATAAATTTAAATAATCGGTCAGGAGTTCAAACCCACAAACTTATGGTGATCTTCCTGATGAATAAATTGATTGCCATAAATTGTCACGTGTGCTGTTAAGAAAAATTTACCGTTTTATTCCACTTTAGTAGTAGGTTTTCTTGTGTATAGGTACGAACATGACAAGCGACGAGCGATTGAAAATGAAGATTACGATTTAGCGAAAAGCAAAAAGCTCCAAATGGACGAATATCGTTTAAAAGTTTACCAGCAATTACAGAAACATAATTTATTAGAAGATGCAGGAATTTCTCCGAATCTTCCAGACAAAGACGTTGCCCCATCTCCTTCAAGACAATTGGAAGGTTAACTTCAATTTATGATTTTTCGCAAATTCAAAACGTAACATTTACACTAATAGGCTTAGGCATAGAATGTACCATAAACCAGCACATAATTATTATGGCTGTATTATAATGACGAGGAAAGACAAAACATGATTTGATCTCGGAAGTGAAATGAATTCCTGATCAGTCGAGCTAGGATGGTATCTCTTTCTGCTTGTTTCAAAACTGAAATGATGATTTTGAAACATGTGTTTGAACTAAACCCCTGTTAAATTTTAAAAACAACCTAAAGCTCCTGTCAGTTTTATTTGGGTTTTGGTTTCAAAATTTGAATGGATTCTGCCGAAAAGATATAAGAAGCTCCAGCCAAATTATGTTAAAATTTGTTCAAGCAAAAACAGACCTGAACCTCAAAACCTTGCCAGATTTTGACATTTTTATTATAACGTTTTCTCACAGACCCTCAGCATCACACTCCCAGCAGAGTACCGTCTGTGGCCCAACATCAAACTCCGGTCCCTCGACGATCTGCAACTCCTCCAGTCGCCTCTCCTGTGGAGTACAGTCATCAGGAGGAGCATGCCCATCATCAACATCCTACTCCCGATCCTCATCACGAGCCAGCACCTCCAGAAATCGAACGTATTGTGCAGGTATTTAAAGGAATAAGACCATACGTGTTTGTTATGAGACCATTGCTTTACTATACTAAGTTTACTTTAATATTACAGTCATTTAAATAATACTGCTTGCCGTGATGTAGTAATTAGGTGACTGGATTTTGAATAGTATTAATTGTGGTACCGCCCGGGTTTGAGTTATGTTGGAAGCACCATTGGTATTCGTCTGGAAGGGCATCGGAAAGGATTTTTGATTGGGGGGGGGCCCAAACCACAATCACATGCAGTGACGCCATCAGAAATTTTCAAAAAAGGAACTTTTTGTGGGGCAAAAGTATCGTAGAATGGAAGATCTGAAGCCGTAGCCTGATGGCACTTAACCAGGATTTTGGTAAAGGGAGAGGGCAAAAACTAATAGTTAAAAGTGTAAATGTCTTACTTAGGAGACGTGTTGAGTAAGTTAGTGTATAATCGTTTTGCGTGCTTCTGGCCTAAAGGCTACCAACGCGGAAGCCTTGGGAAGAGTCACCAGAACGGCGACTACTTAAAACAAGCAATGCGAAAAAGTTATCCTCCCACAGGAATCGAACCTGCAGCCTTTGGATTACCGGTCCACTGCTCTTCCACTTGAGCTAGAGAAGACGTCTCCTCGCATGCTTAATTTTGACTATTTAAACCCAGCAACTTGCTTGTGTGATTTCAATAAGTCAATTAAGATGTTTTCGACGTTTGCTGGCCAGAGTTTAAATGTTTAATCGTTTGGCGTGCTTCTGGCCTAAAGGCTACCAACGCAGAAGCTTAGGGAAGAGCCACCAGAATGGCGACTACTTAAAACAAGCAATGCGAAAAAAGGCTTCCTTAGGCTTCCCTAGGCTTCCGCGTTGGCAGCCTTTAGGCCAGAAGCACGCAAAACGATTAAACATTAAAACTCTGGCCAGCAAACGTCAAAAACATCTTAATTGACTTATTATTGAAATCATACAATAAGCTAGTGTACTCATACGTATCACCGCCGGGGGTCTGGGGGCAAAGCCCCCAGCCGCTGGGCGATTTTTGTAAGTTTTTGGAAAAAAAAGCTATTTAAATCCCATTGGATCACATTTCGCACGAGTTCACAGCCATTTCAAAGAACTAGATTTTTAACATTTCAAAGCCAATCGAAAAAATTTAATTGTTCCATCCTCCTTGTGCAATTAAATTGCAAAACTCATTTAAAATCTTGCATTATGGTGTAAAAATTTAATTGTAAGTGATTTGGTCCATAGGGGGAAGTAAGGCACATTGCCTCCTGCAATACTTTAGCAGTAAATAATAATCCACTCGAAGATTTTTCTCAAGAGATTTTTGTTTAGTCATAAAGTTTACCAGTTATAGGAGTACATGTATGGCCAAAGGGCCCAGGCCCCTTCGATTGAAATTCAGTAGTCGGTTCAATGAGCATTTTCCCTAGCTATTTTTTTAAAAGTATTTTGTGCGTAAAAACAGGCGAGGTGGAGGTAAATCGTTATTAAAAAATGGTACAATACATGGTTACACTTTCCAAACATGTTATTCCCGGGTCGGATGTACATTGCGCAGGGCCTCTGGCACTTAGGGGTTTTTGCAACATCTTCCTGCCAAATATAAATCAAGACCAAAAAAAGTCGTACAATCTGAGGGCAGGGCCCTGGCACTATGGCAAATACGGCGCTGGTTATTGCATTACGCTCATAAAAAGTTTAGATGAGGGCCTGAGGTAGCAACTTTTAGGACAAAAACTCTTGATTTCACCCCGGTTATACGTTTAAATTGGTAGGAAAAAATTGAATTAAGGGGGTGCGCCGGGCCCCCTGGTCATTAATATTATTTAATGTTAATTACTGTTGTACGCAAAGATGCTAAAAGAAACTGAAAATGAAGAAACAAAGCTTTTTTGACAAATTTTTGTCATAGGTGGCATTTTGATTAAGGGGGCCCGGGTTCCCTCGGCCACCCCCTGGCTACGCTAATGATTTTGAGATAAGATCGCTCCCCTAAGTTCTTTCACAAAAAACAACAACATTTAAATCAAAATTAAAATAACTTTTTTCCAAAACGTGGAGGACTCGCGTCAAGTCACTTGACAGTTTTTTGAAACGTCCAAGAATTGCATGACATTATTATGACGTGGACATGTGGTCGTCATTATTATTGCTTACTTTTGTACGCTTAAATCCTAAATTAAAGAAACTGCAATTCCGGACAGGGACAACATACTGGCTATGCTCTCATTATAGTATTTATCATTGGTAGTATTTCAATTGGGGGGTTTGCATTACCGCCTGTGTTATAGCATTAAGTTCACAATAACGTTAAGCGAGGGCCTGGGGTTGCAACTTTTAGGACAAAACTCTTAGATTTCTCACAGGTTTTGCATATAAATTGTTAAAAATTTGAATTACGGGGCCCCTGTCCTGGGAACCTTGGACATCATTCAGGGGCCCTGGGGCTTCCTGGTTGCCAGTTAGAGACCCCGGGGTCCCTTGGTTGTTGGTTAGGGACCCCGGTCCCTTGGTCGTCAGTTAGGGATTCCAGGGCCCCCTGGTTGTCGGTTAGAAGCCCTGGGGCCCCCTGGTTGTCAGTTAGGGGGCCGGAGCCCCCTGGTTGTCAGTTAGTGGCCCCAGCGCCCTCTGGTTGTCAGTAGTGGCCCCAGGGCCCCCTGGTTGTTAATTAGGGGCCCTGGGGCTCCTGGTAATCAGTTAATGGCCCCGATGCTCTCTGTTCGTCAGTTAGGAGCCCCCTGGTTGTCAGTTAGGCGCCCGGAGCCCCCTAGTTGTCAGTTTGGGGCTCCCTGGTTGTTGGTTAGGGGCCCTTTGGTTGTTCGTTAGGGGCCCCCTGGTTTTCAGTTAGGGGTCCTGGGGCCCCCTGGTTGTCGGTTAAGGTCCCCAGGGCCCCCTAGTTGCTAGTAAGGGCCCCTTGGTTGTTAGTTAAGGGCCCCGGGATTCCCTTGTCGTCATTAATATTAATGTTAATTACTGTTATGTGCGTAATTACTGAAAAAAAACTGCAACTAAACATCGCTAGGCTATGTTGTCATAATTTTTGGTCGTTAGTGGTATTTTAATTGGGGGGTGGGGGCGGGCCCCCTGGCCCCCCCTCCCCTGGCTACGCCTATGGGCAGCGTGTAGTTAAATGGTAGAATGTGGGACAAATCGCGGTTCTAACATTATCACATCTCCGTTTGAAACTCCGCTGTAGAAAATGATTGTTGAGATGATAAAAAAAACGAATGTAATCAAATCTTATACCATTACTGGCTTGATAGCCAGCACGACCCCCCCCCCCCCACTGTATCAGATCCCTGTTTTTATTTTTACAGGAGGAAACAGTCGTGAACGAGTCTGCTCATTTGCATGAAGTAAGTGCGCTGTCTTATGACGAAAAAGTGATTCCTACACTTGACAAACACAAAGAACGTGACCAGTTTCAAAACGAGGTACGATTCATGAATTGCTCATAGTAATTAACAAGAGCATTGTGTTGTAAAGTCTCTGAGGTAGAATAATCGTGAAGTAACTGAGAAAATCTAATGTAGTAGAAAATTTCCCTGTTACTTCATCATTGTTTGGAAATATGCTAAGCTACGAATCATTCGAAAGAAAGCTTAAATATTGTAATTAAAGAGCTAGAACTGCTAGAACAAAGAAATAATGTTTGGGCTATCAGTGTACATGGCAACTTTATTTGTAGTGCATCGTGTTCGTGCAATTTGTTCAAGTTTGGCATAAATATGGTTGTCTTTTAGCTAGTAAAATGTTACTGCATATGTGTCAAAATAATGGGTAATCAATTTACTATGCTAGCAATAATTAAGGAATTATGATGTCCCTTTACTTATTACAGATAAAATTGCACTACCGTAGTGTATGCAAAAGCTGTTCAAATATTTTGTATCTAGGGCTTAAACGAACCAAGTGTGTTTCTGTTTTTAGCTTAGACCTAGCATTGTTACTATAACTGTGACCATTGGTCACCCTTAGTTAACTATTCAATTTGAAAATCGTATTGTTCTATTTGTTTACTTTCAAAACCAAACTGGGTGAATAGCGCCATAGTAGGCTTTACTTTTGTGCTTTATTTCAGCTTTTGTTTACTTTTAAGTGACTCCAGAGCAATGTCAAATTTGAAAAGAGGATGTAATTAGCAATTACAATCCTGTACATTTTTAAAGAAAAAATACAACTTATTATACATCTTTCTCTTTAAAGGCTAATTTTTGTTATTTTTGTGCCATTTCACTTTGTCCACAAGGACATAACTAAAAATTATGCTGAATGGTATTATCCAAGCATTCATGATTGACTTTGCTCTTTCTCCAAAGTACCATTATCCCAGATTTGTGCTACTTCTTAATAATTCGTTGTCACTGGGCTAGGATTTTTGTTTATTTTGCAATTGAAACCGTCGTTGAGTGTTCAATAATTTTCTCTTAAGCGTTTTTCCCTTCTTGTGCTGGAAAATCGCTTTGAACACAATTGCAGTTTAACAAAAGTCTTTAACAAGTTTTGGTTGGTATTTAGTTAATGATTTTTATCTTAATCTCAGAATCGTAAAACGTAAAATACAAACGTTCGATACCATTCGAAGAACATTCATTTTTAATGAAGGATTTTACTTTGTAAGTGAAAAAGTTATTGGTAAAAACTGAGCTTTTCTACTTTTGGTATGTCAGTTCCAGCTTACATCTAGATGTCAAGCTTTACAATTTCCACACGCAATTGTGCGCCTACTTCCATTAAATAAACTAACACTTTTGTTTAATATAAAATTCAACACCTAGAACCGTACATGCTGGTCCGATAAATATCGGCGATCATTGCTACATTTAATATGCACAAAAACCTTGTTGTAACTTGATTCAAACTTGTTTCGTCTCAAACTGTAATTCGCCGGCGATCATAAACTTGCATTTTTTCTTTGGAAGCATCACGATGTTTAGTTGTTCACGCTGACTAATTCCAAACATTATTTCGTAATTTTGTCCAATTGCAAAATGATATTTTTTCAGGCGGGTTCTCCTGCCCCTGTGAGTTCTCCAGAGCAAGGAGGTGGCGGAGCTCCAGTGGGAGAACCTGAGCCGATGTCAGAGAAAAGCATCCGGGAGGCGAGATCAGTTATTGATGTCTTTGACGTCCCTTTGGTAGGTTGTTATTATTATCAAAGTGCAAGGACTAAATGTTTTCTTCATTTAGTTGTGGCTAGCATGAATTTTTTGTTTTCACTAAAATTTCGCCAAGATTCTTTATCGTAACATATTTTTTAGCCGATCAACCATCACTTGTGGGGTGGATATTATATAGCGTCTACTACTAAAATGGTGGACTTGGGTTCGATTCCCGGGCGCATGAAAATTGGTATTCTCTACTTTTGCTTGATGTTCAGCATCAAAATCACAGTGTGAAGCCTCAAGCTTGTGTGGTGTACAGCTGGCAGCTTGACGCGAAGACCAAAAGGTCCATTCGCTAGACATCTTGTCAAAGCAAATTGGTACATAGAGACGTAATTGCAATTATGAAGTCCAGTATCGTTCCAGAAACCAACTGGTTGGTATTTCACTGACACATCATTTTCAGGTTTCTGCTGCTTATTCGAAAATGTGGTCGTTCAGAGAAGACGCATTATTGGGTGTTTATAAACTATTATCAAATGTTCCCGAAAATACACCTAAGGAAGAACTCCGAAGTCACGTGAAAGCAGCCGTGTTTCTCGTTCGAAAAGCAATAAAAGGTTAGTTTTACCCGTTCAAACTTCTTCAAAAAGTGATCAAATGTGAACTATTGAGAGTATGGCCGGTTTGGGTTTACGCAATGAGTATTTGAAGAGAAAAGTAGCAGTAGTAATAAATTTTTTTCCCCTGTTGAGTGATTGTCCAATAGGGCGGTTCAAAAAAAGTTTTTTTTCTTGAAAACACGCTATCACCCCCTAAAATCGTGAGGTTGACTGAAAAACACCACAGAAAAAAATTCGGTTCGATTCCTCCAACATCCGCCACGGAAATCGAGTTTTTGTTTTTACTGCAAAATTCGGGGATTCCCCTAATTTAAATAAGTAAATTTCTCAATTTTTGTGCTGTTTTAGACAATTTTCTCGAAATTTTTTAAAGGAAGGTTGTTACCAACGGTTGAGTTAGGTCACCTAATAGTTTGGTGTTACGTCATCAATGACGTCATCAAGTTTAGGGGGAATTCCCCAAGCAATTCTTCACAATTAGAACATTTTTTAAGAAAAATCTGCATTTACTGAACTAAACTCGATTTTTTGTTTTGAAAACATTGTATTTCTTCAATAATTGATAAAAAAAAGTTTTGCTCAGTAGTTTCATACTGCATGTGTTAGTTAATTGAACGTCTTGTCGCAATATGAACAGCAATACAATGAAACAAAGCAGATTTTCAGCAACTTAGAGTTTTCTTTCTAAAATCTAGATACTTCTGCCTTATGCTTTCGACGCAATGCAAGATCATGTTTCGTTGTTCGTTGTCGGTAGTTTGAACGTCTTTATAGTCTTCAAGTGTTTTGACGCCCCTTTCAGCTGTGCCATTTGTCACTTTTATGTTAAATACTAATCGTTCAAGCCTTTGGTATGAATCAGACTTGGACCATTGGCTTTGAGCCCGACGCCGAAACTGGACATCATCGATGGTGAATCAAAACCGCTGGAACAAAAGCACAGAACGTCTTCCCGCCAAATCTGAAATCCGTGTTGTCTCTGTGATGTGGGGCAATACTGGTTTTTGTGGTGCGAGCACTGTGTGCTGATTTTCTCGATAGAGTTGGAACATCCTACGAGCTAAAACTTCTTTTTCTTCACATGCAAGTTGCTTAGAGCACAGAGCAAATAATATCAGTTCTTTGGTCAAATACCATAAATGGCGTGACGGGGCTTCAGCAGCGTTGTGTGCAATATTGCCAAGTTTTGAAGAACTCTAATATTTCAACATTGTTTTGTAAAACTTAAGATCATTGTATGCTGCCTCTGATGCTAAAGGAGACTGAAACCAAAAAGACGAATAAAATATAGCAACAAAGTCTCCAAAACTCTGCAGTTTTTCAAGATTAGTTTCTTCAAGTTGGAGTTGTCCTTGGAGCAATAACATTTTTAGAGAGTAAATACAAGACGACATCCATCTTGCTCGGTGCTGAGCTCCAGGGTGACGAAACGAAAAATTTGAAAATGATTTTTCATTGATGTAAGGATGATTTTTCATCGATGTAAGGCACTTACATCGATGAAAAATCATTTTCAAATTTTTCGTTTCGTCGCCCTGGAGCTCAGCACCGAGCAAGATGGATGTCGTCTTGTATTTACTCTCTAAAAATGTTATTGCTCCAAGGACAACTCCAACTTGAAGAAACTAATCTTGAAAAACTGCAGAGTTTTGGAGACTTTGTTGCTATATTTTATTCGTCTTTTTGGTTTCAGTTTCCTTTAGCATCAGAGGCAGCATACAATGATCTTAAGTTTTACAAAACAATGTTGAAATATTAGAGTTCTTCAAAACTTGGCAATATTGCACACAACGCTGCTGAAGCCCCGTCACGCCATTTATGGTATTTGACCAAAGAACTGATATTATTTGCTCTGTGCTCTAAGCAACTTGCATGTGAAGAAAAAGAAGTTTTAGCTCGTAGGATGTTCCAACTCTATCGAGAAAATCAGCACACAGTGCTCGCACCACAAAAACCAGTATTGCCCCACATCACAGAGACAACACGGATTTCAGATTTGGCGGGAAGACGTTCTGTGCTTTTGTTCCAGCGGTTTTGATTCACCATCGATGATGTCCAGTTTCGGCGTCGGGCTCAAAGCCAATGGTCCAAGTCTGATTCATACCAAAGGCTTGAACGATTAGTATTTAACATAAAAGTGACAAATGGCACAGCTGAAAGGGGCGTCAAAACACTTGAAGACTATAAAGACGTTCAAACTACCGACAACGAACAACGAAACATGATCTTGCATTGCGTCGAAAGCATAAGGCAGAAGTATCTAGATTTTAGAAAGAAAACTCTAAGTTGCTGAAAATCTGCTTTGTTTTATTGTATTGCTGTTCATATTGCGACAAGACGTTCAATTAACTAACACATGCAGTATGAAACTACTGAGCAAAACTTTTTTTTATCAATTATTGAAGAAATACAATGTTTTCAAAACAAAAAATCGAGTTTAGTTCAGTAAATGCAGATTTTTCTTAAAAAATGCTCTAATTGTGAAGAATTGCTTGGGGAATTCCCCCTAAACTTGATGACGTCATTGATGACGTAACACCAAACTATTAGGTGACCTAACTCAACCGTTGGTAACAACCTTCCTTTAAAAAATTTCGAGAAAATTGTCTAAAACAGCACAAAAATTGAGAAATTTACTTATTTAAATTAGGGGAATCCCCGAATTTTGCAGTAAAAACAAAAACTCGATTTCCGTGGCGGATGTTGGAGGAATCGAACCGAATTTTTTTCTGTGGTGTTTTTCAGTCAACCTCACGATTTTAGGGGGTGATAGCGTGTTTTCAAGAAAAAAAACTTTTTTTGAACCGCCCTATTGTCCAACCTAGTGGCAGCGATTTTGGTTTTTGTCGTTGGCCCCATCATGGGTTAAGATACCCTAATTATTGATGCGCACATGGTACAAATATGCTAATTTTTTTTCCTACTTAATTGCGTATCCAAATACGCTCAATTTTAGCAGAGTTTAAATATTTTTTCTAGTAACTAAGTCTTGATTTGCATTTCAGATAAAGTCCACGCTGTATACAACGCTGCTTTAAAACTTCTCGAAATGATCCTGGTTGATTTTATACCGAGACACAAACTGGGTAAAGCAGAGACAACACATGCTGTGAATCATACGTTACCTGCGCTCCTTCAAAAAACGGGAGAAACGGTAAATTTGATGTCGCTATTGTTTTTATGTTTTACGTTTATGCAAATGTTAGCTATGCGCACTGTGCACTTGAGCACTGAGCCGTCGTCCAAAACATATTCTGCTATTTGTAAACACGAAGAGCCTTCGGATAGGCTGTAATTTTTTCGGTATTCCCGTTGATGAAGATGCTTATCCACTCCCTTAACAAGTCCTTAAACATTTTTACACCTCTGCGACGCACTTTTTAGTCCATCATCTTTTTCAGCTGGTTTTGAACTTAAGTTTCCACGTGTATGTAAGCCTCTTAAAAGTTGACATTGTCTCTCCAAATTTAATGAATATTAAGACATATTATTGTTAGCTTTATCATATGTTTGAGACAGAAAAACGGGACAACCGTAGAAAATAAAAATTTTTCTCAAAACAAGTTGCGGAATGTGCGGTGAAGACCAAGATAAAAAAAAGATCTTCAATTCGGGAACCCACAAAATTCCGCGTGTTCGATCAGACTTGTGTATCACATAAGTTTATATATCGCGGGTTTTGAGGTAGAGACCAAAAAAAAGGTCTTCACTTCGGAAATCCATAAATTTCCGCGAGTTTGATCAGCCAAACGTTTCAATACTTCCCAGAGAATTTCGCTATCGTTATGTGGAACATAACTGTTACCGAGCAGGACAAAGGCCTGAAAAACGGGACGTATGGTAAGCCTAATTATAGTATGATCACATGGGAGAGAGTCGGTTAGGGCGTAGATATGCATCAAAAACAAGTATTTTTTCGCATAAAAAACGATTTCTTTGCAGGCTGTGAGATCGCGAACATCTGCTCTCGACTTTATCGTACGCATGAGTGGTTTTACGAGTGTACATCATCACCACTTGGTGCCGCAACAGGCCACTCCTCCTCTTAAACGAGATACCGCCAACCGACTAGCGTTGAGTCGAGTAGAATTACTCAAAAGACTACTTGACAAATACGGTATGTTTTTGGAAAGCTAGTCCCTTTTGTAATAAGAATAAACAGTAGGTGTTGAAAAATCTTGTCTGGGTAAATTCTGCTAATAATGCGAAAAACTTGGACTGAAGTTTGTCGTATTTTACGAAAATTATTGGTCACTAAATATTCATTTTACTTACAGTTATGCCTTTTTATCAGGACCTTTTAGGCGAAATTGTATTTTGATAACCAACGCAATTGCAACCGTTTTAACGCTCTCGAGTTTTTTGAATAACAGTTCTTTGCTTTTTTAATGTTTATCCATTTTATTTTCATAGGTCTTGAGCCTCCAACATTGACCTTAGACCCTGTAATGAAATTCTGTGTGGCTGCCCTGGAACATGCTTCTGGGCCAGTGAGAGAGGAGGCTAGCAAGGTCATTTTCCAAGTCTATCGATTGGCGGGAACACCTGTCAAATCTTACCTACCTGCGGACGATCAAAGAACACGGAAAAATCCTTTATATCGGTATGTTTTGTGCGTGGATTTGGGGTGTTGGGACTTTATAAATTTTATTCCAAGCGTAGTTCCGCTGGCTACGGCATGCTTCACGTGCACTGCTAATCGTTAAAGTGAACAAAGGAGATTGAACTTCTATCTTCAACTTTTTCATGTGTGTTTTGCAGTTCAATATTCAGAGCCTTGGTGTGGCTTTGTCATGTTCCTCCTTTGATATTTTGCTGATGTCGCCAAGGTATCTTTTGTCTTCTATACGCAACCTTCTGCTTCGGCGCTTTAAATATGTTTTGCAATCTTTAAGGTGCTTTTACGGATCAAGTGTTTTTTTACGCAAATATGCGCGCGTAAAATATTGATGAGTTTTCAAAGAACATTTGGACCCGCACAATTTTTTCTCGAGCTGGTTTGACAAAACATGTTTTTGCTCGCGTATTTTTGCTCCAGGTGAAGAGTGTAAAATACGCAGGCATGTGAAAAATACACGTGTTAAGTAGCAGCAATTTAGCTGTCATTTTTCATTCCGCTCAATGTTTCGCCATTTGGTTGCGTAAATATTATCGTTTTATGTAGAAAAAACTTGCGCGACTGCACAATAACCCGCATTTCGAAAAAAGCCGATTTATTTGCATCATTTTTTCTTTTGCTAAGTGATCTGTCATTTTGTAGAAATCTTTTTGATGGCTTCGACAAAATCGACGGCAAACCTACACAGGCCGAGTTAAAAGCGCAAGCACAAGCAGAGGAATTGAGGAAGAAGCGCGAGGTAAATTCAGATATCCATATTAATTCTCTAGAATTATAGTAGGTCTTTTCATGCATTCGGTAAAATGTAGTTTTCTTGAAAAGAAGTTGCAAATTTAATGACCTCGCTAAGAGTTACACTACTTGTCTGTTATGATACTCACTCACAAAAAAATAGCAGCCTAGTATAGCTGCTGTTCCTAGGAATATAAGCTAGCTAGGCTTATCAACTCTAATAATCTGTTGTGACACATTTTAGCAGCTTTTGAACAATCACCAGAGGCGATTCAATTAACTACCAAAAAATGGCTCTCCTGTAGAAGTAATTTACTATTAAATCAATACGAATGTATGCTAGAATTAAGAATTAACATACATTTTTGCTTTAGGTACAAGAATTACAAGCAAAATTAGATGATGTAAGAGCTCTTAACAAAGCCCACGAGGTAATGTTTTTTTTTTTTTTTTATATACCATATGCGAATCAAATTGAGTTTCTTTAGCAATTGTAGCACTCATAGATAGCATACTGTAATGAAATTACTTCCTACTTAGCGTTTGATATCATTAGAACATTGATTTTGCATGTAACTGACTGTAAACCAAGTCTTCATTGCGCCTGGGTATCACAGCTCATCGGAAAAAGTGTGAAGAGCCATTGGCAACAATTTTCGATTGAACCGAAGACCTCCCATTTCTCAGACGGGCATGTTAACCACTCACCTTGCATTGCATTATAATAACAATTAGATGTGTAATTGTAGGCCCAAGTGAGAACACACGAGGCCAAGCAAGCGAAAAAATCAAAGAGAGCGGCTCAAAGTAAACCTCAAGCCCATGCAGAAGAAGTGAGTCCATCCAAAGCTGGGGTGGAGAACGACGATTTGGACAAGTAAGACGATTTTGCTATTTGAAGTACAAATAATATATGAACTGTGTTTTTTGGTAAATGGTGGTGCAAATGGTATATTATCTCAGCCTAGGCAAGACAATAGTCTCGTATTTCAAAATATTCACTTTTTGCCCTACCACTTTAATGCAGTTCGTATAAAAACTTGCTCTTTGTCACTAGCCCAAATAAAATATTCTATTACAAAGTTTCATCCAAGCTTTGTTTTAATAGCTGATATTAGGTCTATGAGTTTAAATTAATCAATTTATTGCAACTTTTAGGATGTGTATTTTCTGTGGTGAAAGGGATGATGCTTTCACAGAGCAGGGTCTCGATCAACATTATTGGAAACAATGCCCCATGCTGATTCGATGTAGCCATTGCAATCAGGTAAAATGCAACTTTGTTTTTGCGAGACTACGTCTTAGTTGTTTTTTTTTCAAGTAAAGGATGGTTCTGTACTTGGTCATTTTTGTAGAAATTTGTGGGGGTCAATTATGTCCTCTTTAATGCTTTGCTTTGGTCGACGTAGTTAAGCATGAACATTGTAGTCTTGTAGGCCCTTTACCAGGAGTTCTATACGGTTGACAGCTTGTTTCGAAAACTGCACGGTTTTGTCGTTTTGTTTCCAATTTGAATTTGATAAACATTGCGATACTAATTTTTTACAATGTACCCTATCGTCGAAGTTGCTTTTTTCGAGACGTAGTTGAAGTGTTCCGTACTTCCGTTATTAGGAATCGATCGCGTATTGCTCGTGTTCCGTTATTAAAAAATCGCTCGCGGAGACATTGTTGACTTTGATACTTAAGCTAATTTTTTGTTTGTTTGACAGGTGGCAGAGGTTGCTAATTACAGTCAACACTTACTGACAGAATGTGAAAATAGAGATGCATTTGAAAAATGTCCAAGGTGTAGTGAAGTCCTCCTCAAAACTGAATTACCGAAACATTTGGCGGACAAACGATGCCCAGGTATGCTTTGGACAGATCTACTTGCCACCTGTCTGTTTTGTGAAGTCTTGTGTTTGAGAGAACTACTTTTTTTTACTAATCCGGCTTAAAAGCGCTCTATTAAATTGCCTAGTATTATGTAATCGAAAGTCGCAGCTTAATTGAAAAATATTGCTTTGCATTCAAATCATAAGCAAGATTTAGAATAGCTGAACAAAAATTTCTGCGAAGTCTGTAGAAGTGTAGAGAATAAATTCCTTGACAATTTGGCTTGGCATGTGGGGCTTGAGCCGACTCAAAAAAAATTTGAAGTCATCCTAAAATTTAAATTCTCTTTTTTCATTACCTTAGCTTTTCTCAATCTGGCCATTAAGACAAAAAACGTTATTATCTGTAATTCTGGTCGTACATTTACCAAATATCAATTACTAATTATTTCTGGTTAACAGTTTTAAAGCCAAGCACTCAAGAGCACTGTCCATTATGTCACCGAAACATTCCACTAGGCGAGGAATCGTGGAGAAATCATTTAATGGGATCGAAGAGAGATGCATGCCCTGACAATCCAAGAAGAATGCCTTCAATTAATAGATGTGAGTTTAAATCTTAACTTTCATACTGTACGTATTTTGAAAATTAGTTTCGGATTAAATTTTGACTGGATTTTCAATGCTTCCCCGATGTACATAACGAAGTGGACAGTCACCCAATGTGTTTCTCAGCGTGCTTCCGCCAACGCTGCTCTTAGTCCAAAAATTAAGTTTCAAAATATTTTTTGCGAAATTCGGCAAAAAATCGTTTTTGTTCAACTGTTTCTTTTAACATAATTTAAAACTGCAAATTTGTGTAAAATTTAGGTGTGCTTTATATAAAATTGATGTTTACTGGATTATGCTGTTTAAGAAGCACCGAATAATTAATTATGTTCTTGTTTTTTTTTAAGTGCGAGCCAAAGCCGAGCAACAAAAAGCACCAGCTAAGAAAATACCAGCCAAAGCTCAACGAAAATAATTTGCAAGAGCTTTTTAGTTACTGTTGTTTGCACTGTAGTTTTAGTACATTTAGTTGTTGCACTGATGAAAAACCCTGGAGCTGCGCAAACCATTGTGTAAAATTTGGTGGCTATTCTTTTCGTTTATTTTTATAGTAGATAACTTTATTTTTGATTCGTTCGAGTGCGTTTTTGTATATTGGAGCAATAAAATCTAAAACTTTCAGCTTTCCATTCACCATAGAGTGAGACTGCCAAGTGCCAAAGCTCTCTAGGTTAAACGCCTGTTAGCAACATTTTTTGCAGCATAAAAATTACCTAAACGCATCTGTAATATTTTGTGATCAATCAGTCTGTGCTTATGATATACAATGTCAGTCGATCAAACATGCTATAACTTTCCAAGAGATCCCATGAAATTTTGGCCTAGCATCTCTCTTGCTGCGTGTCTTTTTTGGTCGTATAAACCAAATCTCGCATCATTGGAGGCACTGGACTTAAAAGTAAAAAGACCCGTTGATCGAGCAGCAGGACATAAAGCACGTAGACTAAATTAGCTTCAGTATTTTGTTAATGACGTTAGATTTTGCGCAATGACAAATAATTTTTTCATCAAAAATTTTGATGTTAAAATAAAACTTAATTAATTCATGTAATAACCAAAAAAAGAAGATGAAGTGATCGAACGAAATGGCGAGGTGTTGTGAAGTGAAATAGTCATACGATACAAAATACAGCCAACTTCATTGGCGGGACAAAAATAAATTATGATAACCGGAGTACAATAATACTGTGACTTAATAAACAGTTTGGGAGTTGCTGTAAGCGCTTTACACATTTTCCTTCATTTATATACAAATAATATTTGATCGTTTTTGATTCCTAACGCAAAACATACGTTTGATAGATTGATGGCATGAATCTTACGGAGCAAAAGAGGAAGATCATTTCATTTTTTTGTCACTTTGAAATGACGGATATTAGAATAGAAACTTGTAGTTTTTTCACAGCGTTTGCACGTTCAAATGAGTTTTGAGTCTATTCGGCGAGTTGAATCCTTTATTCAGCTTTCAATGACCCTTTTTTTTCAATTTTTTTACTAGCAGTAGGAGCTTGATTACCGCTCCTCCTAAATCACTGTATAGTTTAAGCTAAACGTTTGGACAATCAAAAATCATTTTATAAGGTCGTTGCCTGCCCGCCATCTAGAGCCGGAACGAAGTTTGTGCATAATTTTATGGAGCAAAATTTCCTCTTGTGCCCCCCCTCCCCTTCCTGTTTTACTTAATCTGGCGACGGTACTGACCGAAAGACAATGGTAAAAATTTCCTAACAAAAAATGAAGAGTTTTGATGAAACAAGACGCGATCCAGCACAAAACAATTTCAAATATGAAATGCAATTGCAAAGCTTCTTCCTAACTGACATGGTAATCTTTCAGTACACCAGAATTCGCCAAATTTAAATTTATTGCAATTTGCACCCAGCAGTGAAAAGACGACCTTTTCGAGATTATAAATTATGACGTCACATAACATTAATGGTTTATGATTTTTAATTCGAGTTCACAATTTACAACCATCCAAATCTACGTGTGTTTTGATTGGCCAACTAACAGCAATTACTTCAAATTTGCAGAACGTTACATGATAACCTTCCATTCACGTACGTCAAGTAAGAAATGTTGTTACACTCTTTTTGCTTTAAACAACAATTTTATAAAAACACGAGGCTTATTTTAGCTCGAAATTTAATTAAAAAATGCCAGCCTCTCATTAATGAACATTAAGCCAAATTTAAAAAGAAATCAATTTGTTTTACACTATCGTATCGCAAGGGAATAATGAGGCTTAACAATAAGTATAAGCATTGGGCGGTACGTTTCATTATTGCAGCATTAACAATCGACGAAAACTGCTCTCGTTTCAATTAACGTCACTTTATACTCCAATGAAAAAGTGAAGAATAAGAGAGAAAAGTAGTGAAAATTTAAGCACAGCCAGTCTAAACCAAAAATTTACTGGTTTTTACAAAAAAAAAGTGTAGCATATTTATTATTTATTCATTATAATCTATGAATTTTAAAAATGAGCAAAAATGGACCAGGCAACAAGAATAATATATACATGAGAAAAAAGATTACCGCAATCCCACATCGAGCTATAGCGTTAGTTTAAAATTGCCTAACTCACGATCTATAATCTCTGAAAGGTTTAACTTGGTATTGCAAGATAATTTAACGACGATCAGTTTTGCCAATGCCCCTCTTTCCAGTGTTAAGATGTCTCGGTTTGTTCTCGAAAATTCTTCTATCCGCTTCACCGGCTTTGCCCAATCGACTTCTTTTACGTTGGGAATGTTTGGTTAATTTTTGTACATGTTTCACGGCCTAAAACGAGAAAAAAAGAAAATTACCTACTAACTTCAATCGCGCCAAAAGAGAGGAAAATTGCAAATTTTCTACATATGACACACCGTTCGAAGCAAAAAATCAAAGTAACGTGATGTCAGAAGATTCCAGGCCAAATAGAAAATGCAAACTATCTCCATCTAACGCGAAGAACAATCAAGTGTCAAAGCACTGCATTAAATACAGTAGACTTTACCGCTAACTTTATTCCGAAAATCACTACAAGCCTGTAAATTATCACTACAAACCAGTAAATATAACAATCGATATCATCTTCTCCGTGTTTACACAGGCAGAATATAAAAGCCAAGAAAGGGTGTTAAGAAGCGATCGCTTGTAATGTAACCTCAGTGTAAGGTGGAAATAAGCATTGCTGAGGTTTACTAACAAGGTATTCTGCTGCACCTACGGGAAAGAGCAGGGCAATTCCAACCAAAAACTGATTTTTAAGTTTTTGAAGTTTCACCTCTTTTCAGTGATCAAGAACTCTGGACAGAACGATTAACTTTTCTTACGGCTGGTATAAATCAAATCTTCCATTATACTAGCTTTATTACGCTGAAGCGTGTAACGAGTTGGCGGGGCCCATCGCCGCGTCATTGCGCTTGGGCAACACAGCTCATCTCGACGAAATGTCGCAGCAGTGGCAAGCCGTTGGCAACACTGTGCCCGATTTGACCGGCCCGAGATTTACACCTCAGACCTCCCGCTTCAACGACAAACGCGTTACCGCTAAAAACGTAAAAATTCATTAGCCTCACTGGTCTACTTACCGATGCGTCACGGAGTCCACTAACGCTCCTGTCTCTCGAAGGAGTACGAACATTTGACCTTGATTGACTAGTGATATCCATGGACAAGCTACGTTTTCGCTTTCCAAGGAGACTTCGAGTTTTACTACGAGAACGGAAATGACCCTGAAAAAATGCTAGAGTCTCATTTCAATTTCAAAGCCGTTTGAAAACATTTAACTTACAATCCTACAACAAAAATCTGAGGCTAAAACAACCCTAAGTTTATCCACTACACAGTAAGTATAGGATTTGAATGCATTATTCACTTTTTCATCATCACATAATACATTTACTGTAAGTATTCAGCAACTTAGAGCAATTACCTCTTTAACATTAGATAGGTCAACTCCAAGTTCATTCAGAGATTTGACCATATCTCGCGAAGTTTTGTTTTCACTCGCCATACGACCGCCTTTTCTAGCTTTCGATGCCTGTAACATGAAATTGGAATAACAATCGACAGTAACAAACGATGGTGTAAGAAATAATTGTTGAAAGGGCATTCAACCCGAATTTTGAAAAACTGAGGAAAAATTTTTTAAAATATGTTTGCTAACATGACCCCATTGCGATTCTTGCAACTCATCAGGTTAAGAAAGTCTAAGAGAAAAAATTCATGTTTTCCTCTTAGAATCCAAATTTCAGCCATCTTGTTTCAAGTAAATTGTGCAATAAATCAGTTTGTAACTTTTATTTCTAGTCTTGCTAAGTACCGGGCTTCTTGGTACTAGGTGAGTGCAGAAGGCATAGGTAAATAAATTTCTGGAACAACTGCTGCTTGAATTCAGAGAGGTTAGATGCTTTCCTAGAGTGCTTTGTTCGCCAAGAGGTAGCAAAGTATTCGGAATCAAGATAAGGTTTTAGTGCTTTGGGCGTAATAGCCTGTAACTATTGCTTACTATAGATATCCGAAGAAATGATTGCATGTTGAAGTCTAAAGTATCGTAGCTGACTAGATCTCAGACTAAGATTCCAGTTTTTAGTAAGCCGATAAGATTTATGCGATTATTGCGCAATTGGTTTAGGCCTAAAGCTCGGAAGGCCAGTTTGTTTTTCACGTAAATATGCAATTGCAAACTTCAATGCAAAGCATTTTCGTTAGCATTCTTCATATAGGTGTGCTACGGTTACCAGCAAGTATCTACGAAAGCCACTTCATCGACAGCTGCTAGTGTAGTCAGTCATTTGGAACGATTTTGACCCACGTCCGCTCAGTTGGGTAGTGTTCGAAAAATGTTTCTCCTTAGTCTAAAGGGAAAAATAATTGCGAATATCTTACGATTTCTTGGCCGAAGATAATCAAAATTGGTGCAAAAAAATTCTAAAAATTTGTCAAAGTTGTTTCATTATGGTTTCACAATAAAATTTTTTAAACAAAAACGTCCTGAATGCTCTTTTAAGCAAAAGTGATATAATTTTTGGGCTCGGTCTAAGATAAATTGAGCAGGCATAGATACGACATATTTGCAATATATAACCTAACCTTTTCACCACATCCATGTAAAAAATGCAAAAAAAGAATCAGAACCAGAAAATGGATGACAAAAAGTAGGAAAATAAATGGAGCGCATTCATACAGCATGTGCAAAAACTGCCATAAAGATTAAAACAACTGCGAGAAAAATTTTCAAGGATTATTTGAAAACATAGCCTGTGATGCTTTTTTCCGTCGAAAGTTAAATTAACTTGACTCACGGATTTGTTAATCCTAGCTTCTTTCATTCGTATGATTCGCTTTTCTCTTATTTTAGCAGCAAGTTTTCGCAGTTCCTTCATTTCCTCATCTTCAGATTCCTAAAAAACAAAAAGCAAAAAATACCATAACAAACAAGCCGAAACAACACAGTTTTAGAATTGACAATCAAAAACAACATGGCTTTGGGCAGTAGATCAAAGTTACATGGTGCTTTTACTTACTTCTTCCTCTTTGTAAAACCCAGCCTCCTCTCTTAATTCTTCTTCTTTTTCCAGCTCATCAAGTTTAGTGAGAATGTCAGGATCAACGTAATCAGCAATGTTGTGTCCGTACCAAACTTCAGGGATCACATCTTCTTTCTCTTCCGGGTTCTTCAGATCCCACCATTCTAAATCAAACCATTTCCATTGATTGGTTTTCAACTGATTAACGAGGAAAAAGCAATAGATCGCAATAATATGAGTACATTCCGGAAAATGCGACCAGGCTCACTTCTTGCCAAAAACACTGTGGTAGTTGTCAAGTATACCTGGAATTTAAAAGCACTTGAATGCTATAAAACAGGTCTACAGGCAATTTGCAGTCGAGTGTTAATACTGTCGTCCTAGCAACATCCAATCACCGTCGAAACTTGGAAAATCGTCAATGAGTTGGGAGCAACAAAATAATTAGATGTTAAACCAGCCTTCATCTTTGAGCTGACAATACTCCCCTATCACTGCCTACAATACTTGCTTTGCAAATTGAGAATATATTCGTCGTCCATTTCGACTTCCAACTCTCTCTCCGTCTTTCTTCTTCTGGAAACTTCCATGCTTCCGTCTTCGCCAATAAGCGACTCTCCGTCCGTTGCCATGGCAACACGCTTGGTTATAACTTCCTCTGGTATAAAAGCAGGTCTTTCCTAAAGTAGTTTCATTTTAAAAACTAACGTATTTATAGTTAATCTAAGCAAAACCTTGCAACATAGTATTCGTAATAATTTTTGAGACCAATCGTCAACAGAAAAACATGTGCTTTACATTGCTAGGATAGATTAGGAGTGTACACTATACAGTGCTGAACAAAATGTGTAGTTGTGTATGTAAGTTTTCAAACATGCTTGTAGAACAATATCGATTAAAGGATGCAAATCTTCAGCACCACGCGGCAAAACACGTGGTTTTTTCTTGGTCTTCCACCCATTTTCGGTCGAAATCCCGTCGAAGACCTTTTTTTTGTTGTTAGTTTATTTGAGCAAGAGGATGCGAGAACTGGATGTAGATTCCAAAAGGTGCCAAACAACAAAAAGGATTAAGAACCAATGCGTTAGAGTGACGAACATTTTTACATGCGCTTTGTATATTTAGCGTTGTTTAAAAACAAATTTCAAAAATTCAATACCACTTGGTCTCGTTTGACAGGGTTAGCGACACGTAGTCGATTAGTGATGCTTGAAACTTTCCTTCCTCTTAGTTTTGCTTCCACTCGATCCAGCAGTAATTTATCACAAGCAGCTTGACGGAGTTCCATTATCCCTTCCCCAGTCACTACACAGAAAAATAACAGCATCAAGCTAATGTCAAACAACATTAGGAAATACTACAAGCTAAAAATCGCTAGGATGATAAGTGGACACATGTTCATTTCAACGTTACAAGATAGCAGTTGCACGATGAAATATAACTATAGTACCCGATGTGGTACACTAAACGTACTAAAAACCACACCAAATTCTGCGTTTTAGTGATAGCATACATGAGGTACAATTCAAAAACGACTCCGTTAAATTCCAAGCAAAAATTTGGTACCTGTACTAGTCCAGAAAATTTGTACTCCATCTTTTTCAACTTCTTCAATAAGCGCTTTGTTTTCATCCGAAAGTTCATCTTTACTAATAACATCGTTCTTGTTTGCCATTATAAAAAGAGGCTAAAAAACAGATAATTTAAAAAAATCAGTAATTTTACGGGGAAGCAGAGACTAAAACTTAAGAGGGAACACTAATACCACAATCCAAATGCAGTGCTTACGATAATTTACCACTAGAATGTTGGCATCCAAATAGAAGAATTTTTTTCATGGGACTAGTCGTTCTGAAGTAATTTTACGCCACATTTCGAGATGTTTTTGCGAAACAAATATACGATCAAAATGTGTTGAATCACCTGCTTTCTATACGGATCTTAATTTAGGTAAAGTCGAAAGATCATCTTCGCGTTTACCTTATTAGCAAAGAGCGGCTTGATATTATTGAATAGATTTAATTGGGATTCGATTGATTCACCACACTGCTCTGAGATATCCATAACATAAACAATAGCAGCCCGCAAGTGAGCCAATGCTGTTATTGAGAGCATCTCAATCGTGTTTCGGTCTTCTAAAGGTTGATCCAAAATTCCTGGAGTATCAATCACCTGCACAAAAATGTAAAGGTATATCCAACAATAGTTTGTATGACTCAGATTAAAGCGAGCGAAATCGAAACCTGACATACGAGCGCAGGACATAAGGGTGCAGGCATAAGGACGCGGGGACATAAGAGCGTAAAGACAACATTTCATGCTTCGGAAAATAATTATATAATCAAAAAAACGAGCTTGATTAATTTTTACTGAGTATTTTATTTAATAAGTTAAGTTTTGAGCATTTTTCGAATTTAAGTTCGAGTTTTGTTAAAAGGTAAGTTGGGTGTCAAAATTTATTTTTTCAAAAAAAAAAACAAAAAAAAAACGCCGAACAGGTCAGCGATGGTTTTAACAAATGCGCTGTGAAGCAAATGCACTTGTACTGGTAGCAGTCATTATCTAGAGATTAGAGAAATCTATCGTTTTTTTTTTAATTTTTACTTGTAGCAATTTATCTGAAAAATTGACCGATTTCGTTTCTTTAATTTTACGTAATTATTTTCCAAAGCACGAAAGTGTCAGCGCTGATTGCAGAGTTACGTCTCTGCGCCCGTAGGTCTGTGCTCTATGTCCTGCGTCCTTATGTCGTAGATCATGCAAAAGCAACTGACTTCCACAAAATGACCACGAACAAACTGACTGCGAACCAAAAATGACTGCCAACATTAACGTTAGAGTAAGTTGGCGGTCAGTTTGTTCGCGGTCATTTTGCAGTTGTCAATTGCCGTTGACTAGATTACAGTAGTAGTTTTGCAGTTAGTTGTTTGAACACACTTACTCAATCTTGAAATATCTGTAGATCATGAAGACTATTTCCAACTAGCGTTCCGGAAGCTTAGATAAAAATACTATACCTGCCATCTGAGATAGCGATAGTCCATGTGTCCCACAAAAAGAGATTTGGTAGTAAAAGCATACGGTTGAACATCTACATCTGCTCGAGTTACCTGAAAACACAAGATTGAGTTTTTGTTTTCAGGCTTGATATTGCTGAGATGAGTATTGCCAATTGAGAGCAAAATATCTCAACAAATTTAGCGTGGAAAAATACTCTTTAAATTTGATTATATAAGCAATTTCCTTTTGAGTAAAAATATAAAGCACACCATGCAAGGTAGACAAAATGACTAAAATTGGTAGAGTTTGAATGAAATACAATTACCTTATTCAAGAAGCTTGATTTCCCAACATTAGGAAACCCACTGATAATCAGAGTTCGTGTGTTGGGATCAATGCTGGGCAGCCTTGATATGTGTTGACGAACCTTCAAGAAAATGTTGCGATCAATGCGTCTCTTCGATAAGCTTTCAATTTACAGTGACAATCAAATCACACTACAGTACTTATGTAACAGATCTGATACACTCAATAAATGAATTGTTGTGTACTTCCACAATATGATAAACATGTCTAAATGCTGCATGCTAGCACCATTGTTAAAAAGGGGAGAGATAACAGAAAATGGAAATTAAGCAATGGATAACATTAAGCAAATAACCAGCTTTAACCTACAAATACAACAAACCAAAATTGGCATGAAAAAAGACTTACATGAGACCAATGATTATTACTTGAAATAATTGATCATTATCTTACAACAGTAGCAGCATAGGTAGCAGTACAGCTAATCAAAAGCAGTTATAACAACATATTCTCCACAAATTCAATTTATTATCTGTATAAGCACAATATTGAACAATTGCCAGCTTCACACCTCTTCCAAGTATTCGAGAGTTTGTTTTTGTTTCTTCATGATGGTGCACATTCTACCAAGTGCAGCTTTTTTTAACATCTTACAGCGATACAAAGAATCTCCGTATTTCATCAATCGTTGATAATCACGACCCACACTATGACAAAAATATAATTAATAAAACACTAAGCATCTCCTATACTAGCAGTAATTTAATGACATTACAGTCAAAATAAATTGACACAATCTGCATTCAATGTTAAGTTTTTTAATGTTGAAATTTTATAAGAATTGATACTAAACTTCAAACAGTTGCATAAAATGAACTACCGTAAATAACAATAATATTAAATCATACTTGTCAATTAGATGCTTTGCAGTGTTGATTTGTCCCAAAGCTAATTTGTAGTGATCTTTATCATACAAAATGTTCATCAAATCAGCATAGAAAGGATGGACATCCTAAAATAACATTGATTGTCAAGTCACAACCTCATTAATAAATTTTGATAGTAATATTTACACTAGAACCGGTAGTTGGTCGAGCGGTAACATGTTTGTCTCAGGAGCGAGAGGTCTTAGGTTCAAATTTTGAGCCAATTAAATCGAATACAGTGTTGCCAACAACTCACCACCATTGTGATATTTCTTCAAAAGAAGCTGTGTTGCTCGGGTGTGACGACACGGAGATGAGCACTGCCAACTCGCTACATGCTTCGGCATAATACAACAAGTATAATGAAAGACTTGAAATATTTACACAAGAAAAAGCTAAATTAGCCAGATTACATCACTAAAGTACTTAGAAATATACCAGTCATATACTCGTAAGTCATGCATTTTTAATCATGTCACAGTTACTTACTTACCTCGCACGATGGTAAGTATCATTTGCTATCACTTAAGGTTTTAATGTTCAAATTAAATGACTAAAAATCAAACCTTCATTTTACTCGCTATCGTAATCATAAAATAAACAAAGTTGCTGATGTTACATAACATAACATCCATAAAGAAAGTACATGGGCAAAGAGTAGGTGCTATGTCACCCTTATTAAATTTTTCAAATTAATGTTAAAGAGTTGGATTAGGATTAAGGTAGAACTTGGGTTAGATTTAGGGTTGGGTTAAGACAGAAGACATAATTTTTTTTTATTATTATGTGACATAACAGCAGCCTTTGTCTAAAATAAAACATATTCAATGAGAAAATGTCAAAAACTAAGACAGTACCTTTTTAAATAATATGAAAATAATAACAAACAGACCTCAAAAATGTATCTTTGCCTTTAGTTCTATTGCAGTGTTCCAACTAAGCCAATTTTTGTCAGAAAATCAGCGATTTGTCACCTCAAGGGCAAATAATTTTTGGCAATATGATGAACATGCTTTAGAAAAGATGACAAATTGTGGAAATATGACTTTTAGTATACTTTAATGCTGGACTGGTGCAAAATTTAAGTTACCGTACATAAATGTATTTTCACAGCTTAGGGCACTTTTATTTTGAGAAAATTTGGGCAGTCACCAGTTAGCCAAAAAGTTAGAAGAAACACTGCAGTACAGTCTGACAGTATAACGTGCATTGCAAAATTCTTTAAGGGAGTGACTATTTTACCAAAAAATACTAAATTACAGAGAATACAATGAAAATGAAGAATATTCATCTGCACATTTTTTAATTAGGGTAAGATTGGGTAATTCCGAACAAAAATCTGCTATTTTCGTTCTGTCTGCTTTCTTCTTCAATCAACTCCAAATCTATTGCTTTCATTTGTGGATTTCAATAATGAACTTTAGTATTTTCACACTGGTTGGAAAAAAATATTTTAGGAATGGATGAAAAAACCGGTCTGAACGGACATGTCCAGAATTACTGTTTCAATTGTAATTCCAGACATGTCCGTATAAAGGCAAAAGTGCAAATTTGATACTCTTTGATAGCATATTTATAAACATTATAAACTGGAATAATATGCTAAGAGGCATAATTAAGTACTTTTTTGGAAATTTTAATGCATTCCGCAGGACATTTGCGCCAGCCTAGCACCAATTTAGTTCTTGCGCCATGACGATTAAAATAGATAAACCTACGCCATGTTGATCAAAATTTCCCTTTTAACACCTTCATTGTGGTTGAACTTCAAATAAAGATCTTTATTCTGCAATATGCACTTGAATTAGCAGCTGTTTTCAGTAAACAACCACTCCTAAATTATTGTCAAATCGGGGATTTGGTTTGTTTTGCACCACACCAATGCCAGATTTATGAATTTATCTGCGATTTTCTGCCGCGGATTGCGGATTTATCGAGTGCAGCTTGTCACTTTTTAATGCATAGGCCCAGTCTTCCCTATAAGCGCAAAAAAGTGCAAAATTTTTTCCGTCATTTTTGCACTGAAATTTTGCAAATTCCAGCGTTTTTTCTCCCGCCAAAAACCGGCGTTTTTGTTTCCTGCCAAAAACCGTAGACAGCTGCAGTTCACGGCACCTCACTCTGGTATGTCGCACAAATCGCGGAGAAAAGTTGCAGAACTCAGTTGAAGGACCTTTTTTGAGATCAACATAAAATCAGAGAAAAAGATGCCTCCATTGGCGCAATGACCTTTTTTTTTTTTTTTTTTGGAGATCACATTGAAACCGGACAAAAATGATGAGAAAATTTTCGGCATTTTCACATTGAGTTTAGAACGATCGCACTATTTCCGGCATTTTCGCAGGAGGTCAAAACTTAGAGGGAACACTGCATAGGCCTTTTTGTACGTACAGCAATTTAGGCTTTTTTATTTTTTATCCCCAAGCTATCTTTTAAATTGTTTTTTTCTTTTACAATCATTTTGACTCGCTAACTCATAGTCTTACGGATTTTTCTAAGTTAGATTTGGACACAGCGTAGATATGGATTTAACTTTTGGCAAAAAAATTGGAGTTATAAATGACTAAACCTACCAAGAATCTGGTTTGCTCAGAAAACAGGGTTTGAGAGCATGTTTGAGTCCAATATAGGACAAATCAATATCTAACCTAATCTGCAAATGAAAGCAGAGAGCAACTACGCAGAATAGTTTTGTTGCACATAAAATGAACAGGCAATTATTTAATTACTGAAATGATAATCTACATTGATATAGGTAATACAAAAACGCACTACTTGCAATTTTACTTTCATATCCGGAATTACCCTTGGCTGTCCGGAATTTTCCCTGTCCGAAATTACCCGATCTTACCCTACCATTTTAAGGGTCAAGAAGTAAGGGTTTAGGTTAGATTTGTGATTAGTTTCAGAGATAGAATTTTAAGTTTAAAAAAGTATTTTTCTTGCTTTCTTCAATCAATTTGAAGTTCATTGAAAATCAAAGATAAATCAAATGACTGTTTAATTAATAATTTTTCAAAAAAGTTAAACTCAAAATAACTTACTTCCAATTTGGGAAACTCAGATATAATTGTTGCAAGTCGATCATGATAATTTTGCTGTGTAAATTTCACCTTTCTCACATAAAATGAACGAATCCTGCTAATTGCATAACTTCTGTGAACAACTGTTGGAGTTTTTCGTTGAGTTTTTGATAAAGTTATATCAATGAAGTCCTAAAAAGTATAGTATCAAATTAAAATAATCAGTAATGTGCTGGCATTTCAAATTAAATATCTTGTAAAGCATTTAAAAATTTCATAATTATAACTCATATCCAACAATTTAATCACCTTAATAAATTTAAAATTTGATCCAACAAAGCTGTTTATTTGATCCAACAAATTTGATCCAACAAAGCAAAACAATACAGTAGCAGTTTCTAAATATGTACAACCCAAAGTAAATACCGGTAATCACTGAAACCAAAGGTTTACCGTACATAGATTCATTTATATGTGAAACCATAAGCAATTAAGTTCAAATGTAATAGGCCTAGTCTGTACTCACTCACCTTTGCTGTTGGGACTACAGCAATCTTTTTGAAATTGTAAACTGACATAGCCTAATTTACCCTCCTAAATTTTTAGGCCTAGTGTAAGCCAAATCAGTATATGACAGATGATTCCTACAATAAAATATTGGTATCACAATTACAGATCAGTGTTCTCTCCACAATTTTTTTTATGATAATAAGGGCTTGAGCCAGAAAAATCAGTGAAAACCGAAAATGGTAGCCTACGGTACGCTATGTACTAATATGGCTTAAGACTTAATTAAACACTTATTCATCTAGGCCTATACATCTGCTTCAATTACCGTAGCTCAGTTACAGGTTAATACCACTACAGGCTAACACATAAGCGAAAACAACTGCTTAATTGCAATTTCCAAATAACTAGGCCTACTGTTCAGTGTTCACGTCAGAGGTAGCTGGATCCACATTTCAAAAAATCTGGAACCGTTCAGGATCCAACAAGAAAAGATCTGGATCCGCATCTGCTAATGAAACTGGATCCGAATCCGACTGTATGCAACTACACTTTATACGGTACCGGTACCTGCAGGTACAGTAATATGGCAAATAAGGCCCACCTCAGACCTAACACACTTTGAGATATCTGCAAAAACCTACACTTGCCCGTTTTGGATGAAACTTTGCATGAGTGAGAGTAGCTTAGGTCCACAGTAACCTTATATCAAAGAAAGTGGCTAAGTATTTTGCCTCTAGAGGCAAAATAGTGTTTTTCCTCTGTTTAGGTTAGGGTTTGGATTGGGATTAGGGTTAGAGTTTGGATTTGGACTACCATATTTTGGCACTTGCGGCAAAATAGGCGCTAGGACTATTTTGCCTCCAAATGGCAAAATAACATGGGGCAAAGCCATAATATCACAGTTTAGCGTGATTTCACTTTAAAAAAAATTTTTTTTTGGCCTTACTACCTGTAGGCCAGCATACGCTGTTAATTTGTACCGGTAATAATAGTAATAAGGCCCACCACTGCAAAGCTCAGAGCAACCATATAATAAAGCAAACGTTAATGCATATGATCTAACTTGTATTGTGTCAAGTATTAGTTGAAAAAATGATGAAGAAGCTCAAAAAGTTCTAAACAAATCTCCATAAAGTCGTTTAACCTAAATTTAAAACGAGTATTTTGTCGCTAAATTAGAGGGTGGCAATTAACAGATAAAGACCCCCTAAAATTCTGTAAAGCTGAAGTCACTAAACTATGCTCAAATTTTGGAAGCCAGATGATGTCAATTACACAGTTTTATAACAATTTATAAAAAACACTCGAGCGTTAATGAAGCAAACAACTGTTGTATATCATAGTGTGACAAAATCTGAAATGGCTAAACAATCTTGATTGGGCCTCATTAGTTGCAAAGCCTAGGTTACGTCACCCAAATCATAAAACTAACGTTAAATTTTTCACTAGCATTTAAATTTGTTTAAACGATATATAAAGAAATATTTTACTGCCTCGTCCGAAAAAATTGTCCATTGACAAACTTAAGCCCTCAATTTTTGAACATGGGTAAATCACACTTTTACATTAACATGGGTAATAAACACTTGTACATTAGCATGTCAAAAATTGACTTGGAAATTTCAATTCGCTCTAGCGATGACGTTTTTGCACGGATTAATCTCAATTTTACCGGTCGGATTTATTTTAAACATGTTTTACCTTAATAGAAAAAAAAAAAAGAAAAAGGTCCGGTTGACTTCGGAGATCTGGGCAGTGGGCCTTATTACCTGCTGGGCTTTATTACCTTCAGGTATCTTACATTTTCATGAATATTTTGACTAACATCAACAATGAGTTTGAAAGTAATCAGCAAAATCAGATCCGAATCAGATTCGGTCCCACAAAAAACACAGTAAGATCCGGATCCGATTCGGATACGCTGCCACCTCTGGTTCACGTGTTTAAATTTGTTCAACAGCACAGCCTCTTTAAAGTTCGCGTGTTTTGTCGGATTTATCCGGTGCGCGTCAGTCAGTAACATGAAATCTTACGCCAAATTGGTGCAAAAAACGCAAATTTAACTCTGCTACCACGCAAAAAGCACTCAACAACTTAAATTGCACCGTGGACGGCAGAGGTGAAGTCCTCGACGGCACATTTTGAAGTACTTGACTTGGCCTTGGCCTGAAAGTCTGCAAGTACTCGAAAATGTCCTGTCCTCGGCCCAGTAGCGTAGCCAGGGGGGGGGCGGGGGGGCTCGAGCCCCCCCCATTGGCTTGTGAAGGATGCAAAATCGCATGTTTTTTGTGCTTTTGAGGCCGATTTTGTGTGAAAAATGGAAAATAGCCCCCCCCCCATACGAAAAGAGCCCCCCCTCATACGTTTGAACTTGCTGAAATTGGGAGAAAAATCGCCGTGAATTTTGGCGTAGACCTTTTTTTTTTTGGAGATCACCTAATTTTGGGCGGAAAAAACGTCTGAATTTTGGATTTCGGCCGAAAAATCACTCTGAATTTTGGCGAAGACCTTTTTTTTTTTTTTTTTTTTTTTTTTGTTGGAGATCACCTAATTTTGGGCGGAAAAAACGTCTGAATTTTGGATTTCGGCCGAAAAATCGCTCTGAATTTAGACCTTTTTTTTTTTTTTTTTTTTTTTGGAGATCACCTAATTTTGGGCGGAAAAAACGTCTGAATTTTGGATTTCGGCCGAAAAATCGCTCTGAATTTTGGCGAAGACCTTTTTTTTTTTTTTTTTTTTTTTTTTTTGGAGATCACCTAATTTTGGGCGGAAAAAACGTCTGAATTTTGGATTTCGGCCGAAAAATCGCTCTGAATTTTGGCGAAGACCTTTTTTTTTTTTTTTTTTTTTTTTTGGAGATCACCTAATTTTGGGCGGAAAAAACCTTTGAAATTCCAATCTGTCCGAGACATTTCGTCTCAAATTTCGGACAAACCGTCTGAAACTGATTCAAGGTCAATGAAAATTCGAGTCAAGGTCGTTTGCACACTTCTCACTCTTTCAAAATAGCCCCCCCCTTTTCCAAATCCTGGCTACGCGCCTGCCTCGGCCGTAGGACAGCATTATTTTTTGTTTGGCTAAAAAAGAAAATAACCAAACAAAAGACAACATAAAATTCTAGTCCGTCAATTCTTTTCCTTTCCTTATTTCAAAAATAATACAATGTGATAGTCCACAATGCCAAGTTAAAATGTCATACTGAAACTTATTTATTTAAATAGCGTTGTGTGAAAGCTCTAATCGGAGAATGAGGATTAAAAAGCCTAAAAGAAAATTGTAGTTTTTGTTTCTGCTAATACTTTCGGCGCAGACGGTATAAACCGCAAAGCACTACAGCCATCCAGAGCCATAACAAGGAATCCGGGGTCCGGACAAACAATATGGAGTTGCTAATGCTTAAACATGACCGAGCCTATTCTACGTGTGAATCTAGAAGAAAGTATCAGAGGTGGAGTCGAGGACATAAGGCTCTAGGCCAAGGCTAAGGACAGCCCTTCCGAGGACAGACCCTCTCGTGGCCAAGAACAGGAATGCTCGAGACCAAAGACACAACGCGGAAGTGATCTCAAAAACAGGTCTTCTCTCCAAAATTCGTAAATTTTTCGGAAAATTCAGGCGTTCTCAAAAAAAAGTCTTCGCTCCAAAATTTCGTAAACTTTCCGGAAAATATGCGTTCTCCCGAAAAAAAATGTCTTCAAAAATTTTTTTGCAAGCTCTTTGGCGTTCTTCGTGACAAAACAAAATTGGTCATGACCTTGGCCCATTTTCAACTAGTCAAAAAATAGTGCTGTCCTCGAGCCGAGGACAGGGCATTTACGAGGACTTGCAGGCTTCGAAGCCAAGGCCATGAACTTGACCTTTGAGGTCAATGCCAAGGACTTCAAATGGTGTCCTCGAGGCCAAGGACGTCCTTAGGGACTCCATTTCTGGAAAATATGAGTGCGATCAACTGATCATAGACGCTTTATTAGTAGACTGGAAACTGACAGTTTTGTCTTTTTTTTTTTTTCTTCTTGTTCATTTTTTTAGAATATGCTGATTTGTCCAATCAGCGTGCCTTTTTTCTTCTCGGTTCACTCGCGTTAAGATAAGAATATGCCCAATCAAATTAGTCGAATACGCGTGACCGCAAAAAACTTCGCAACAAGAGCAAACTTTTTTTCTTCCATTTTCTTCTCCTTTTCTCCGCGCGTCTGTTTCTAGTTTACTAAATAAAGAGTCTATGGTAAGATAATAAAATGTAGCCCAATACAGTTTTACCAGGGATGGTATATTGATATTACACTGCAGTCAGAGATGGGCAAGATCACCACCTTTTATTGATGTTGAAGATCAAGATCAGATAACCCAAAAAATGTGATCTTGAAGATCAAGATCGTGCCCATGTCTGACTGCAGTAAATATGTTCTGAAAATACGTGAGCGCGAAGAATTTTTTTGATAAGAAAGAAGTACTCTAATCACCGGCAAAGCGTCTAGATGGCAAAGCCACACCCACTGTACAATTTGAGTGTTGGAAATCGCCGCTAGGACTATCAAAGAACAAGCCATTGGATCACAAAAATTGCTGCATGAAGAATTATTAAGAAATTAAATATGAACTTAAATGTAGCTACAGTATAATAATTGTTCGAATGCCTGGAGAGATGCGCGCTGCACATAATAATTTTTTTACACTACGTCAGTAAAAGATGAAGAGGCGAAGCTTCCGCGAAAAATTTGGGAATTTTTAGAAAAAATTAATGGTTTATTATTTTTTCGTTTCTGCGATTGTGGACTCTGTCCGAGCAAATGTCTCCAATGTTTTCCTTCTTAATACGACCCAGCACGCTTTTTTTTGAAACTAGATACCTTACGTTAAACTTTTTTGACAACTGTGAGGTAGCACTTCCTCACAAATCTGATTTCCCATTAGGGTAGTGTTTTATCAGCATCTGTATTCACACTTAGTCTATCTTGACTGCCCATCCGAACCTTGAAACCACCCACGAGAAATATTTCTGCACTTGCCATCGAACCCTCTTCTCAGATTACTTTGATCAAAGTCTGCGGAAATTGTAGGAAAACTGTTTTTTTAACTTACATTTACGGCATTAACATTTGCGATCATTTAATGATAGGCATTAGAAGTGAGAAAGACATCGCATACAATAAAACGTAAAGAAAAGATTGGCGTAAAATTAGAGTTCGGAAATTGTGGAAAAACTACAGTAGTTTTTCTAACTCACATTTACGGTATTTTCTTTTCAAATTGCTTTGGAACTTTAAAAGTTTAATGGTTTGATCATCTTTGAAGTCACAAAAATTTCTATTTTTTCCGAAAAAAAAAAATCAATAATATTATTCAACATTTTGCATGAGAACTTTGTCCTCGCCCAGAACCTCGTGTTTTTTTAATGCCAAAAACTTGAGTTTACAAATATACCCTGTCCGGCAGGGGTTCTAAACTTTTGGTGTTATGGAGGCCTTGAAGAGGTTGACCATTATTTACAGAGCAAAACAATAAATTGCTAAAATGACAACAAAAAAGTAAACGAATAGCTTGCGGAGCCCCTAGGTTTCTCTAGCGGAGCCTTCGGGCTCCGGACGGAGCACTTTGAGAATCTATGCAGTACGGTAACTCAATTGATTTTAAAAGCATAAATCTACTGCACTTGCAATCCTTTTTAGATAATAATGTTTAAGAAATTCCGTAAAAAGAGATCGTTTAACCAAACAGTAGGTTATGGTTACGTTGTTTGGCGTTTAGGAAACTATAGAAAAAGTGGGAATCCACAATCAGTGGACGTTCGCAAAGGGGCCCTAAATCAGAAAATTAACCATTAAAATTGACCTTTTCTACGTTTATAATTTCGCTGTATTCCCCTTCATGGGATATGACTTTGTATCATTGCCACATACCGCTATGGTACGTAATCAACATCAGCTGCTAACATATAAAACTTCAAAATGGCGTTCATTATTATTTTAAAGAACTACTATTTTCGAATTATCATCAAAAATTTACCAAAATGCAATATCTTAAACACTTTTGCGTTTCAAAATTATGGAAAACTTGCTAACCAAAATTTAGAAAAATTGTGTCCTTGGTCCCTGGCCTAGGTCTCGACCATTCTTGTCCTTGGCCTCGAAAGGGTCTGCCCACGAAAAATCGGTCCTTGGCCTTGGCCTCACATTTTTGTTAGTCCTTGGCCTCGAACGTTGTGTCCTCGACTTACCTTTGGTGGATGGTGAGGATACTTCCGATATCTACAATCCTGAGATTTGAAAATGTTTTTGGAGGTCAAATTACACCGGAAGAAAACAAGCAGGGTTTTGGCAGCAGCTTTGATCCTTTTAATCGGCGAGTTTGAACTTTACAACCTAGTACACTCTTCGCTGAAGCAGTTCGTTGATTAGTTGAAGCAAAATATTACTGTACCACGGAATTTTCGGATTTTCACACTCATTTTGTAATCAAAGCTAGAGGGTGTTTTTAACGGCCAACGACTGTGCCTCCTTCGGCTAAACCAGCCCCAATTTAACTGATAATTTGTTTGATGTTAGTTTTCAGTGTTTATGCAACGTACTCAGTACTCTGGCCTTGTCGAAGTGTTTGTTTGACAATATTAGAGAGCAATGTTGGTGGTAATGACCGTACGTACAGTATTGAAAGAGCCATTTGAAAAAGCTGCCCCCCCCTTGCCCTTCCAACGTTCAGGCACCCCTGGATAAGACCTATAACGATGATAATTTTTTTTCTTGGTAGCTTGGTACAAGCAGCAAATTTAGTGAGCAAGAATTCGAAGAAATCCACAGGAACATTGGATTACTGAAAACTCTTTAGTAAGTGCGGATTCCTCCAAGCACGAAATAGTCATTGCAATGAAAAGTGCGTGGATCGTCAAACAGTTAACATCTGGCGCTGCCCGGTGACCAGAGGATAAAAATGCACTACATGTAGGCCTACAAAAACATTTACGACACCAACGGTATCTCCAAAAAAATTGTTCAATAATTCAGAATTTGCTCAAATTAATTTCTCTATGTACGTCTCGATTATCTTATTGTTTCATGCTGTAGTGCTCCTGTACGAATTTTGACTTGCACGCTGTATTTTTGTACAATTTTCCGCATTTTTTCTTAACTATTTGGCATGTTCATCGCCATTCGGCAGTTCGAACTATCTTACACCCATAATTGCAAATACCCTGCTTCGCTGACCTTCCGAACCCTTTTTCTTTCTTTGGTTGAAGAGATTTTTTACGACATGCGGCAATAAAATACAAAAGTCAACCACCAAAGACTGTGCCAATTCATTCATTAAAAACTCGACCACTTTTTTTATTCCTCGATTTTCCGCTTATCTTGGGGCACTCCTAGTCCTCGTACCTCCATCAATATTTGAAGCAATTCATTCTTATCTAAATTACGACGTCGTCATTACAGCGCAGCGTTATTATTACAAAAGAATATTGTACGACATTATCTTATTGAAACAATTGCAATACCGATATATTCAGTACTTAAATTGTAAAATTTTGCATGGGGGGACGCTTTTGCAGCCTTGACCAAACGCACTCGGAATGCGAAAACACTTCCGTAATTTATGTAATTCCGTCCCTGAAATCAAGTGAAGAAAAAAAAAGGTCTTCGCCGGAAAATTAAGAGTTTTTGTCCCCGAAATCAAGCGAAGCCAAAAAAATAAGGTCTTTACCGTAATTTGGGACTATATATTATGCTAGAATTTGCGGGATTTACTCGTGCTGACAGGCCTTTTTTCGTCTGATCATCCGGCGCTCAAATCTCGATGGGAGGACGCTAAAATCTCGATGGGGGGACACCAAATCTCGATGGGGGGACGCGTCCCCCCTACGATTTAAGTACTGGGTATATTACCTTAATTTTACAATGCTTTCTTGTACAAAAAGCCAATACGTTCGCCAAAAAAAATCAATAATATTGGATCGCATTAGCACATTCACTGCTCAATGGAGTGGTGCAACCAGTGGGAGGGCAAAAGGGCTTCAGCCCTCTTCCTCTTAGCCAAGTTACTGAGAAAATTTAACCCCAAAATACAAGCATTTAAAATGTATTCTATTTGCCTGTAAGTAAAGAGAGGGTTCAAGGAGCTGGGAAAATAAATTTTTCAACTGGCTTCCTAAATCTTGGCAATTTAGTTCTTTCAAATAGCTTCAAGAACGTGTGAAATGCGATCAAAATGGCGTTAAAATAGATATTTTCTTCCGAAAAATCACAAAAATCGCCCAGCGGCTGGGGGCAAAGACCCTAAGCCCTGGTTTTTGATACGTTTAAGTTGCACCAGTTTGCTGCTCAGCATGCCGCCCAGTGGAGACGGAATCGAAAATTTTGAACTTTTGATTCAAGCCCCCTCTCAGTAACCAGGATTTTGCTAAAGGGAGGAGGGCTCGAACGATAAGTTAAAATGTTTTTGTTCCAAAAATGTCTCATATTAAAAGATGTGCTGAGCAAGCAAGTGCAATTCAGCCGCAGGAGGCCATTAAAAGGGCCTGGGGGCAAAGTCTACGGGTATAGGCAGTGGCGGATCCAGAAAATTTTGGTGGGGGGGATTTGAAGCACAAAATCTCAAAAATTCGGATGTCTTCACCAAAATTGAGAGTGATTTTTCGGCCAAAATCGGAAGTTCAAACGTTTTTTTCGCCCAAATTCAGGTGGTGTCCAAAAAAAAAAAAAAAAAGGTCTTCACCAAAATTGAGAGTGATTTTTCGGCCGGAATCGGAAATTCAATCGTTTTTTTCGCCCAAATTCAGGTGGTCTCCAAAAAAAAAAAAGGTCTTCACCAAAATTGAGACTGATTTTTCGCCGGATTCGTTACGTTTAGGTCGGTGGGGGGGGATGCATCCCGAAATGGAGCCGAATTATTCGAAATAGAGGCTGATTTTTTGGCCAAAATCGTTACTTTTAGGCTGGTGGGGGGGATGCATCCCCCCCATCCCCCCCTAAATCCGCCACTGGGTATAGGACAAATTTTGTGATTTTTCGGACAAATATAGCCATTTTAACTCTACTTGGATTACATTTCGCACATTTTTAGAGCTACTTAAAAGAACTAAATTAGTAAAATCAGAGGTTATTTGCTGGAATTAAATTGCCCAGTCCCTTTATGATTAAAGGTCATGATTGTTTACAATTGCATTGTATATATTGGCTTGTGTTCGTCAATACTTTTTCATGCCGAGGCTGGCATGGTTCTTTTGTTTTAAAATTTGAGCAAAAATGAGCATCGTTTTTATAAAATTGCTCTCATAAAAAAAGAAAGAGTAATGACAATATCCTTACAGGTTGAAGTTAGCTGCCTTGCTATGAGCTATTTTTCGGACTCAATAGACTCCAGTAACTGCACGTTGCTGATTGTATTGCCATTTTTGAAGCATTAAAACTTCGAAAGTATGAAACACAAACCATCAAACCTTCATTAACCAATCAGCAAGGTTTGCAAAAAATATTTTAAGGTTTTGTTTGGTTAAAAACATACTTACAGTGTTGGTAACTTTGCTTTAATACAGTATATCGATTCTAAAACCTAAAAAGTGCTAACTTTTATAAAAATGCAGACTACAAGAGATGCGGTCATAATAAAATTCTCATTGTACGTATGATATGAGAAACCGGATTTGGCCTGCATAAACGAAGCGCAGGAAACTATTTAGCAATAGCGAATGATTTTGTTTTTTTAGCAGAAAAAATTTCAATTTCACATGCATATTGGCTTCCGATAGCTTTCTGAAGTTCAAAGCTAAATTCAATATTTTGTAGTTCATATTCGAATAGCATATAGCGTGATAATGTTCGTATAAGGTCAGGCAAAAAAAAAGATCTTTGTTGCGAACGCTGCATGGGAAGATAATGAGCAATGTTTTGTGCATTCCAGAATTACCAAAAGTGCAAATCTTCAGCCTGCAGTAGAATTAAAATCTGTCTTGAGTTGAAAATTAGTTAGCAATTTACAAACTGATTAAAAACAGCTCAGCATTATTTTGTCAAAGTTATAAGTTTTAAGTCAGTTCTTTAATAAAGAGAAGACAAAAATGTCATCCTCCAACCCGAGTTAAACTTCAAAATTTAAACTTTTTGAACACTATTACTCACCAAATAGTCGTAACAAAATGAGCAGCTGAAATGAAATATAGCATAAGCAATGGTGAAGGAGTTTGCGCGTGGACTCTTTCGGTTTTTATAGTGGCGCAAACGGTGGGGTTAAACCCCATCCTTTAGCCAAAAGTCACTTAAAACATTCATTTCGATTAGGCAAGCTTTAAGAAGCATGTTTTGGACTTGACTGAGGTAAGCGGTTAAAGCCTTTTTGTTTTGATCATTTAAGTTTTTTGAATGGTTCTAAAACCTATAAAATTATTTCCTTCCAAATGTCGTTAAAAATAACAGTTTTTTGTTTTTTCTAATTCAAAAAAATCTTAAAAATTCTCTAGCAACTGTGATGTACCGAGACACCGAGCTTTACTCAATTGAGCAGTTACGTGATACATTTTTGTGCATTAAAATTTTTATTTTGGTGCAATCCCTCCCTAAGCGAAATCTTGGTTGTGCTTATGACTAGGAAACTTAAAATTTTGGGGTAGAACGTTAAACTATACTGTGTTGTGAGAGCAAAGCTTTAAGACAAACGCTAATTCTTTTTCTTGTTGAGGGGGCACGATCCATCCTGAAATTTGAATGCTGATCATACGCACTTAGAATATAAAGACGAAGGATAATTAGTTCTTTTCTGCAGTCAATATTTCATTTATTGTTGATGGAGATAGTTCATCTTGGTTTTGTTTTCAGCTAAGAGATACAGTTTTTTTCTTACACTAATAAAAAAAATTTTAAGTTTCAAGTTTATTGCATAGCGCTGCACAAATAAAAAAGAAAAACAACAACAACAATTAAAGAAAAACTAAAAGAATTTATTAAAGAAAAAAAATAAAAGAAGTCCAACTTACTGCAATTTTAGGGTTTGTTCCAGCAATTTCAAAAAAAATAATATGTCTTTTACATTTAGAAGTTTTTTGAAACATCAAACTACTGAAAGTGCCTTGATAACGAAACTATTATCATCAACTTTTATTTTTATTAAACCGCGTTCTATACCATTTCGATGTTTTTGTTTACTTTGACTTTTTGCTCCTACTTTGGGAAGCATTCATAGTACTGTAACAGTACGGCGCTTTATTTTTTGCAAAATGAAATGATGCTAATAAGAAAATATCCAAGCAGCCAGAAAAATATTTTTGAAGTAACAAGCAGTAATTAGAAAATAAGTAACCCGTAAAAGAAGTTACAAAAAAATTACTTTACTGGTTTTTCGGTGTTTCCTGACTTAGTGGTAATATTGTGTTCTTGCGAATTGTTTTGTCTAATACCTGCGGCGGTTTATTTACCATTGAGCAAATAAATTTATGTTCGTTCTGTAAATATACAGAAAAATATTTCAGTGACCAGAAAAATATTTTCATTTTTTCAAGAAATGTACTATCCCGTTTCAAGAATGCTGCTTGATCTGGGAAGCGAAGCGTCAATTTACATAAAAAGCATCAACAACGGATAGCGGGGTTTGATAAAAATGAATCATCCCGATAAGAGCATTCAAACTTACTTTTTCAAATGTTACCATTAAGTCAGATAAGCTCTAATCTAAAAAATAAATAACTCTAGCAAAATACACATGAGAAGTTTGCAAAAGCCCAAATTTTAACTCAAAAGTAGTTTAAATAATCTGAAATACCAAACTAATAATCCTCGCAAAGCGGCTCACGCAGTATGATTCAAAAGAAAACATCTTTTGCATGTACAATTACTGCGCGTTTGGGTTCAGTTTTATGTTTTTATTTTTAGCACAGTTATTGTTACTGTAGCTTTTATATTTCAACATACTCGAAATTTGTTTAAATCACGAAGACAACACAAAAAAATGGCAAGAAATTTTCACCTTTTGTCTGTAATGTACTTTTGCTACGTTTTGGGTAAGTACTGCTGTGATCTAAAACAAATAATAACGTAAATTAGATGGGAGTTTGCCAGTAAACCCAGTGAACGACCGACGCATAGCTAATGCTGTGACGCTCAAAAGTACTTTTTGTCTACCGTAAAATCAGCAATTATTCAAAAATATATGATTATGGAGCCTCCAGAAAAGTGGAGTCAAAACATTTGTCAGTTAAACATCTCCTGATATCATAAAACACTGGCACACTAGCTTGAGCCGTTCAAAAATTGATTTTTGGGGGTCCATTTGGGGGTCCCTGGGGGGGGGGGGGGTGGCACCCCCAAACTATGTCAAAATATTTTTCTGTTGAATATCTACTGATATCAAAAAAAAGTAGAACTCTAGCTTGAGCCATTCAAAAAATCGATTTTTGGGGGTTCATTTGGGGGGTTCCCGGTGGAGTTGTCCCAAAACATTTCGGGAGAAAAAATTGCGTTTGCAGCTCAACAACTTTACACAAAAATTAGATTTCCATGTGTTGTGGTTTAGGAGAGGTAGAGCGTACAAAAATTAGGAAGAAAAAAAAGGAAAAAAAAAGAAAAAAACTTCATCGCGGCCAAAAGTGGGTTGGTTGGGATGAAAGCTTATCTTGAGACATATAACTCTATGAAATATTTTTGCCGTACTTAAGCCGTTTTTGACTGAGACCGCTTTTTACACCAAACTTGTGGGGCGGTTTTCGGGTTCTAAAACCGAAGTCAATGGCCTATTGCCTCGAAATTTGGTACAAACATACAACTCATTAATCTCAAACTGCTGTCAAAATTTCATGTAGCTAGACCAAACCGTTCTTGAGTTATAAGCAAAAGTCTGAAATTTCGCATTCGTTAGTTGGAAAATGGCCGAGAAAAAACAAAGGAACACGCGACGCGAGCGTCGGTCGTTCCAATTATTAATACGTTCGCTACCAACACCCTTTTTTCGTAAGAATAATAAGAACACGAGGTTCATTTTTGCTCAAAATATGAGAACAAAGCCAGCCTTGGTATAAAAAATACTATTATAAAGAACACAGCCAAATTAAACCCCTTCTCACCAAAAGCTTGTTATATCCGTATCCCAATAAAATAATCAGGTTTTAGCGATAACTATTATACAGTAGCAAAATGTGAGACTATCTGTTTTGTTTTTGCAGTTATAACAATTAACGAAATTTGCTTTTTGTCTTTTTAGTTAATAACAATTAAGAACAAATGAGGTTGAAAATTTGTAAAAATTTAAGAACTGGCAACCTCAACAAAATATTTTCTGGTTCTTATGAAAAAAAAGTGTGAAATATTTACTCTATTTTGCACAAGCTATTTGACCAACTCTATTTTGCAAGGTTGGGTGGCAAAAATGTCCCTTTTGTAATCCCAAAGCCAAAAATCGTGGAGACACTAAATTATAAATATGGCATTCAGGTTGGTGATCACCAAAATTTTTTAGAAAACTGATTTTGAGATGATAACGTCATCCAGTTACGTCAGAGCCCTTATCTTCGAAAAACGACGTAATTTTTTCAATAACGTCATTGGCGGTTTAATTTTTGTACATAACTTTAGTTTTTGGTACTGAATCATCAAACGCCTTAGTCAAAGTGACTACATCACAAAAACGTCTTATTACATCATCAAAACTTTTTATAACGTCGTTTAAGTTAAACATGGACCGAAAATACTCAGATTTTAGAAATTGACTTCGGCAAACCTAAAAATAAGGAAACTTTCTTCTACCTTTGCTACTTTAAGTTTTCAGAGGTTGTTTGTGATGAAATTTGACTCAAAGTCAAGTTAATTTACTTATTACCTATAAACCGAGAAGGGAGCATTTTTGCCCCGCCCTTCCGTGTAAAAAAGGCTCAAGAAGAATATTATCAACCATAATCCAATACCCAAGATATCTTATGGCCCATGGTTAAAGACTAAAAATAGCCCACAACCTGTACTTCTACATATTCAACCGCAAAAAGGCCACCTGTAGAGCAATGTTATTTCACATAATGATGATTGTTAAATGGCAAACATGGGGACCAGGGGCTTCGCCAGTGGGGCCAAGAAGGTGTCGCCTAAAACATCTTTCGCGCCGCTATCAGCATTTTTCTGCTTAAAGTTTGATGTTACAGAATATATTTAAAATCTGTCCTATAATAACTAAGTTAGTCAAAATTGCTCAAAAATTCTTTTATGATTGGGGACTTTTCCTCCTAATCGATTTTTGCATAAATATTGGCGCTTTGTCCTATGCAAAATCCTCAAAGCGAAACATATTGTTTAAACGTATGAAAAATCAAAGCAGTCACCATCTTCACTATTGAAGATGACCAAAGATAATTTTCTAAAAAGTTTAGAAAAACAGATTATTCCAACCCACAAAGTTTAATGTTATTCCTCATTTGGATATGACAACTTTGAACGATTTGTGGCTAAGTGGAAAGCGCTCTGTAACTGAAACGAAATACTCTGGCTCGATTCCCGGTCGGACCAAGCCAAAGACTATAATAATTGGTAATTACAGCTTTCCTGCTTGAGGCTCATCAAGAAAAGGGAACAGTGCATTATAGACAGGTGGGCAGGTGGCAGATTGACTCAAAAGCCAAAAGGTCCCTTCGCTGTCTACTGGCTAGGCAACTTGGCAAATAAAAATGTAACCATAGAAATTACAATATGAAAATGCTCTTGCCCCGGCATAAGCTTGCAAAACCAAGAAAAATAAATAGAGTAACTATCAGCTGTAATAAAATTGATAACGGTTGGTTATAAAGGCTACAGCTTTAACGGAAATTATGGTGCTGTCTCACTTCGGACATTTTTGTCTACAAGGTTGAAAAAAATTAAAAGTTTTGGTGTAGGCCAAAACGCCTTGGCAAAAGAAAGCTAAAACAAGACAATACCGGTACGAAGGACTTTGGTTACGAATATCAATATATGGTGCAATCTCATTTTGAGTTTTCGCATTCAGCGAAAGTTTTAGTTTTATCTTTGGAACCTTGTCGTATAGCAAAAATTGCACAAGTTAGACATCACCATGAGCGAACAATGGCGTAACTATAGGTTCGAGCCCGGGGGTAAGCTTCAAATGGGCCCTTTTTCTAAGAAAAAACTAGATGAAACCAACAAAATGGTCTTTGCCGGAAATTTCTTTGGTTTCTTCTTTCGAATTTGTATAAAGACTTTTTGGATGTTGCCAATTGTTCTTTTTTCCAGAAATTTGTTGCTAACGAGGGGGCAATTCTCAGAAGGGTGCCAACATCTGGGGGGAGGGGGCAATTACCCCCGCGTCAGTTACGCCAGTAGGCTGTAATGTTGTATTGCGAAAATCGCTAATATATCCATATATATATATATATAGTATATTGGTTATAGATGCACAGTATGCTGCTATAGCCGCGGGTGTCGAACCTTGGTGGATCGCGGACACAAGAGCGAGCCAACACAACCCCAACGATTGGCCTTCTCGTGCTGCTGACGTGATCAATCTTGATAGTGATCCATTGACAGATACGCCGATTGAGACAGAGGAGGGAAAAAACGAAAAACAATCTTCTAGTGGAGAGGAGGAAAAGGTGGAGGAGGATTCTTCAGAAGAAGAATTTAAATTCAAAGAAGATGAAACAGGCGACGGTATAGATGATTTAACTGCTGTTGTTGATGAAACGATGATGATAGATGCGAAATCTGTTTCGGCAAGAAGCCATGATCATGATGGAGATGGAGAGGAAGATCATCACTCAAGATTCGTTCATGACGTCGGAATCGCTAGCGAACCAATTTTGTCTGACCAAGCAGATAGTCGCTTTGAGGAAATTGCGGTTGCTGACAGTCGTGCAACTGCTCAAGAAGACGCTGAAGCTGCAGCTGATATTTTTGCAAAACCTGCTGAAAATGTTGCAGATGACAAAATCTCAAAAACTGTTACTGCTGCAGACAATGCAGCTAATCTTCAAAATGATGATACCGCGACTGTTGAAGCTCTTTTTTCAAGTGAAGATACAGCAGACGAGGTCGATGATTCGCCTGCTGAAGATGCACCTGAGGACATTGTGATAGAGACGGCACAAGAATCAGTTATTTTTGATCAAACGGGCAGTTTTGAAAGTCCCGAGACTGTAGATGTAATACGAGCTGGCCGATCTCAAGATTTAGCTGCTGATTCAGAAGTTACCGAGATAGCTGCAGAAGGCGATGAAGATGCTAGTGGTTTTGATAATTCCGATGGCAGTGGCAATGAAGAAAACGAAGAAAATGAAAACGAAGAAAGTAGCGCAAAAGAAGAAATCATCATCACCACCACCAACAAACCGCAAGAAACCGAAAAAACCATAACTCCTGATACTGGAGTATCAGGAGTAGTCATTAGTATTGATGGTGATGATTCTGCTTCCAGCCAGGTTTCCGATAATACTCATGATTCTACAGGCATTTCTGACGTCACGGAGGTCGAAGATGGAGCGGACAATTCTGAAAGCGTTGAACCTGACAATTCTAACGACGATGAAAACGATAAAGAAGAGACGAGTGGAGAAGAAAGCAGCGGAAAAGAAAAGGAGTCTGGAGTGGAAGAATCGAAAGAAACTGAAGGCAACACAGACGCGGGTTCAGAAGTAGCTATCGGCACCGATAAACAAGATGCTGATTCATTCAAGGCTTCTGATGATTCTGTCGCGGAGTCGATTAGTGTAACTTTATTAGTTGATGCTGCTGATGATGGTGCTCTCAAGTCTGAAGCAGCAGTAAGCTTAGAAGATCCGGAAGCTGGAGTAGTTGATGAAGATGAAGAAGACGTTTCCGACTTTGAAGACGTTGTTGCTTATTCCAGAGGCCGTGATGAAACCAAAGGTTCTTATTCGAGAAGAACTGGCGATGCAGAAGCAGGTGATATTAGAGACTTTAAGGACATTGTTGCTTACTTCCGAGGTCGTGTTGGACTCAAAAGCTCCAATTTGAGAACAGCTGGAGATGGAGAAGAAGATATTAGAACTGGTTTGAAAGACGCTTTTGTTTATTCCAGAGGTCCCGGTGGTCCAAAAGGTTCTCTCAAAGGCCCCAGTTTGCGAAGACCTGGCGATGGAGTAGCAGGCAATAATAGAGCTGACTTGAAAAATATTGTTGATTATTCTGAAAGCTTGGGTGGGCCCAAAAGTTTCAATTTGAGAAGAGCTGATGATGGAGAAGCAGGCGATAGTGGAGCTGACTATGAGGACGCTGCTGCATATTCCAAAGACCGAGGTGAATCCGAAGATTCAAATGCGGGAAGAGCTAGCGATGGAGAAGCAAGCAATGTTCCAAACGATGTAGGAGAGGACCCTGTAGCCTATTCCGGAAGCCGTGGTGGATCCGAAGACTCCAAGTCGGAAAGAGATAGCGATGGAGAAGCAAGTGATGTTTCAAATGATGTAGGAGAGGACGCTGTAGCCTATTCCGAAAGCCGTGGTAGATCCAAAGAATCCAAGTCGGGGAGAGATAGCGATGGAGAAACAGACGGTATTCCAGACGATGTAGAAGAGGACGCTGTTGCGTATTCCAAAAGCCGTGGTGGATCCGAAGGTTCTAAGTCAAGAACTGCTGGCGATGGCGATGTAGATGATGTTCTAGACGATATAGAATTCTCGGGTGTTGGCATCCCGACAGACCCAGAAGAAAACCGTGAGGGTCCGGATACCCCAGAAGGAAGCGCCGCGGCAAAGCCGAAACCAAAACCAAAACCAAAGAAACCAAAAGGGCCGAAAAAGCGAAATCGTTGTATCGGTAAGCAAATTATAAATCTATGTTAATATTTTATTGAGATACTTGGAAATTGTTTTGAATTGTAATTGATTCTGTATGCCTTTACCATCTATAACATTGAAACTTTGCTACAAAATTCATCCGATTGCGATTTCCATACTCCGCAGTTAACGATTGAAACACTTTTATAAGATAACCACAGTGCTAAAACGCATACCTTTGTAATCCTTATTCAAATATAATTCCATTCCTTAGATTACTTTTCGAACGGAGACTCAAAATTTTGATAATTTAGCAAAGGCTTTTTTGCTTTCTCGTAATCAATTACGGACAGTTAAATCAGAACCCTGTCGTCGTACGAAACATTGCCTATCGTTGTCTGGGATGGTAACATGCAGCGAAAGAGCTACGAGATCTTAAACTTTTTTAAACAAGCAAAACTTAATACGTTTAAGCTTTTTCGAAACTTTGCATCGGCCCAGCTAGGTTGGGTAAAGTCTAGAACACCAAAAAATGCAGTCAGAATCGACACGCTTGAGTGATTTTCCAATTTTAATTTTGTGTGTTTGATCGAAACTTTTCGGAAAACGTAACAAAGATATTTTTCAATAAACAATATGCAACAATGAACGAGTTTTGTGAATTTAAGTCACGCAATTATCAAGAAATCACTCAAGCGCGTTGATTCCGATTGCGTTTCTTTTGGTGTTCTAGACTCTTCCGTTAGGTTGCCGCTGCGCACTTACCTTTTTCAATGCTGCCAAGCAAAAATTAGGCAAGTTAGAAAACTGTGACTACCAATCTTAAAATATTGTTAGTTTGACTTCACTGAAACCAAAACAGAGTCGATGGCGTAGAAATAGAAATTCAATAGACACTCCATTAAGTAACTCAACCAAAATAAGAGTTATTTTTATTGGCAAATTGGTTGGATAAAACTATTTTGATAAGGGCCTCCTTAAATTTTTGATGATTTTTGATTACCTATCAGTGGTTGAGTGGATAGAGTGTCTGCTACTGAAGCGGTAGACTCGGGTTTGATTTCCGGTCGGGTCAAACTAAAGCCTATACAAAAGTGGTATTCACAGCTTCCTTGCTTGATATTCAGCAATTAAAGGGACTGTGTGAAGCCTCCGCCGTGTGTGGGAGACAGGTGGGCAGGTGGCAGCTTGGCTAGAAGACCGAAAGGTACCTTCGCTATCTCCTGGCCAAGGCAACTTGGTGATTAAAATGTAATTACAGTTAAAAGAACATTCAGGTCGAAAAAATTTTCGATTTTTTCTTAAAAGATTTAGCCAAATCTGAAGACCAACTTCACCAAATTTGAGCTTTCTACGACCTTCGGTTCCTGAGGTGAAACATATTAAATTTCCCCTCAGAAAAGCTTTTACCCTTGTTCCGGACAACACTCCAATTCCAGGGTTGCAAATGATTTATTGGAGTCTTATTCGAGTTTTGTAATTCCTCATAAAAATAAACACAAAATTAGTAAAAGCAATAAAAAAAAATGCAATAATCCGATACACAAAGTTATGCAATATATAGTTTAGAACGGCAAATTATCCAAATTCAAGCAGATTAAGAATCAGCAAAATAATTACCGTAAAACGCGAATAGTTTGGATACGCAGTTAATTAGTTTACATAATGGTTTACAGTATACCAATAGTGAAATGCACAATTATAGATAGACATTAGCCTCCAATCAATGCAATAGATTACCGGTAGCAAACAAATGATAGATAACATTTACGAAGTAAGGTCCACACAAAAGATAAACCGGTGGCAAGCAAAGTATTTCTGGCTAATCCAAATAGTTCTCTGAGTTCCCAAAGACGAGTAGTAAATCAGAACTCAGCCCAATAGCAGATCACATAAGCTACTCAATATCAATGTTAATCCAATAGTTATCTTATTCAAATAGAATGAAACATAAAATTAAAACACTAAAATAGTCGTCAACTAAAGATGAAACCTAGACGCTAAAATACGTATGGACCAAAAACTGCTATGGCGGCAATGTGCGTACGACCTATCTACACTGCAAACATTTCATCATCATTTTGCCAAACTCTGAAATTACAAACTTAGCTCGGAGGTCAAACCAGGAAAGAAAGAAAAAAGTGAAAACGAGCTAAGCGGAATTTAGAGGTTGTCAAAGTGATGGACGATACTACGATAATAATTACAGTACGGAATGACCACCCCGGTTGCGAAGGAAGTCAAATGAGGTTCCAAGCACAGCACGTGGCTAATTTGGAAACTTAAGTCAGTAGCAAAACACGAATGCCGTTACACTAAGATTTAACAATGTTGGCAAATCAAGTCACTTAAAGCAATAGTATGTTTTGTATATATGGCAAGGGATTGTGCACAAACAAAAGAACTGAAACAACCCCATCGAAATTTTGCCAGAGTTGCCAATTAGAAACAAAATTTCAAAAATTGATTGCATGTTCTTGATTTTCCATGAATATTTTGCGGCAGAGTTATTGTAAAAGAAAGTACAGGTTTAGGAATTGTAAAGTTAGCTGCTTTTCAGTACTAATTTTCAATTCTAGCCAATCTTCTTTCTTAATACTGCTAAAATGACAACACTAAAGTAAGTGAAAAGCGGCTAATTTTGCACTGCAATATCTTGAAAACGAGAAGACGTAGAAACGTCAAATTTGGTGAGAATGCATTTTAGGCATATCCCACCGGTGAAAAACTTGACTTGAATGCCCGTTTAAGTTGTGCCATTCAGCTTTCTGCTCTGTATTTCATAGCGTAAATGTTGATCAATAATTCAATAAACGTACAGTACAACTGTACAAAGAACCTTCTTCGCTACGCAGTTTATGATTCTCTTCCGGGGTCTACAAGTTCAATGTGATACGCAACAGCACATTTTAAGGATAGTTTTGCTCAGACAAAACTAAGCTAAACATGGAGAAAATCACGACAAAAATAACTATAGGGTTGCATCGCGAAGATATTGTTATCTAGTATCTATTACTATACCTGCATTGTGGTATGAATTGTTTTCTAATGTTATGCAGAGTTTTATATTCAAGCAATTCTCAAATGATTTTTCCTATTTCAAATTGGTTGCGAAGCACCAGAAAAGTATCGCGTTCCATCACGTTGATTTCTATTTTGCAACATATCCAGTGGCGTAGAAACCCCCCCCCGCAATATCCGCAGCCGCGGGGGGGCCCCCCACCACAGGGGCCCCATGCTCAGGATTCCAGTGTTGCTGCTATGCAGCTATGACATATAAAGACATTTTTAGGTTTATCCAAGCATAGCTGGCGCAGCCTTCCTTAACGTAGGCAAAGAGTTCTTTCCGTCTAGTCCAGTTGAGAGGCCCCGCATAGCCGGTCGCCTAGCTGTAGACTTTTTACAAACTAAGATACTTCGGGACCGAGCACACAGTACACTTTACGTCTTGCATACACTAGCGATTAATTGCGAGTCTTTGTGACATCATAGATAAACACGAGATTTGTTGAAGGTTTCATTTGAAATCCAGTTACAAGCAGAAAGGTTATCAATCCAGTAATCAAAAATAGTGTTACGAAATGTAACAGACGAAAAGAATAAAATTGTTCACGCTCAAGTTCGTTTTGCGTTTGTACAGTTCGCATTCATGTTTTTTGATTTCTTCCATTCTTAAATTCTTTTACAATCCGAGCATCAGCAAAGTGAGTTTAAAATAATTGCCTAAAAAATACTGCTTACCGACCGTTATATTATAAGCAATGCAGCTTCCGGTAGATTTTTAACATCGTCGTTTCCTAATGTTCTCGCAGCGATGTTTATTTTTTTGTCATTGCCAGTTACAACAGCTACTGCAGAACGATCCTTTAGCTAGCTAAAGCTAATCAAGAATTTCTTACGAAGTCAGGTGTCTCAAAATAAACTGGATGGGCTTTCTATGTTAAGCATTGAAGCCGAAAAAGCCAATCAGATTGACCAAAACAAAGTTGCTCTAACTTTTGCCAGGGCAAAAGTTCGAAAAGTGCCTGTGTTTGTGTAGTGCAAAACGAAGTATCTATTTCACCGAAAATTTTCAACTTAAAAGATAGTAAAAGAGAAATTGAGAGTATTCCTGAGCACTTATCAAATTATTTTATACTGAATAAAAGTTACGGTTTGGGTTGGGGTTAGGAAAGGAAAGAGAATAAAATTTAAGTTAATTTAAACAGTTACGTTTAATAGTGTACATTTTTTATTACAAATAGTTCCGCTTTTCCGGTGAAATAGCACCTTCCAATACAAAAATGTACTTGAACGCAAGCCAAAAAAGCATACCTTTCGACTTCAGAGTTGAACCATGCTTAGATGAAAAATGATGAGTAGATCTACTGTATTTTTGCTTACATTTTGTCAGTATTCGCTGCTCTGAAAAGTCATGATTGTAGTGCATGCCTGATCATGATTTGCAATTCGTATTAGAACTATATGAAACGATATTAAAAGTGAACTTATGTTCACGTCCGACTTTAGCTGAACCTGACAAGTCTATAAATATTTTGATATACTTCAGTATTTATCAAAAATCAAACTTCAAATTATCGAATTTAAAATACATTTTCGAAATTTTTGCGGGTCAAGTTCGATACATTTTTCTTGTTCTATCTTAAAACAAACAGAAATCTCAAAATTCTCGATTTTACTGAAATGAAACTTGCAATAATGATGCGTTGGACAAATCTTATAGTCCAAAAGCCTCGGAAATTTTGGACATCTAAACCGAATAGTTATCTTGCCCTACAGCCCGACGATATTGTTCTTTTTTTTCGTTTTTAATTTTTTCGTTGGTGTGGTTTATTTACCCTTGCAAGGTTCAACCCGGCCATTCAGCCATGCAGCATGTGTTACTGAGGTTGCTATAAATTGTTTACATATTCCTGATTGCTTAGCGTGCTTATGTTGCGATACTCCCGCATCTGAATGCTTGTGCGTGCCTTCTGGGAACTACACGTTGAGAAGTGCCCACACATACTTGTTCTGCAGCAATCCCGATTGCATTGTTTACAACTGTGCAGCTGTTTAGAACTATGGTAAATTATCAGATGTATTTTTCATAATGAGTAAGTTAAAAATGCTGTTGTTAATTGATTACTTATACTTTGCTGGGGTGTCACTGAGTTGAACCACAATACACCAGTACACATCACACGATAGTCGTTTTCCGTAAAAAATATATTTTTGAAATTTGCAGGTTTACTGTGAACTAATGATATGGTTTTTTTCAATGTTGCACTGTATAACCCCTTTAATTTCATTTCATTAGTAAAGTAAGCTAGCTGTAAACTGAAAGCATACACTATTTTTGTTCTCTTTTAAATATTATCTCATGCAAGACTACAGGAATTTGCACTGCGCATGTTACTTTATTGCATGCAATACCCGGGCATCGTCTACTATACACTATTCATATTGAGGTCATTCTAAAATAATAAACTCAAAGGGGGGGCTTCGCCCCCCAGACGTTGACAAGCTTAATAAAGATTTAGGGCCCCCGATTTAACTCGCGGGGGGGCCCTGCACGTTCTAGCTACGCCACTGAACATATCAATAGATAAAATAGACTGCTTGCTCAGCTGTTGTGGCTGAGAATCGAACTGCTACTCTTTTGCCTCAAAACTTGTTATGCAAGCAGGCGCGCAACTAGGATTTGGTCAAGAGGGTAGTCAGTCAGTCAGTCAGTAGTTTATTCTTTCAGCATGCACAAAAAGAGGCGCGCAATGACATCTGTAAAAGCTGAACAATGCGAAACCACAGTCTATGCATACTGTGGATGAAGCGAATGAGCAGTGCTCATCAAGTCAGCTTCACCCACACTCCCACTTCAGACTTCAATTCTTAAGCAAATGGCGATAAGAAAAGTGCAAGCAAAAACAAGCCAAAAAAAAAAAAAACAACAAGGCAACGTGCAATATACGTAGTAGTCAACTGCTGCAAAAAAAAGCACCATATACAAGTTCAAAAAAGACAATGAATACATTGTTATATGCAGTAAGTCATAACTATGTAATAGTCAGCCTACTGATAATTCAACAGTAGTCATAATTCAACAGGTAGGGGGTTACGGAAACTCTTAGCAACCAAAAATATTCGTCAAATTATGTATGGAGTGCTTTGAAACGCTCAAGTAGCTCACTGGCCTCAGACCCGGCGCCACGGGGGGTCATACCGGGGCCATACCTTCCCAACTGACTGCTTGTGCCCCCCCCCAAACGAAAATTGTGCCCTCCAAGCGAGGTCTGTGCCCTGAAGAAATTAACAGGCTCGGGCTTCTGAAGCGCAAATCGTGGCTTAAATTGGTGTTTTTTGTGGACTGACATCGGATTTCGTGACGTTTTTGGGATGAAGACCTTTTTTTTTGGAGATCACCTGTTTTAGGTCGGAAAAACGGCTTGAATTTGCGATTTCGGCCAGAAAATTTGTTTGAATCTTTGCTTCTCACCTTGTTCATTTGATCCAGAGTGGGATTAATTTCTCGTGCCCCCGTCCCCCTCTCGAATTCACACAAAATAAACTTCTCTTGCCCCCCAAAATTTATTTCTGCCCCCCCCCCCCCAGTCACGCTCCTGGCGCCGGGCCTGACTGGCCTTCAGGGATTTTGAACGGATCCCCTAGTCTTTGGGGATTGAAAACAAAGCTCTCATCCACGGGGCAATTTTTGTAATTTATTGAAAACAAATTACAACGTTAACACCATTTCATCATTTGAAAGAATTTTTGTGTGTTTTTAAATCCACGTTTAAGATTTACATCGCAAAAGAGGATTCTGGCTTTATTCCTTTTGGTTCCACTTATTTCCTAGTTTAATTTAAATCATGTTTTAATACTCGCATATTTAGATTAAAATAAGTGACATAGCTAAGAAAGGAGAGGTTAATCTCCCTAACTACGTCACTGTATGCCAGTGATGAGTTCATCTATTGCTGGCTGATAATTAATGATTGCATTGTTATGAATGATACTCCTCAATAATCCCAATTGTTTTTAGGCGAGGGACCGTGCATATCTCTTGATCTGTTAAGCCTATTTCAAAGAATAATTGCGCTCCATAATACTGCACGCCGTAAGCATCCCTAAAGAAAGAGCTAACTCGGGTAATAATTTATCTTGAATTTGTTGTTGTTTGTGGTTTGTCAATTTTCAGTGCAATGAAATATCCTATTTTCAAAAACAATTGCATGAAAAATATTTATGATAAGTTATTTTGTTTGCATTTAATGTTTGTTGTGTTTGCGATGCAAGTAAATGCCTTCCTTTTCCCCCATGCGATTTACTGTACTGCACATGTAGTTTTTATGAGGAATAATGCATTTTAAGCAATCGAAATTAATTTCAGCAAAAGTCATTTCATGCCCAGTCAAATTTTTTAATTACTTGTTCACATAGGCTTGAGCGCCATTGTACAGTGTACAGTTACGAATCGCCGTTCATTAGTTAAAATTTGTTATATTGTATTTAAAGACTCAAAAAATGTAAAAAAAATTGATAGGTAACACACAGTAAAATATAGAAAAATATTGTTTTGCGTGGCACAAATAGAGCAAGTTTTATAAATTTAAAATTGCTAAACACTCGATGGCGCTAGAGTACAAAGCAGGAAAAAAACGGAAAAAAAAAGTTCGAAACTCAACACAAGAATTGTAAGCAAAATGAAAATGAAGCACAGAATAGCCACAACGTAACTTGGTAATCTGTGGTGATATTTGCTCTAATTCTTCGTTATTGAGAATAAGTTGCGAGACTAAATTTTACTGTGCATAAATGGTTCAGCGTGATGCGGCAACCAATTTTACTCGACCCTAAAGATAGCCCTGTCCGAAAAACTTTCGTTGTGTTGCGCTAAACTGGAGAAATGTAATAGTGATTATCTCTAGCAACTCATGACGTCTAATATTTGCTAAATTTTAACTGTTTTTTGGCATTATATTTAGGCTACTTTCAAAAGAATATTTTTGCTAAAGTATGCTCTGACTCAAAAACAAAACTCGCCTTTAAAAGTAATCTCTGTGCTTCCTTTGCCACCATACCTAGTGCCTAATAGCAGCAGTGATCGAAACACAGAGTTTGTTTCTATGCCAATCTACGGTCATCTTGGGTTACACGAGCAGTTTGAAAAGGGAAAAAAGCAGCAGCTTTGTAAAGTAACACTTTTTGTTTGCTGATCGTTTAAATAGTTGCTGTACTCTTATTATTTTTCAATTTAAACGCATTATTCATTTCGATGATTATTCAGTACTTTGCGGATTGTATTTTGCTTAACACAAAATTTGCGGACAAAACGAAAAGCTGAATTAATTATACAGCAAAGATTTAAATCAAAATCATAGCCTTTATTTGCATGACTCAACAAATTTGTGGAACAAATTATGCGAAAAGTTGTCATGTACCATTGCCACAAAGTCAATGCTGCCCTCTAATGACTCTATAATGCATGAAGTGAACCTTGTGGGCAGAGCATTTTTAGCACCAACTTTAGAAATCTTCAAGTAGCGCTTTTCTCCTTTTCGAATTTTAGGCCCTAAAAAGTCTGCCGTACCAGTAGTCCAAAATTCCAAGATTCTAAGCCGATAATTGATGCAATTTTAACTTTGTTAAGTTTATGAGGTATGTGCAATTTGGTAAATAAATTTATCGTTATATTTTAATCCAATTTCAGTGTGTTTTATGTTCAATTTCGTTTATTTCAGCTTCTAAAGCTATAGTCTTTTATACGTTACGTAAAAAAGGAAAAATCATAAACCTATTCGTAACTCAAATCAAAACCTAACCCAGGCCTTAAACGTATCACTAACGTTAATCCAAAATTTTGAAAAGAGCAAATAAGCGCCTATTCCTTGCTCAGCTATTCTCTTTATAGTCACCAAACGAAGCTGCGTTACGTCACATCAGCCACTTTGTTATCATAAATCTGTCTACTATAGGCCTACTCACCCGCACGGTATTATACGAGAATATGTACAATTTAAGTAATAGCAAGTTGATACTGTACATGTTTTTAACGTGCAATATTCTACGATATGAGAGTATATTTGGTTGTTCATTTTCGATTGTCGTAAAGCCATCATAAATGTGCATAACTATTGTTTGTGCTTTTGTATGTTTTGCATTATACGGAGACCATAAATTAGTTTTCTTGATTCAAAGACTCAAAGTCATAGGCGAGTCAAAGTAGAAAGTAACAAAGAAAAATGAACAGTTTATTTGGTTTGTAATTGATTGTTTAATTTTTAACTTTCGAGAAAGCGACCAGGCGTTTGTTTACGATTAATCCTCCAAACCTTCTTAAGTTTTCAAAGTACTAAGTTTCCTGGTGAAAGCAAAGACTTTGTCCCGTAGTCTTATCCTACGAAAAAACACTATTCTGGGGAAATTTAAAGTGAGATCGAATATCAGTACAAGCTTAATGTCCTTCGTGGTCGACTCCTGGGAAGTCAGAACAATTTCCACTATATGCTGAAGGCTGCTGATGAGAGCTAAAAGCTCGAAACAGCGCTGTCCAACTCTGTACATCAAATATCAGGACCATTTCCAAAACAACACCTCAACATACACTAATAGGTACATTAAAAACTTTACATTACTGTTCCCTCCTTTAGGCCTACTAAACGGGTGTACCCTATTTCAATAACAGCTGAGATAACTGTTTTTATACCTTGCAATTTTTGGCAAAAAATTGAGTAAGAATATGAAATAATGTCGAAAGCAATCAGGGGTACCGATCTTTGTTGAGCATTGGGGGGGATAATTTGCAATTTTACCCCAATTTTGCCCTATTTTCAACATCGGGGGATGAACCTCGACAACGATTTTGTGCAGGTGAGCAAATTACGTGAAGATTAAAAAAAAAAGGCTTCACAAAAAATGGAACACTTTTTTCCCCGAATTCAAGTGGACACCTACGCTCAGATGCACACCAGAGTCAAATTATTGGGGGAGATATATTCCCCCATCCCCCCTGGTTTCGGCACCCATAAAGGCAATAATGGTTAACCAAATTTATTACCAAAAACTAAAAAATGTATCTTTTAAATGGAAAACAATGCTTTTCTGAAGTACATTTTGGTTGACTTAAATCGACATGTAAACTTGCTTGCTGAGGTAAATCTAACTGCTACGATATAAGAAAAAATGTAATTACTGTATAAATCAAACTTTTCATTTAAATTTATCCTTGTTTCGCGGTCGCAGCGGAAAACATAAATCAAGTTATTTAAGGCTGAAAAATTTTCTTTTTGTTTTTTTGTTTTAAATTGCTACACAGTTTTGCATAGAGAAAGATATGGAATGGTTAAATTTGAGTAACTCCAAAGAATATTGCGATATTATTTACTTAAAAATGGATATTATCTTAAAACATAAACGTCGAAAAATTCCCAGCTGCTTGCAAAAGTCTAAGCATATAGACTAGATCGTGCGAATTATCTTAAAATAGTTCTGCAACATGATTTGACAAAACGAAACTAACTTCCATCTATGGAAAACCCAAAAAGCTTTTTTGCAACTATATGTAATTTTCACGTTTAGAGTTTTTGAGTAATTATACACGTCAATCAGCTGATGATTTTTAAGGTGGAAAACTTTGAAACTTGAAAGTAAAAAAAATTGACCCACAACATATTAAGTTTAATTGATATTTTTCTATTACAACTCAGCCTTTAACAATAAAACTAACCATAGACTTTCAATTTTTTCTTAGTTTAAGTCGAGGTAAACGTGCTTTTCAAGTTTTATATCGCTGTTAAAACTCGAAAAAAGTCAAAAAACAAACAAACCGCCCTATGAGATAGACCACGTGTCTGTCTTGATAATCCACCGACAAAAATAGAATATTACGAGGCGTAGGCTAATATCACTTGCAAGTTAACATTCAAAGCAAGTTCTTATTGCAGATAATTGTTATAAGTTCCTTTTTTTTGGTGTTTAACAAAACATTTAGGCAGTTGATAATGAGTGGCAGTGAAAGTCGAAACGTCTTTTTGTTACATAATTTTTTTGTTTTTTCTCTACTTGCCCTAAACCATTATTTGAAGTGGATGCCAGAAGAACGGAAAATTTCGTGTTGATCTCAAACAACGCGTAGCAAAAAATTCCATACACTTTTAATAGCTTTTTGACATTTTATGTTTTGATTCTGCAAGTTCTTCTCACGTTTTGGATATACAAGGGGTTTTACCAAAGAACTGATACTACAGAATTTGCAAAAGTGCTTGTTTTTGCCAAAAACTGAAAGACTTTCGAATGCTATGTCATAGCCTATAGAATAAAACTCTATATCCGTATTAATGCAGATTACTTCTTTCAAAAAGAAGCCAATAATGAATCAAAAGGTGCACACCGAGATTTCAATCTGAAAAATTCCAATCTACTTATAGACTAGTGGTTCCCAAACTTTTTTTAACTTATAGCGGACGCCTTGCAATTTTTTAAAATATTTGGCGGCATTCTCCGCAAGCCTTAAAACACAGATACAAAAAGACTGAGTTTCAGCTAAGCCACAGGAGTAGCGAACTGTAGTAGCGGCCGATAAACTTAACTTTTCGCTCTGTGACGCCATAGGGGAGTTAGGTAGGGTGATCACATCGAACGAATAGGAAGCTAAAACTGAAATTTGCAAGCATAGATTGCGTACCTCCTGAACGCACAGGAGTTGGAAGCAAAATTAGCAAGCTATGAGCCAAGTAAGGCCTATTCCAAATTTCTTTCGCGGACCTTCTGAAAGTGCTTCACTGACCCTATAAAAGGTCCGCGGACCCATGGAGGACTCCATTTTGGGAACCGCACTGATATAGACCACATTAATCTGAATGTTAGGTTGAAACTGGGTTGAACTTGAAACTGCTTATTCAAAATCCGTAAAGTATGAGTAAAAACGAAAGTTTGTCAAAATTTCACATGATTTTTTACTAAATGTTTTTGTATGATTTTGTTTTTCAAGCAACCTTGATTTTTGAGTAGCTGAAATTTTCCTCAACTTTGGCTATCTCGATAATATTTAGCAATTTAGTGAAGTTATTTCCTAATAAGACCAATAACAAAAACTGCACAGTGAAACAATTTACCCTACTAAGTCGAAATCTTTCAGCTTTTCCAGTACTAGCATAGTAAAATTCTTCTTAACAACTTTCAGTGTTATTGGTTTAAATAAAAAAACATAATTTTTTGTTTTACCATCAACTGCCTATTAGAGGGTATAGGTAACGAAAAAAATGCTTACTTGATGTGCTGATTTATTATCATAGCCGGCGCTGGGCAATCAGTTAAAACTTCTAATATTTGGAAAATAACAGCTCACCAATAACAATCTTCTAAATTTCACACGACAATTAATTGCGCATTTTATCAAATCACGCTGCATTTTAAACTTTGCAAACTTTGTATGGTATTATTATTATTTCTTTATTTCAGACCGTAGGTCCAACAAAAAAAATACACCACACAAAAACCATATCTTTGCAATATCAACCCAGTTTTCTACTAGAAGCTATTGCGCATACATGTCGTACTTTACTGCTTAAATTAGTGCATTACTACCTTGTAACCTTTCACTTAAACCTCAAATCAGGCATAATTAGAAATTGATTACAATGACGAAAATATATCACTGTTTAGAAAATAATCGCTGTTAACTGTATATCTTATAAATTATCCAATTTTCGGCACCGATCAATAATACGAAACATAGATTTACGAAGCAATGCATCAAAAGTGACAATATCATTCTGACTTTGAAGTTCTCTAGCGCTAGTATTATTCGAAATCGCGAAAATGCTTAAGAATTGCGTTGTAATCCGAAAATCAATCGCAACCACTATTACGTCATTTTAGAATATTTTACATTTTACCAAAATTAAAGAAGTTAAAAAACAAAAATTTAATTTTGTTTTTTAATTTTAGCCAGTTTACTGGTTAGAAATTAGGTAAGGCCGCAGCAACAAATGCCCATCAGATTCCTACCATGAAACTTCCCCGCTCACATACTTATTGTTTTGTATGCATGACCAAGCATATTTGTAAAGCGGTAGTAATTTTTGAAACTTTTGCGGTGCATAATGCATAAGTGAATTTCAGTATTTCGTTATTTTCTTTCAATTCGTAAGGCTACTTAGCAATCTGTATCAAGATTTTCATGAAATGTCATAGTTTTAAGAACTATCGAGCCGTTCTACGCATTACAGTATTTTTAGAAGCTTATGTTATTTTTTGCTGTAAAATATAGGTTGACAATTTATTTAGCAACATTCTTTTTAACGCAGGTAGGCTAACTAAAATAAAACTGCACGTACGGTCTAGAGTATTTTAGCAATATCATGATTTCATAAATACCGATTCACTTTTTAAAAGTAGTGGACACTTATTTTTAATCAAATTTAAAATGTTGCCACACTTATTAGTTACCGATCAGGTGAGGTTTCATTTTCAGGGTGGTTTCATCTTTCCCCCTCATGCTTTTTGAGCTAAAGATAGTTGTTGGGCCGATTGCGCTACCCATTGACCACCAACGTAACCGAGCCTGGCCTCGCACTGGTCACTACTCCCTTTCTTGCCTCTTTATCAATTACGTGAACAACTACTCCAGCCGTTAGATTTACTTACATATTGCGTGTCTGCATGTGTATGTTGATGAGTGTGATTGATTAGGCCTACATTGTACGTAAAACTAGTGTGACAGATGTAGCAACCATGCAAATAAAAATCGCTTTTTTGTCTTCAATATCTTCTGCATGTTTTAACGCCTTACGTTGTGTCGCAAAACTTCCTTTTCCTGACTCTATTATTGTGCTACTGTGCATTCGCTATTGTTGAGGTGGTCAAAAATAAAAAAAAGTATTAATGAATGACAAAATAGAACCAAAAGTATTGAGCAGATAAATGAGCGCTGATTTTCTTTTGTTTTTGCTTTGTGGTCCACAAAAAGAAATAATGCATTGCAGTAATTGTTTGGGAAGAGCATGGTTCAGTATACTGTATACATTATAGACCATATGTTATGAAGTTCACAAGCTATACATTAAAAAGTTCTTTTGTAATTGTAATTACATCTCTTTATCAAGTTACCTTGACCAGAAAACAGCGAAAAGTTCTTTCGGTCTTCGAAAAAACGACCACCTTTCTTACCCCAAACGGTGAAGGCTTCACATTGTTTTTTGATGCTGAACATCAAGCACGGTTGCTGTAAATACGAAATTTTATAGTCTTTGGTGGTTTGACCGGATTGGGAATTAAACTCGAGTCCATCGTTTCGGTAGCATACGATTTATTCATTCGACCACCGATTGATTTAATCATTAATGCTGATCTTATTAATGCAGAAAGTCAATAACAAAATCTCAAGTCCATTTTGGAAAAGAACGACAATTTCGAATCCATATTACTGTAATTTAATCATTGCAAAACGGAGCCGTTTCTCCTTTTTTGTGCTCGTCAAGTGCAAACAAGTAACATTTCGTCCATAGCCACATCTGATTAGCCCCAAAAGGCTCTTTGCATACCATTACGTCTTTACGTAAACTATTTCACCGAAAACCTACAATATGAAACCAGAAACAAGAATCTGACCAGAAAAAGAACTTAAACGGTGATTTTCCTGACCTGCATGGTCAGATTGAGAACTCCTTGGCATGGGCTTTACTATTACAGTCGATAATGATTGAGCAGGATACAAGCGAGACTTTTACTTTTGGGGCCTCCGATATTTAGGAGTTTTGGACGATAAACGTTTTTTGATTTTGTAGTTTCATTTTGGTCTGGAAAGCAGGTTCTAGGTTTTTAATGAAACCCATCGTATGGTCAACTCCGGACCGCCAAAGTCTATCCGTCGCTGACCACAGCGGCTTGTAAGTTTCCATCTATACGCTGAGCGATGAATTAAGATCGTGTTTCGAATGTACGTTTTACTAAACCATTCTTGAATTCTACGTGTACCAGTGTAGTGATTCGTGATCGTATCGGAATTTTTGATTTATTTGTAAAGAATTTTTTTCGGGGAAATCAAAAGAAACTACAACGAAATGGAAACACTAGTTGCGTTTCATTTTGTACAAAACAGCTTTGAATTTTTCAATGCATTTGTTAAGTGCAATATTTGCTAAAACCTTTTGTAGACAAGCAATCTCAAAGAAAATGAAGTAACAAAAAAATAATACTGTAAAGTGTACGTAGGAAGAAAAATTGCACTGCTAATCGCTCGATAACAAAATAATCAACAAAGATTCACGTAAAATAAGTAGGAAAATCAAAAAAGTTTATTTACTAAACACAGCAAAATTGTGTCGCAGGCAGAAAAAACATGTTGATTTACAGCATTGCGATTATTGAAGTTGTACAGTATCACAATATTTTGTCAAATGAAAATAAAAGAAAAGTTTGTTGAAAATTTTCTGCGATTTTATATTTTGTACTTTTGGCCGCTCAAACTTGGAATGACTTTGCCTGATGAATTAAAATGAAAAAAAAAAACAAAAACGGTAATCATCCAGCCTCATGCCATTAGTTTTTGATGGATCACGGTCATTCAGATGCAAATTTGTAGCTTAGAAAACAGAGTCCTACATAAAATTGCACTGCTTTTACTGACAAATCACACTTAAAATAATGACATTGTTTCTAACTTCCCTCACAAAAATACATTGCTGACGAATTAGTGCAAAATTATGCTGTGTAAATCTACCCACATGGCATAGCCATACGTTGGTTTGATAGTCAATTTTTGTGCTGTCGCAATTATCATGTTTTTATTTAGCCTATATTTAACTACCACTAAAGCGTTTTTCTTGCTTTCGCCATTGAATTACAAGATAACCAACGAAGATCATTTCGTATGTAGTTGGGTGTTCAATGTTCACATTAACGCAATGCTGTTACTTCTGCTGTATGCAGTTTGTTGGGTTTGTTTTATTGAGTGCAGTGGCGGATTTAGGGGGGGGGATGGGGGGGATGCATCCCCCCCCACCAGCCTAAAAGTAACGATTTTGGCCGAAAAATCAGCCTCTGTTTCGAATAAATCGGCTCCATTTCGGGATGCATCCCCCCCCACCGACCTAAACGTAACCAATCCGGCGAAAAATCAGTCTCAATTTTGGTGAAGACCTTTTTTTTTTTTTTTTTTTTTTTTTTTTTGGAGACCACCTGAATTTGGGCGAAAAAAACGTTTGAATTTCCGACTTCGGCCGAAAAATCAGTCTCAATTTTGGTGAAGACATCCGAATTTTTGAGGTTTTGTGCTTCAAATCCCCCCCCACCAAAATTTTCTGGATCCGCCACTGATTGAGTGGTCCGATTTTGGAAAGCCCACTCCTGTACTGGTCATAGTTTTCCGTTTTATGGCGTAGCTAGTTCTGATTTTTCTCTTTTGGCAAAGGAGTTTTTCCATGATGAATTTCTTTGTGTGGTAGCGGACTTTTGCGGAACCGAAGTTGTAGAAAATAGGATTCAAACATTCGGAAAAGCGCAAGAATATATATTCGACCATTCCGAACCAGTAATCCGCATAATGAATGTTGGGGGTGTTGGGGTGAGACTGTAGCGACCACATTTCATACGCTACAAAAAAAAAATCAAATCAAGTAATCGTCAATTTTTAAAGTATTACAGTGTCTGGAATCGTCAAATCTACAATAAATTTTTCCATTGATGTTAATTTTGTCTCGGATAGTATCAAAAAAAGATTAGTAAGAATCTAAAATAGGAAAATATGGTTTTAAAACCTATATTACGCCTTACTTTAAAAAAAGAGACATGTTAACATTTCTTTTTTCGGAAAGATCACTACAGCAATTAAAATATTAATCGAAATTATAATCTTAATAAAAAAGAGCTTACGCTTCTGCTATTTGATTTTAGTGCCCAGTTCTATATATAACTGAGGTGACATTATTAGCAAGTTAGTATCAATGGCTTTTAATGTCAATAACAACCGAATTACAAGGTCTTTCGATTTCCAAAGCAGAAAACCTATTATTGCATACCTGTAAACGGAATGTATCCAATAAAAAAAGAAGCAATTATTAGTAAAAGCTGGAGTACGGCTTGTTTTTCCTTCCCAGAGCGACTTTTTCTCAGGTTTATTGGAAGTCTTGAGCGGGAATAGACCAACCAAACTATGACAGCGCATGTGATAAAAACTCCAATTAGAGGGAGCAGTAGGAAAACGGGATAAGTTATCAAAGCAAAATACTCGTAAATATCAATCCTGAAAAAAAAAAAGTTATAGGTCAATGAGTAATGTAAATAGCAGAAATTAGAAAAGTTAGGTTGAAAACCTTAAGTTTTTACCAAAACAATTAATCGCTTGTTGTTTACGTCATTCTAATTTCGTCAAATGATTATCATTACTGAATAGTGAATAGGTTATGACTTTCATTATTTTTTGTTGGTTTATGGGTTTCTAATACTAATGCCAGAACCTTTAAGTTTCGTTGATTTGAAAGGTCTTTGCATTTCGCTTTGCTCTTCAACCCTCATGAAAGGACATGGCATGTTCCCAGTTATTGATGACAATTGTTTTGAAATGCAAAAATCGCGACTTTTGTTCACGCATATGAATAGACGAGGCGCTTTTGCGTTTCTCTAATCACAAAGTATCTTTCGTGTATCTTTTGTAGTAAAAAAGCTTTTTATCAGGCAGGGTAGCTACTATATGTATAGATTCTTTGGCAGCAATAGGAAATATAGTTGTTAAAACTCGTTACACGCTTCGGCGTGATACAGCGAGTATAACGAAAGATTTGATTTGTGTCACCATGTTTTTTACGAACCCAACGCGTTAACATGAACAAAGGGCTTCGCTATTTGTCACAATGACAAACCATAATTAATGATTATAACTATTTATTTTTATGTGTTTTCTATAAAAGTTGTTATGGCTTGCATAACCCGAGTTCTGTTTTCACAATTCAAGGTAAATTTCATCATTGGGTAGCTCAAGTATAGTTTTATAAAATCAGAAACCACGTAGGAAATCTACCTCATTAAGAATGAGGTCCGTAGAAACACATTAATGTTCTATGTAAAACAGATTGTTTGCTGCACGTAGCCATAAACGACAAGCCACTAATCATATTTTTTATCGATGCTTTGACTCACAAAAAGTAACTAAATTTCAATAAAAGAGCCTGTCAAATAGCTGGCAAAAGACCAATCCGTGTTGGCTTTTGAGTCAGAATGTGATAGTGTTGTTGACTAAGTTAATGTGCAACTACTTGAGATGACAAAAAATATTCAAGGGCCCCTAAGACGTATTGCCTACGAAAGCCTTCGGTTAAAGAAGAGTCCCCCCAGAAAGGAATAGGGAATTCTTTCTAAATTTTGTCTGGGACAAACTAGCTAATAAAAATGTGATATGTTGAGAAAATAAAATTCTTGGAACGCTAAGAATTTATATCAAAACACTTGAATATTTTAAACCAATTAAAACAAAATTAGTTTTCAAAAATAACTGGACTTACTTTTCCTCTAGGATCGTACAAGCCGGCCATCTTGCATTTTGAAGCGCTGTCTCTCTGTTTGGCCTTCCCGACGATCCAAAGATAAACAGCGATGGAATAAGGCCAGCGGCAAAACAGAGCGTCCACAAACCCAAAATCCACAGCTGAATATTAGAGTCAAAAATTAACTTGCTGGATAAAATTGCAATAAAGCTGTTGAAGGTTTGGATGATTGTTTCAATTTCTTGTAGTGAAAAAGCTTCAGTCAGATTGAATTCTGCTCAAGGGTTAGCAAAATCAAAACTCCCCATTTAACAGCTCTAGACCACCTGCTTTAATTTGGCCCTCATTCATTCGGCGTATGATTTGGCAGACTGAATATTATCAGAGAAAATGCTTTTCAGACCATTGATCAAAAACGTTTAATAAAACGAAAGTGACAATAATTATCTTACCCTTCCATGGCGTAATTTGATCTCTTTGAAGAGGCTAGTATGTTGAATCGAAAGAAGCCGGAGGAGTGAGAATGATAAGATGTGGCTAGCGGTCACAAAAGACGTGAAAATGTCAAACGACCAATAAATCTGAAATATACTAAATAGATAATTTGGACAAAATGCAGTATGTGGCAGCATAAGGCGAAAAGCTGCAGTAAATCAAAACATTGCTCTCTATTGCCATAATAATTCACTTTGCGAAGAAAATTTGAACAAAATTGCATAAGTGTTTGGATTTCTTACATTTCTGTAACCTCATTCACTTGCCCTTTATCCTAAACTAACTTCGGAAGAGTTCTCTAACAAGCAACATTGCGATTAGTGATCAGAAGTGCCCTCGTCCGTAATAGCTGTTTTCAATCAATTATTTTGAAGAAGGAAGAAAACATCCGCAATAAAAAAGGGCTTTAGAAATTTAACAAAATTCAAGCAATTACGGATGGACGTTCAATAAATTTATTTTTACCTTGCATAAAAAATCCGGAAGATCCCAATAGTCAAATCCCCACGTTCTACGATACAGGAAAAGCCAGCTAATAAGTGCTGATATCAAGTCAGAGAAACACAGGGATAAAATAAAGTTGAGGAATATGTTTTTGCTGAAACAAAAAAAAAAATCAAGTTTCTTAACTTTTTGTGATGCTGAAACCGAGAATCATTATCACTACATACACAATAATTGAATACACCCTCATTGGAATTATTCAGCAGTTTGAAGATTTTGTGGATTTGGTTTAGTGAAAAGGGACAACCCAAAAAACTTTTTTATATTTCAAAGAATTTTTGCATAAAATTATAACCAAAAAATGAATAATCATAGACATAAACAAAAAAGGTGTCATCATTAATTTCAATGAGAGAATAGAAAAAAAAGGATAATTCTCCAAACTATGGCAGCTTCACTCTTGTGTAGGCGCGTTCGAAATTTAACGAATTGCAATTATTTATCTGCACTATTAACTGAAAGCATACTTACTGTAAATTAGGATAGGTGATGATAACAGCAATAGTGAGTCCATTCGCTATGACGCCAACGATCAAAAACACAATTATAAACGTTGCTGATATCGCGATTCCAATTTCATCAAATGGACGAGCGTATCTGAATCAAACGACAGATATAATTGTTGATTATATTGTATTTATGTAATAGAGATATTGTCTCGTTCTACATGTTACAGAAGTTCTCCGTAACACTGCTAAATGTTAGGTGCTCCAGCGAAAAACGGGATAACCCGTAATAACAAACTAAAAGAGTGCCATACAAACAGTCTTGAAAATGAAAGGTACGTCAGTTTGCCAAATTACTCCACTGAAAAATGATGCTATGTAACAGAGGTAGAACTCGACTATTCACAAAGGCGCGCAAGGATTAACAAAAACGAGTATTTCTCAAAACGTTTGCAAGCCAATGGCTGCAGGAAATAAAGTGTCGTGTGCAAACCTGAAGAAGGAGTGGCCGAGATCGAAACTTGAGCTGTGCTGACAAACACAAAAAAGTCAACCGGTCCTGTAACCCTATGCGAATATTTGTAATTTAATTCCACTTTTTTTACCGTTTGAACTACAGTTTGTTCTAGCTTTCTGCTGGTACAGGAAAGTTTAAATTTGGGACTGTAAGAAGAAGAAAAGTAAAAAAATCTTTCTCCAGCATGTCACGCAACAAGGCTAGACAGTTTATTTATCGAATTCGTTACAATATTTTAAGACCTCAAACACTAATTATGTTAAGTTTAATCACAAATTTGAAAAGGCGTATTTAAATGAGGTGTTAAAGCAGGGGTCGGCAACCTATGGTCCTTGGGCCGGCCAGGCCCGCCAAGGAATTTCACCCGGCTCGTGGCCTTTTAAATCCCCTTAAATCCGGCCCGCGGTCCCACACATCCATCCACCTCGTTCATTTTCTATGATACCCATACGTGGCTTTAGGCAATCGGAAATCTAAAACCACTTCAAATAAATAGACTTTCTTTTCTTTTTTTTTTGTCTTCACCCATAATTCGGCCGCAAAATCCTTAAAATTTGGTTTCAAAGATTAGGACAGGGGTCTGAATGTGGCGCGCGTAGGCACCAGGGATGCCGAACCCTGTGTTAAAGCATATAATGCGTCTAGGGTGCTTATTCTTGAACAAATATATAATAATCAGTAGCTGCGATAGTATATACGTACATTCCGTATTTTAGCAATGTCAAGAAACTTTAATGAGCAATTCTATACTGTTTTCCGTTGTTTGAAGAATAATTTGTTGCCAAGACTAAAAATTTTCTTGGATTTTTTGAAACCTACGATTATGATCATAGTCAAAATGCCCGAACCGCTACCAAAAAAAACTAATATCAAGCGCTGGTCATGAAATGATTTGTGATGGGGACTACAAAGTGGTTCTGAACTCTTATTGGTAACTCTCTCCCTAGCAAGTGTGATGCATTGCATGTTGTATACTTAACAACTGCAAAGCGAAACCACGCAAACAGACATGTTGTGCGTAATTAATATAGTAAATAGAATAGAAACTGTAACGCAAAACAAAACCTGCATGGCAGTTTAATGAAATTTGGGCAATAGGGGTAAAATTTTGGGACCCTTTCTGTGCTTAAGACTGGTTTCTGACGAGTTTCATCTTGATTTTCTAGTAGAAGTTACCGCTACAATTCAAAGATTTTCAACAAAAAATTTTGAATTAAAAAATTATTTGCTACCCTATACGACTTGCTAAATGCTAACATTAGTTTTCATTAAGCATTTACATAATTGAATTCTGTATCGAATAAAAAATTAATGATGCGTCAAGCAAGCTCAATTTTTTAAATTAAAAACATGCAATCACTTTAAAATAGTCTCTAATAGAGGTTCAATACGAATTACATATTTTGCACAAAACAGGATTAATTTTTTTTTTTCAAACAAAACCAATGTGGTATGTGAAGCATAAAATTTTTAATGTTGTTCTTAAGTCTTTCCTTTTTTTAATTACTTGCAAAAAAAATCTTTAATGACCACCGCCATAATTCAGTTAATCCTCTCTTGTAATTCCAGTTTGACCTTTGAAGGTTTTTGAGTCATTCCCTGTGTTTAAAACCGTATTCTCTCTGCGTACGTACAGACAGTTGGACCATAGACTCTTCATTTAGTAGACTAGAAACAGACAAGCGGAAAAAAAAAGCATTGAAAAAAAAATGTTTGGTCTTGCTGCGAAGTTGTTTTTTTTTGCGGTCACGCCTATTCAACTGATTTAAATATGCTTAGCGCGAGTGAACCGAGAAGAAAAAAGTCACGCTGATTGGACGAATTGGCATATTCTAAAAAAATGAACCGTGCAGAAAAAAAAAGACACAACTGTCAGTTTCCAGACTACTAATATTGAGTCTATGGTTAGACAACACTATACTTACGTCATGTTAGGTAAAATGGTCGTAGTATTAAATTCCATTTTTAGATTTTAGCAGGAATAAATTCCGAAGCAAAAGAATAAAATAGAGTTAATGTCAACATAAAAATATAATTTATAAGCCTAACCCTAAAAATAAGCAATAAAATTATTGACTAATTCTACAATCGTTATTACTAAGGTTTGAATTAAGAAGTTTTTTTTTTATTTCAATGTAAATTTATTGACTCCCATTAACTGGTCAGACCATAACGACCATGCCCTAACAGTCTTATTTCGTGGGCTCTTAAGGGGCAATAATTCGGTATAACCTAATTCAAATACTAATTTGAGTCCAAAATTACATCTAGTAATGAAGCCTTTCATTGCAATTGTGTTAACAGTTACTGTAGGGTCATGCTTTGCGTCATAGGTCAAGAAGATTGTGGGGCCTTAAGTTTAATTAGCTTCGGTCGGGGGTGCCGCCTCTTTTTAAAAAACAGGCTGCAGTGACTTTAAACGGGCCGCACAATTAATGCCGGCCAGGACCAGAAAACGGTTGAAAGTAAGATTTGATGCAAAAACTGGCGGAAATTTAAGTGAAGACCAAATAAAAAAAAATAAACAAGGTTTTTATTGTATTTTGATTTGATTTTTGTAGGTACTGACCAAACGAAACAAAGGAAAATTGACTTGGTTTCTTGCAAAATTTCTCTGTTAGTTCATCTCAAAATCACTCGCGGGCCGCAAAATCTTCTCATGCGGCCGCTCCCGAAACGGGGCGCGAGCAGCTCTGGCTTACGTAATTATTATTCAAGAAAAATTGAAAAAAATCCAAATCCTCTGATCAAACTAGGCGCATTCTCGTCTATACAAGTTTAAGTGGGTTAATTAAATTTGTTATTACTGTATTATACGTTAAATTTCAACTAAGGTGGGATGGAGTCGCTGATAAAAATTACAATGTTGAAAGAAGATTGCATTGAATGAAATACAATAAATATATTACGACAAGCATGTTGATTGACTCGAAGTTTCAATAAAAAAAAATGCTTGGATTATTTTACACATCGGTTAACGTTAAAGCAAAATAATCTAGCAATGCATTGTTTTTTTCTTTTTCTGCTTTCATCGGTACATTTACTCAACTAAGTAAAAGCCATTTAAGTTAACTTGTTATCTGCGAATTTTTTAATTTGAATTATAGAGCTGAAATTAAGTTTTATTTTATCAATCAATAATCTTATAGGCTACACTGCTCAACGTGCATTTTATCGGTCATACTAGCAACATTAAAAAAGTATACCGTCGTTTTTATGTAGACCTATAAACATTGAGTATGTTAGCCTCACTGATAAATTACTACCGCTTCCGGAGTTTTTTCTGCTGCGTGACATACGAGAGAATGACTTGAGTTATATTTTCTACTCTGCTTTTAACTGATTCACAAAAACTAGCTTTTTTTTTCTGCAGTTAAAACTGCTTGTGGTTTTTTTTTTATTGCGATGATATAAGGACGTCAAATTTGGTCTGTTGACTGGACTAGTAATTTTATATTGAGTACATTGGAATTAAGTGCTACCTTTCCTGAACTCCTTTGTGCAAATGCATTTCTTGGAAATTAAATTAACTTTACAGTATGTTTATTTTGATTTTTGAGTTCAAAAATGCTAATTCGATAACCTAATTTAGTTGAGATCATTTTTTGTTTTCGTTCTTGGAAATAAAATTTCGATTCGATATTTGACATACCATGCTATCCACCCAAAATGTGAATTGAAAAGCATATTTTTGTATTTTCAATAGAAAAAAATGCTTTTAAAATCCAACATTTTTGCATTAAAAATACAAAAATATGCTTTTCCATCAAAAAATAAGCTGAATATAATTTTACCTCAAATTACCATAAAGCAGTTAAAAAGAAACCTATAGTTTAATATTACACTACGCACAGTGACTCAGCATGAAGTACTGCGACTCTGGAGTTCTAAGCGAAGCAAAAAAGATTTCAGTATGCTACCACCAATTAATATTTCAGAAACTGGAATCATTTATACAAGAGCGAACAAGAGCGTCGGCAGAAAATTTTCAGGGGGGGAATAAGAATATAGCCAATATTAACTACTAAAAAAATTTTTTTTGAAATTTGGAAGGTTTCGGAGAGCCAATGCAAGAACCTGAACCATTTCACTGGTTTACATTCAGCACAGCAAATTATCTATCACCAGCAACTGCTTTAAAGTAGATTATTTATAATTTGCCATTTTGCAAAAAACAAACTTACAATGCATTAGCATAATCAGAATCAATATACTTAAAAACAATAAAACTTTTACATCGGCAATTAATGTATGTAATAAACTTTCAATTATTATGCATAAATTTTTAGATAAATATCTTTCCTTATAGACAAAAGTGTCTTGTATTATTTTATTAAAAAGTCCGCCTTGCAAAAAACTAGTTACTGCAGAGGCGGAGCAAACCTTATAATGTAGACTGGACAAGGGGGTCGACAAAATTGTTAACAAAAAAGGTATTGCAGGGGTAGCAACCCAGTTTTCTTTTGATATTTTTTCGCAACGGTACTAGACTGCAATCCTCCAGCAAGGAGCCCTCTTAGTAAAATTTTGCGGTTTTTAGCGTTGAAAGGCTTTTTTCAACTTCAAGCGCACTAAACATACTGTGTCTATTATTTTCGTTTCCTCAATTTTTTTTCGATATACTTTACCGGGTCTAAAATGCCTTTTGCCACATTTGCTGCAAGTTATTTTTAGAACAGCTATATAACACAACCATTCAAATTTATATATCTGCATTAAAACTAAGCAAAGCAACAAGTTTTCAACATACTGGTACCAATGACTTATGTTCACTTTTTGTTTCAATACTTTTTAAGGTCCAGGCTTATAAAACATGACCTTTAAAAAAAATTATTTCAAAAGTTAGCCTGGCCCCGTCTCCCCGAAGCTTTCGTGATCAAACATTTGGCCAAACAGGAAAAGTGTAAAACAAATAATCATATGTGCTAACAAAAACCAAAATCGTGTGCCTGAAATCAGTTCAGTTTTCTCGTAGAAAAGTAGTTGGGTCTTACTCATGCGCCAAGCTATCGACGCTTCTAGAGCCGAGTACTATGTACCCGTTGAACCACTCTTGTTTAGACCCTAGCAAAAATATCCAACGTTAAGAAGCAGAGGTGGAGTCTCGCGGACATATTTTGAAGTCCTTGGCCTCGAAGCCTCAAGTCCTCGAAAATTGCCCTGTCCTCGGCTCGAAGAGAGCACTATTTTTGAACCATTGAAATCTTGATGGAAAACGCCAGAAACCTCGCGGAAAATTTATGATCACCTTTTTTGTTTTCCTCGATTTGAAGCATAGGCGTAGCCATGAAGGGGAACCAGGAAACCCGCCCCTCCTCCGATTGAAATTTCATCAACGATAAAACCGTGCCAAAAAAGCCTACTGTTTCTTTAGTTTCAGTTTCTTTTTAGCATTTTTCGCTTGCAACAGTAATTAACAACAAAATGGAAGACCAGGGGCCCCGGGCCTCCCTCAATTCAATTTTTGCCAGCCAATTTAAACGTATAATCCGGAAGAAATGGAGAGTTTTTGTCCAAAAAGTTGCTATCTCAGACCCACATATAGCCTTTTTATGAACGTAATGCATTCAGCAGGGCCGGATTTACCATAACATGGCGCAGTATCCAGCTAGGGAACCCGCGCTCAAATCGTAGACTTTCTTTCGTCTTTCTCTATATTTGGCAGAAAGATCTTGCGAAAATCCCCAAAGTGCCAGGGGCCCACCGCGATGTAAATCCAGCCCAGCAATAACATGGTTTGTTGGCGTAACCATCTATTGTACCATTTTTCAATAACAATTCAGTAATTCATCTCCAACTCCCAGCTTTTACGCACAAAATACTTTTAAAAAAATCAGCCATGGAAAATGCTGATTGAACAAATCATTGACTTCAATTAAGGGGCCTGGGCCCCCTACCCGAACATATACTCCTGTAAGACAACACAAAAATCTTTAAGGAAAATCTTCGAGTGGATTGTTATTTACTGCTAAAATGCAGCCAGAGACAAAGCCGTACCTTACTCCCCCTTACCTAAACCAAATTACTTACAATTAAAATTTAACTCAAAAATGCAAGATGTTAAACGTGTTTTGGACTTAAAATGCAAGTAAAAGGAGCATTAAACAATTTAATTTCTTTAATTGGCTTTCAAATTTCAAAAATCTAGTGCTTTCATAAGGCTCTAAACTCGTGCAAAATGTGATTCAACAGCATTAAAATAGCTTTTTTTTTCAAAAAATTAGAAAAAATTGCTCAGCGGCTGGAGGCTTCGCCACTCGACCACCAAAGTCTCCGGCGGCTGGGGGCTCCGTCCTAGACCCCTTCTGTGATACGTTTCAGTTACACTTGCTTTCAGTAACACCAGCTTTCTCAACACGTGTCCAAAGTTAGATATTTGCACTTTTTAACTTAGTTTAAGTCCTCTCTCTTTGCAAAATCCTGGTTAAGTGCCAACAGGCAACGATTTCAGATCTTCCATCCTACCATATCCTTCCTTCCATACACAAAAAGTTCTTTTGAAAATTTTTGATGATGTCATTGCATGTGATTTGTGGTTTGCCCCCCCCAAATCAAAAAATCTGGCTACGCCTATGAATTGGAGATACCTGAAAAACTTTTTTGAAGATCTTTTTTTTGTTTGAGAACACTTGCGGCTGTGTTCTTGGTCCTTGGCCTCGAGCATTCTTATCCTTGGCCTCGAGAGGGTCTGTCCTCGGAAAGACTGTCCTCGGCCTCGGAATTTTTTTGTGTCCTTGGCCTTGGCCTCGAGCCTTGTGTCCTCGACTCCACCTCTGTTAAAAAGCAGCTCTTAAACATTGTGAGTAAATGAGAAACGAAATCGTTTATGACTTTGTTTGGGACTTCTTGCATATTTCCTTTGAATTGTTTCTGCGCACGCAAATCATACATTGTCCACTAGTGCGATCTTCTCAAAAGGTTGTTCCGTGCCCAGTTTTCACACATCTCAAAGTGCTGAAAGAGCGCTACACAGTACAAATAGTAGACGGCAAAGTTAAAGCAATAGATTTTGGATTAATACTAGTGAGTTTTTTCAAAGGAAGTGCTTGTTTGCACTCTAGCGTGCAAATGAGCTCTGCTTATAGAGAATAAGAGAGCCAGAATGATTGCTCATTTACTCTTTTATTTTTTTAAGTATTATCGTTAGTGTTAGGGCTTAGATTTTGAGTTTGGGTTAGGATAAACGTTAGGGTTACAGTTTGGGTTAAGTTTAAGGTTAAGGATAGGGCTAGGATAGCATTTTTTTGTTCGCTCGCTGGCGTGCAAATAGGCTCTGTTTTTTCAAATGATAAAATTCTATGATTTACTGACTGGAAAAAAAGCTGGAACTGAAGTTTTACTATTAGACATCAGCCCATCAACCCTGTACTACACCCCATTTATGCAACCAGTTTAATCATTTGTTTGCAGTGCTAACTTCGTTGCCACGTTTTAAAAGCAATAATCTTTACCAAATTGGACCTAAATTTAAGTTATTATTGCAAAAAAATTGTTAAATCTTCGAGTGCTGGGGACTTTGCCCCATGCAGACACCCAATAGCTTCCGGCGGCTGGGGGCTACGCTTCCATACTGTCAAGCACGGACCTCCCATTGTAAATTTCTGTCTCTGCACCTGGCTGGTAGTTGAAACTGGGAATGCAAATGCGTTATATTAAAATTTTTTGTAAGTCACAGGTACAAAAAAGTAGGTGCATAAAAGAGTAATAGTGACAATTAAATTTTAAGTCCTGCAAAAAAACTTGATCAGTTCTAGAAAAGTCATGGAAAATGACCTAAAAAAGTCCTGGAAAGTCGTGAATTTGATTTTGCACTTTCTGTAGCAATCTTGTGAGTGTCTCACAGCGCGCGACGTGTTAAAGCTCAAGGCGACAAGTTCTTTAAAAGTTCATAGATAAGTATGCTTTAATACTTGAAAACACGGAGTGCATCAAAGAGCAGCAGAGAGCGTTCCATTACGCTCCACTAACAAATATACAAAAGCTGCTGCGCCAAGTGTATACCTACCAGAGGTGGAGTCGAGAACACAAGACTCGAGGCCCAGACCAAGGCCCCCAAAAAAATTCCGAGGCCAAGGACAGCCTTCCCGAGGACAGACCCTCTCGAGGCCAAGGACAGAAATACTCGAGGCCAAGGACACAGCCGCAAGTGTTCTCAAACAAAAAAAGGTCTTCAAAAAAGTCTTTCAGGCAATCTCCAATTCATAGGCGTTGCTAGAATTTTTGATTGGGGTGGGGTCCAAACCACAAATCTCATGCAAAGACATCATCAAAAATTTTCAAAAGAAGAACTTTTTGTGGGACAAAGATATGGTAGGATGGAAGATCTGAAATCGTTGTCTATTGGCACTTAACCAGGATTTTGCAAAGCGAGAAGGCTCAAACTAATAGTGAAAAAGTGCAAATATCTAACTTTGGACACGTGATGAGAAAGCTTGTGTAACTCAAACGTAATACAGACGGGGGTCTGGGGGCGGGGTGAGCGATTTTTTCTAATTTTTTGAAAAAAAAAGCTATTTTAATGCTGTTGAATCACATTTTGCACGAGTTCAGAGCCATATGAAAGCACTAGATTTTTGAAATTTGAAAGCCAATTAAAGAAATTAAATTGTTTAATGCTCCTTTTACTTGCATTTTAAGTCCAAAACACGTTTAACATCTTGCATTTTTGAGTTAAATTTTAATTGTAAGTAATTTGGTTTAGGTAAGGGGGAGTAAGGTACGGCTTTGTCTCTGGCTACATTTTAGCAGTATATAACAATCCACTCGAAGATTTTCCTTAAAGATTTTTGTGTTGTCTTACTGGAGTATATGTTCGGGTAGGGGGCCCAGGCCCCTTAATTGAAGTCAATGATTTGTTCAATCAGCATTTTCCATGGCTGATTTTTTTAAAAGTATTTTGTGCGTAAAAGCTGGGAGTTGGAGATGAATTACTGAATTGTTATTGAAAAATGGTACAATAGATGGTTACGCCAACAAACCATGTTATTGCTGGGCTGGATTTATATCGCGGTGGGCCCCTGGCACTTTGGGGATTTTCGCAAGATCTTTCTGCCAAATATAGAGAAAGACGAAAGAAAGTCTACGATTTGAGCGCGGGTTCCCTAGCTGGATACTGCGCCA